>CM060961.1:211745964-212118464 GCA_030765045.1 Tenodera sinensis
TAGGCTGAAGGTGTCCCAGAGCGCCTAATCTGAACCGGTTTCGTATTAGAGGAAGAATCCTTTCGGGACTGAAAGGGTTAAAGTATGCAATTATTATTCCCTACTTTCTCTTTGGCCCTAATAAAGATGTTTCACTTATACGCTATTCACTTTACGTTTTTTCGCAGATGTGCGTTAAACGTTTAGACCCCACAATTTATCCCGACTATGCGTTTAACAGAACTCTTAAAACCTCAATTGTATCAGATCTAGATTAAAAATGCAGTTGAAATATGATTAGTAGCTCTCTTTCATTAATTATTGCAACAATAACAATGACAAGAATGATCACATTAGGTTATATTAAAATATGTGAAGATGGTGTGACCTGAAATTAGAGACTAATGTGCGATAAGAAGATAAATAGGATCCATCTTCTTTAATGAAACGAGAGCTCTGCAGCCTGTTTAAGAGTGCACTTGAATGCATTACTATATATTTTAATGATCGGGTTGGTTAAGTAAATCTTACAAGTTTGAAAAAGTTGTATGACTGCACCCGCGTCATTCTGTGACAGACACAGACGGCAACAAGCGCCGATAACGTGAACAGGAAAAACACCGCACAGCCGGTTCACAGTTCCTTGGATCTCCCGGTATCTTAGAGAGTAGGAATATGGAAAGGGAAGAATGAAGGTAACTCTGAGGGAAGCCAAGGCCCGACTTGGGCTGCAGCACTACAGAAGAAGCGAGACTCAGATTTTTGGTGTCTGTCATTGTCACCAGTAAGCCGCAGGCCAACATCTGTGAACACATGCTACACAGAGTCTACGAGTAGATTATCATTAAGAAGGATCTACTGAATATACAGCAGTGCACTACTGCATATGCATTGCATCCAGCACGCAGTGTTTGCATTTCCATTTGTGACATCAAACAGTGTGCAGTCAAGTGATGGTAAGCACATTAACCTTTAGGATCAATTCAGGTAAAATTCGTACAACCTCATCTGAGGGCAACTTGACATTTTGGCACGTTCACCGATGATGCACTAGCAATAAAAAGAAGCAGCTAGGTGGCTTTGTTTTAAGGCTGTGCCAACCAAGATGGCAGTTTGCCTCAAGTGAAAGCCACCGCTCACCTTCTATTCAGAAATGTCACTTCAATTGACGATCTCTTGGCAAACTGGTTTACGTTGAACCTATAGTACTTCGGATGTTTCTACAACCTCTTCCTTTTATTTACGGAAGCTCTTAAGTTGTTACGATTCTCAGAATTCCATTCTACAATATTAGACATGAAAGATCGCTTAATTTCCCTTAGAGGCCTCTTTACTGTCTTGAGATTCTTTTACTGCCCTGAATCTACGATACGATGCCACCAGCTTTATTTCCCTTCCAAAGAAAACCATGCTAAGATTTTAATGCCCAAAAAAATGTATCGCCCTCCGCAGGGACAGGATCCAACCTATGATTAATATATCTTACCATTTACATAAATAATATCATTCCCACTATTTCATTAATAGCTATAATTAATCTATAAATTTCACAAACCTTTAGTTCATTAAAAAAACTTTTAAAATGTTAAATTTACCCTATTTATTGCAATTTTGTATTTGGGTGGATTAGTGCCATATTTAGATCCCGCGCCCCTCGGGAACCAGAGACTGGTAAGCCTGGAGAACGACGAACCGGAGCTGTGATATCCTTAATGCATATATAAGAGACTTACGTTACCTCCTGTATACCACACCATTACCGGGGTCGCCTTCTGATCCTCTTTTAATAAGCCATGTTGAGAGATTTCCCAATCAATATATACCATGATAGCCCATTTCCCACGCAAGCAATGCTATTTTTGATCTCTGGTAAACAAGTAGAAAACTGCGGTCCATGTGAAATAATACCGGTTTTGCAGCGTTACAATTCCCTTTTGGGTTTCGGTGTTTGATTCGCCGCTCACGGTTGATTGGAATATCGCCACAGTTTTGCGGCGTTTTACCCAGACTTACTAATTAAGGCTGCTGGGGAAAGTGTTATTAAATTCTAACGATTCTCTGCGGTTTCATATCTGCGCTGGCATGCAGACCAAAATGTCACCAGCATAAATTTTTACCTCTCGGATATAGCGTATTATCAAAGCCCATAAATACTTAGAACAAGCTGTTGGACAGGTATTTCGTTTTCTAACGTAGAAATGAGTCACTCTAGAGATTTGCAGCAATCTCACTCCATGGCAAATATGACTACCATATTTCATTTTACTTGTAATTTAAGTATTAATATGTTGAGTAAAACACAAAGAGCAATTGGAACTTTAGAAGTATTATATGCCTCATAGTCCGCCATTTTCGGTCAAAAGGAAGGAACCTCCCTCCGACAACTCTGTTCGCAGATGAATACAGGCTTTTGTGCAATGGGAAAAGCAGTGGGAACTGAAGTAGCGTATCCGAACCGTCCTCGAAATCATCAACGTTGCCATGTTGACTGTGTGTGGGAAGAGATGGACTATCGAATAGATGTATGCAGTGTGACAAAAGGCCCAAATATCGTTCATTTGTAATGTATGTAAAAAAATTCACTACACAATAAAATAAGATTCATATCCCTACGTCAATTGGACTATGAGTTATGAATTTATGTAACGCCGACAATCATTTGGAATAATCCTCTATATCAAATTGTTTCTAAGAGGTAGTTGAGTTACGTTCACATGAATTCCTGCACATGTTCAAGAAAATATTCTTAAAGAATCCTATTCTTTTATCTACTTCACGGAAGTCGAGATAAATATATTCATGACAAACGAAATGTATAGCTTAAAGTTTTAGGAATATCCTCAGAGGTCCTCATTCTGAATGACTTTTGCATGTCTGGTAAACCATAAGAGGTGAACAAAATCTTACTACATCAAAAATGTAAATTTCTAATGCACAGTTTGTGACAAAATCATGCTGCACAAAAAAATGGGTCTGGTTAAAATATACAATTTATGTAAAGTACATCTTGTTTATGGAGTAAACCATTTCCTCGTAATTGGTCTGCATTTCCCATTTCCCTAATGCGAAGTCTTTATTCATTTTGTTATCTTTCGCCAGGTAAAGAGCATAGAATTTCCAAGCCATCACACAATGAGCAGCTGTGCTTAAAAGATTTGACTATCACTTAAAGTCTACTGTATTCTTATGTTCCCGTTCCACGTACAAGAAAATTAACAATCAATAATGTATTACGATTAACATGAATTAGAGGAATAGGCATTTGTAAAATAGTTTATACAAGAGCAGAGTAAGTCATACGTGCAACACATCAAGATGTTCCACTTAGGACACACTCTCTCTTTTTCCTAAAAGTGCACTTGAGGGGGGTGCTCAGGGGCTCTCAAAATGCACATTTAAAATGAACCTCAGTATTAAATTTTTGGGTGGAATGTAATATTGCATTCTTTTCCAATATTCATTTTAATTAGAATTAACTTTTTACTTCCTCTACTGGTAAGTAGGGGAAGTATTGTATTCCACCCAAAAATTGGATGTCGAGATTTCACCGGAAATATATGTTTTGAGGCCCCCTGAATCCAAGAAAAGCATTTTTAGAAAAAGGTCCGTGTGTGTGTATGTCAGTCTGTGTCAGTCTGTCAGTCTGTGGACAGGATAACTCAGAAACGAAAAGTCGGTTAAAAACCAAAGTTGGTATTTAAGTTTAATGTCTTTCAAGGATGCGACACGAAGATTTTAAAGAAAATAGCCCCACCCTAAACTACCCTTTACATGGAAAATTTTTCGAAAATTTTAATTTTCTTGCAAATGGCTCTAACGATTTTGATGAAAATGCCATGTGTTTGAGATATTTTTATGACAAATTAAATGTATATCTTGAATTTTCTGGCTATAGCCCCTGTAGTATATACTCTGGACGACTTTTGCATAACTGGTAAACCGTTAGAGATAGACCAAATCACACTATACAAAAAATGTATATCTTGCTAAAATACACAATTTATGTCTCAATAAATTTTCTTGTAGGGTGAACCATTTCGGAGATATTCCTTGTTATGTGTGTGAGATTCGGAAACCTTAAAACTTTCGTGAAATGGATCATCGTTGTTCAGTTTTTTATATGTTAAGTGTGCAAAGACAACAGAATCTCAAAGGTTTAAAACATTTTACTATCGCTCAAAGCCTACTGTATTCTAGTATTCACCTTGCACCTACAAGGAAATAAGCAATAAGATAAGTTGTACAAATGTTTATCTCAACTAACACGAAGAAGATAAAGGAATAAGAGTTTGTAAGAATGGTTAGTACAAGAGTAGAGAAAGTCATGTGAGTGCAACACATCACATTTTTGTCTATCTTATGTTTATTAAACTCCCACGTGTTAAGCTATCTCGGGAAGAACAACCACGGGTTCATAAAAGTGGTAACCTTGTACAGACCAGAAGATTGAGTGGCTGATATAAATTCATTGAACACGCGCCTGCTTCTATGACATCATTTCAAAAGGCTCCGACATGTTATTAATGCTCCCATGTTTTGCCCTGGGCCAGAATCGAGCCTCTGCCCCCAATGATGGTTATTACACACTTTAATCAAGCTCCAAATTGATTTCCATCGCGGCTATGTTAGACCGCAACGCCTGCAGTGCTCATCAATTTGGGTCAACAATGGACATGTTCTGCCAGTGAAAGAGTGCGGCAGCGGTAGCTCGTCAGCAAGATTTACGTTCTCAGTTGCTGGGCTGAGACATGGCAGGAAAGTATCTATCATATTAAGAGCCACAGCAAGTATCGGCAGCTATAGCTCGTAGCTGCACTTCGAAGGCGGTCAAATTTAATATTTACGTTCAGCGGAGGAGCAAACAGTAGTAAGCAAAGTAAAACACTAATTACTGTGAGTTAAGCTTTAAACCTGACTAGCTGCTTCCATTATTTTTGTGCTAGCAATAAAACGTTTTTGGTACCGATAATACAAAAGGAAACGTCTTGTCAACTTTTTTTGCTAGTAAATTTTCGTTTAACGGAAGGTATGCTCAAAGTATCATATGGAGATTCAAAGGTTTCAGAAAGAAGGTTAGATTAGGGACTTTCTCCCATTTATTGAAATTCAATATGACTTTAACTACACAAAGAAACAATATATATTTGCAGATAAATCGGAAATTAAGTTGTTAGGGAAAATAAAAAGTTAAAAAGGAAATGGACACGATCAATAGGTAAGGACTGAACGGACTACTAATTAAATGGGATATTTCATCTTTGTTTCTTCATTTATAGCTAAGAAACAAATTTACTTAATGTGTAGCCTAGGACAAATAAATATTGATGAGGCCTAATTGAATTCCGTTCCATGTTTGAGTGCGCATTACATTTTCTATGTAAGATTGTACACCGAGTGCAACAACATGGTAGACAATAATTTTGAACTGCTGGCGCTACTCTGTTTATATCGTAACAAGAAGCTCCACAATCCACAGCGCGATTGCGCGTTCAGGGACAAAGACATTCTCCTGAGTAAATGACGGTATGTAGCATGCGATCATATTGTGTTTATAAACACAAGGAAAACCTTTTGTAGCGGTGGATAAACAATCCGTAGACTCCGTGATAAAATCAGTAGTTGTGGCATTCATTACTACTAGTAGTTACGAGTAATTTACCAATGTTATTGCATCAGCTGTTAGGTGATGCACTATACCTACAGGCAACTAGCTGAAACACCCGGTGTATCCCTACAGCATTTAACATTAGATTGCACTTGCCCAATAGCCTTGCGTTTCTTTGAGGCATTTAAGAATATTAGCTAACAGAGAGTTAATTCAAGCCTTGAGGACATATAAAGACAAAAATATATACCAGTTAAATCACTTGCCGTATATATAATTTTTTTTTAACAGTCCATCTTGGCCGTACACGGCACACTTCACATGAGGGCATACAGAGAACACGGCTAAACATCTTATTGCACAAGTGATTTAAGGGGCAAAAGGTACATTGCACTCTTACACTGAGAATTTCACCAGGCTTCTACAGAATTTATTAACTTCTTTTTAGAGTGTATATCCTACCGTCCCTAATATTCCCGTTCATTGAGCACCAATCCCAACACATTCACAACAAAATGGTGGTTCTGTGCCAAGGGATAGTGATAACTTATGACCAATTAAAGATACGTGTTCGAATGGACGATAATGGGTCTTTTTTTTTTTTTTTTTTTTTTTTTTTTTTTTTTTTTTTGCCCTACATATCAGTTCTTTCGACCAGTAATAATAAGGATTACATTAAAGAGATGAAAATGCACTTCGAGCGCCTACTTCATTAATCGAGAACCTTTTGCATTCACTTTATTCTTACATGCGACTGTAAATGAGGCAAAACGTTGATATAATCATTTGTCTGTAGTTGCTATGTATTGGTTTTTATTTTGGTTTAGTACTTTCAATGTGATACTGATTTAAAGACAGAAAACATTCCTATAACGAGGTTTGAACCTAGGAAATCTCACGGAGGACTGCCGTCGTGCCCACTCGACCACACATTTAGGCATCAAGCTGCTTACTAATCAACTAAAAGATTTATGTTTTAGCTCTTGGAAGCTCATTTGTCTTCATGGAACTTTCGTCATTGCTATCAGAATAGATCCAAGAACGATTAATGTATTTGACACAATACAGCTATAAAACAAATTCCCGGCTTCACAAATGGAACGATGTTTTCAAGTAAGACTATAATCTGGGGTTGCATAGATAATAAAAATAGTGTTAGCTAATTCACCTGGTGTAATAAAACTACCACGCAGTTTGCCCATGCTTGGCATAGTTTGAACTATAGAATTTGACATCACATAACCATACGATACACTGAAGTTATTGAAGTTATCGGAAGCTATTTTGAGCACTTTTAGTACTTGATTGAAGTACTATCTGCTAACTTATTTCTTCCATCTCTAGTGATGCGTACTGTCCACGTCCTCCTCTTACTTCAGAGACCCTAGTAGAAAACAAAGCGTTTCTGGACAAAGATTTATTAACAAAATATGATCACGTAGTATTCATCTCCTGTAACATGTATTTATTTCACCCTGTTGTGTTGTTTTACCTGCCTGATAAAAGATGGATGCACGGTGAGCATCTCTGTATCTCTGAAGCTGCGTGTCGAGCTTCTCTTCTTGCAGCGAATTTAAATATTAAGAGGAGAAAGGATCGCCGCATCGTACAGTTAAGACGCTGTTGGTTTTGACAGCCATCTCGAGAACAGAAAAGATGTTCCTGCTTGGGCCTTGACAAGCCGATGCAGAAACCTGACAGTCAACCCTCTTCTCAAGCTCAAGATGACAAGCTATGCTCCAAATTGGCTGCCTACTTTCCCATCTACCACTCTACTGTCAGTTCCTATACCCCGAATTTTCCAAAATATATCTCTAGTCCAGCAAACAAAGAAAATTGGTTAACTAAACATTTGTAAAGGTGTTACAGATTGATTTTTGAGTGCTTGACGTAATCGATTTAGCTGTAAAAAATCATACTAAACTGTTACATACCACTTATTGTTATGTTAATTTCCCTATATTCTTGACATTCATCACAGTACATTCCTACCTAGAGGTAATTTTACATTAGATAATATGAAACTTCTTATACGCAACACGTGTGCGGAAACAGTACTCAAATGTTAGGCTAAATTTGTATTACAAGGGTCTTTTCCTTCTTCTCTTTTAACTGATTCTAAAAGAAGGGGGGGGGGGGGGCTAATGCTTCTAGTATGGCGTGCCACCACGTTATTTATAAACTTAAGGGAAATAACATTCAGTTTGGAACTATCGGTGAAAACCATACGGCTAGCCGAGGCTTTGAGGTACGGAAGGTTCGGTTCAAAATCTGTCCTAAAAGATATGGATATCACTTAAGCCTACCGCATTACCTACTCCATTCCGTTGTACCTACAACGAAAGTACGTAATAAAACAAATTAGTTATCTACATTAGCATTAAGCAGATAGAAGACTAAGCTTTTATAGGAATAGTTTGCTGAAGAATGGGTAGAGAAAGTCTCGTGAATCTAACACACATTGTTTTTTTCGTAGTAGTAGCTGTTTCTGAATATCTGTAGTTTTATGTATAAATTCTTCTAGATATGTTTACTGGATGTGCAAATAACATACCTATATGAGATTACTGTTGCTCTTTATCTCTCTCTCTGTCCCCCCCCCCCCCTCTGTTCCCACAGTTCATCAGAAGAAAATATCGACTAGTGCAAAAATCTGAATGTTGTTCTCTACTGTCTGTTCGCCTCCTCATAGTCTAAGTGGAATGAGGGGCAGGGGAGAGACATTCCACAAAGTGAAACTTTAGTTTGGTAAACATCTGCGCAGTCGTTGGTAACATGACCAGCAGAACAACTCAACTCCAATATTCGCGCTATGTTTACTTGCTGCTAATTTCTCGTAATTTCAGTTGTAAAATCGTACTTATGTCGGAAGTAATGGTAAAAGTAATGTAGAAGCAGATAATCCTCTGCTTAGGAGTGTTGTGAAATCTGCTATGATGATGTGGTTGCAGAATGAAAGGGTTCAGAGTGACGGTTCTGTGTGTAAAATAGATATTTATAGGATGATAGAATTAAACCTAAAGAGGCTCTTAAAGGTATTACTGCCTTCTATTAGTTTCATTACCTGTACTTTCAGGAGCAATTACTATACTATTAACTGACCGAAGTTTTGATACTTCATTCTTTGATCCTGCAAGAGGGAATGAGAAGTTGTTAGATTGAATTCTTCCTCAATTGTTAACATTATTGGTCATTTTGGTTTTATTGGGCCACATTATCGTTTACTTGTCCCTATACGGTGTTATCTCAATCCCATAGGGCTAGGTAAAATGAATACTTAAAGTAATGCAACAGCTGACTCATTCTTACTAGAATTGCACGATATAACGCTCCAGGATGTATCACGTAGGACCGAAACAGATTGGCAGTGTTTTTTAAAATATGGAAAAGGCAGAAAATGATCAGTGGGAAAAAGACAGCGTAGTTGAAAACATTGTATACGCTTTATAAGCTAAATATTCTGCAAGAACTGAAAATAACACTTAAATTGTGCTATTTTGAGTGATTTGTTTGCTTCAATCTGGCGTGAATACACATTCAAGCTTGGCAACACTATCCGAAACGCGAAGCAGAACTGCTGCTCGCGATATCATTGTTTATAGGGAATTGTTTACTGATGTAGTGGCTTACACGAAGATGTAAGGATCATTTGGAACATTTCAAACTGCGCAACTTGAGAAACCTGTAATTTCAACCATTCACCCGACAATTTCACGTTATCAAGTTATTCGCTTTCAGCAACAGATGGTTATAGTTGTAATTGCATTCTCACAACAGTTGCTGCACATATCTAAATTAGAGATGGATCCAAGGAGGGGCTTGTATGTGCCCCTCCCCCCACGACAATTTGGAAACTATTGAGGATGTAACTGAAGAAAAAAATCTGATGTGTTGCACTCGCATGACTTTCTCTACTCTTGTACTAACCATTCTTACAAACTCTTAACCCTATATTTTCTTCGTGTTAGTTGAGATAAACATTTGCAGAAATTATTTTATGGCTTATTTCCGTGTAGGTGCAAGCGGAATATTAGAATACAGTAGGCTTTGTGCGATAGTCAAATCTTTTATAGCTTTGAGATTCCGTTCTCTTTGCAGGGCTATATCCAGAAAATTCAAAATATACGTTTCATTTGCCATAAAAATCTCAAAAATATGACATTATTAATAAAGTGATACAAATTACCACAAATTTAGAATTTGTGTCATCCTTTCGAAACCACTCACGCAAACCCAGAGAGAGAGAGAGAAAATTCTCATCCCTTCTATCGACAGCCAAAGGACTGATTCAAAGGAACTTCTAGACATTGATAAGCTGCGGAAAGCATTATCCACTCAGACAGTTGACAACGCTGGACAGTGTGATCCTGCTTCGCGGTTCACATCGACAAAAAGCAATATTACTTCAAAAGACGCTCAAGGTCAAGCTGCCCAAAGCATTCACACAAGCAAACACGGGAAAGCAATCAGAGCTGCAGAACCAAAACGGGTTTTCGAAGTGTTCAGCGGCCGGCGTATTTGTAGAAGTTCCAGAAAAGGTGAAATTGGAAAAAGGTTCATCTTACGTCATCCTCGTGGGCAGTTACAGACATGAGTCGTCGCAGCATTCAGTTTTTAGTGAGCTTTTAGTTTCAGTAAGTGTATGTGTATGTCAGCTGCGTGTGTACGGTCGTCGTGAAGGAAGAAAGCGAAGCATTTAATGAGTGTTGGGTGATCGTATTGTCAGAGTTAGTTTTTCAGAGACGGAGAAAGTGAAGAAAAACAGAAACTTGTGTGTTAAGGGTACCAGAAGAAAACACCCGTGAGTTGTAATATCACGGACAAAAGACTTAAAAAGAAAAAAAGAACTGTGTATTTTTGCAAAAGTTTTTGGAGGAGAATAAATTGACAGAAAAGTAACTGGACTGACCGTTTGTCGTTTTTGTCACACTATCATATAATCTGGAAACAATATCAAATGCTTTGCAGCACATAATGAATTTGAAATTGTTTGTAACTTATCTTTCGCCTTCGTTCTGATGCAACTGACATGAAATCTAGTTAAACACAGAACTGGCTCCCGTTAAATATTAGCTACATAGGAATAGCATATATGTATACAATAATTTAGCTTTAATTACGAAAGCATACCAAATTAAATTTTTGATCCGAAGTTTTGATTAAGGTACAAATTTAGGCATAAATTCTTCTAGCTTCGCCCTACAATGAACTGTTTCTAATTGGTACTGTTCCACCTCCATTTTTCCTCCTCTCCGTGAGCTGACTAATCAGCTGGCATGACGTTTGTACTGTACATAAACTGACACGCGATTTAACTTCGGTTTGTTATCAAGAATAGATCCGGAAAAGAAGGCAAATGGAGGGAGAACTTTTAACCGGTTAGAAATAATGCAGTGAAGGGCAAGCAATTCGCCACCATGCGGCCACGCTTCCAAATGAAAATTTCTACGTGTTTGGTATTTCAATTAAAATTGTGAGCTATTTTTGGGAGCATAAAAATAAGTGCCTGTAGCCCTTGGAGTGCAGCCTTGGCCTACCGACCGGCCGCTGGATACCCCTCCTCTGCCCACTACAGGCGTCGAGCGGGGTCCAGTGGTGGCGAGTGGGACGTGCCGAGGTTGATCGTACAAAGTAACCAGGATGCGTTATCAGCCCGAAGCCTGGTGTGAGAGCGAGGAAGTGGATATGAAATGATGGCAAAAGAGGACAGGAAAGATAATGATGGAGCAATTGGCAAGGGAAATTGCAGAACTCTCAGAAAATCCGCCCCTGCTCGGGTGTGTCCACCACACATTCCACCTGCAGACCCCTGGGATTGAACCTGTGTCGCTTTAGTAAGAGTCAAGCGGTCTAACCGCTCGGCCACGGCACGGTCTAGAAACAAATGCAAAGGGTAGTGTGGGGAAGAAATTTTTTTTTTTTAAATACACACGGACGAGCTTTTTCAAAGAATTATATTTTTTTATTCATGTGGGCTCAAAACGTGGCATTTTGGTATCGAATTTAAGGTTGAAACACAGTTCTGGTTGAAAAGCTAAAAGACGGAAGGCAAGGTAAACATAGAGATGTAACAGCGTGTGAGTAACCAGGAAGATCCAAGGAATGACAGAGTAAGAGAAAGGATAATAAACACTGAACATGGGAAGGGAAGGAGCTTAAAGAAGCATACATAGCCACGAAGGGTATCTGTAGCACGGTATAGCTTAACAACACAGAAAAGCTGGTGAAGTATTCATCACAGACGGCGCATCACCATGTCTCGTTACACATTCACGCTACGCCAGAGGCAGGATCCATGCCGCAGTTACGTTCCAAGTTCGATCCCAGTCCTTCTACACCCAAGTGCTTTCTTGGTAATGGGTGGTCAAACTTTAAACAGAAAGTAAGCCCAGCTTTAAAGCTGATATAACAGTTAGAGACTTCTGCACCTTGCACCGATTTCTACCAAACTTGATACAGACAGCTTTTGCCACAAAACCAAAATTACTATCTAGATTAGAATTAGAAATTCCACACCATTTCACTCAATTCATTATTTAAAGTTATTTATTCATATAGCAGCTCACAGGGTAACGACAACCGTGGTAGCTTGAATATTGCCGAATTGATATAATTACTACTTTCCAGCTCCTTCCATTAATTCGATTCGATTTCATTCCAAAATTCCACCTTTCCATGTTGAATTCAATCCGGAAATGAGATCGCTTTGGATATGAAAGGCTAAAACAGAAATAATTTGAGCTCTTATGTTGGTCACTTGGTTTATGTTGGCAAACCTGTAAAAATGTTTTCTGCCTATTTTAGAGGTTAGTGAAGTTTTTAGGAAGAATATATTGTGAGATTATAGAAACAGTTAAAGTTGTTTTGTTTCATTACACCATTTTCACTAAGAAAACAAAATGACGAGCGTGCGACGTGCTACAACGAGTACAGAAGAAGTTAGCATCTTTGGCGGATTCAGATCCGTAGGTGTTTTCATGCAACACAATTTGGATCCAATCCCAAGAAATAAGCGTATCGGATCCAGTGGTTGAGCTTCGTTTAAATCCGCATTCCCATGAGGTATTCAACCCGGAAGAAGAACTCAATAGGCACTGAATTTTAGCCATGGAAATTCAGTAAATATTCGTTTTCCTCTGACATCGTTCACGAAGTAATAACACTAATTTTGCCTTTCTTTTGTTTTGACCTTTTAGCAGCTTTGTCTGTGCTGGTTACTGAGAATAGACAAGGTTATATTGACGATACTTAAACTGCTATATTTCTTTCCAATGAGATTTTCTCTATAAATAGCGAAAAAGTTTCCCCTACCGGACAACGTGGAAGTACTCAGTTGCATTAAGGGGAAATCATCATTACAAACTATGTACTTGTGATTGTTTAACAGTGCTCTTTCTTAGTATTTTCTTAGTATTTATAATGCTCGGAGACTTAACTAATCCAAAGTGCCTTGTTTAATGATCTTTAAGTGCCCCCAAATTCCAATCACTAAATTTCCCACCTATTTTATTTGTCTAGTACCTACTTATAGTAAACAGAGGTACACTGTATCCAACATACAAATAAATCTGTGCATTTTATGTGAATAGCCTTTGAAGCACTCTTCACTCTGCATTAAATTTGAATAACTGGTAAACCATAAGGGACATACGTACAAAGTCTTCTGAAAAAAAGGGAGAAAGAAAAAAAAAACGTATATCTCGTTAAAACACCAAATTATGTCATATTCGTGCAGCGAACCATTTCCGAGATATTCCTTATGTTTGAATTTTCTAATACTTTACTTTCTCTGCTACGTATAGTAAGTAGAGGAAGTATTGTATTTCACCCAAAAATTTGATGTCGAGATTTCGCCGGAAATCTGTTTAAGGCCGCTGAATTCACAAAAGCATTTTTAAAAACAGGTCCATGTGTGTGTGTGTGTGGGGGGGGAGGGGGGGGGAGGGTCGAGGGAGGAAAAAACGAAAAGTCGGTTAAAAACCAAAGTTTGTATTTAGGTTTGTCTTTCAAGGATGCGACACAGATTTTGAAGAAAATTCCTACACCCTAAACTGCCCTTTACATGGAAAATTTTTCGAAAACTTTGATTTTCTCGAAAATGGCTCTAACGATTTTAATTAAAATGACATACGTTTGAAATATTTTTAAGGCAAATGAAATGTATATTTCGAATTTTCTGCTTATAGCCCATGTAATTCTATTTACTCTGGATAACTTTTGCATAACTGGTAAACCGTTAGAGATAGACCAAATCTTACTATACAAAAAATGTAGATCTTACTAAAACAAATTGTACCACTAGGTTTTTTTAGAGTGAGCCATTTTGGAGATATTCCCTGTTATTAGTGTTAGTTTTGGAAAACAAACTTTCGTCAAATGGAAGATCGTGATTTATTTTTTTATATCTTAGCGGTGCAAGGGGAACGGAATCTCAAAGCTTAAACGATTTGACTAACGCTCAAAGCCCATATTCCCCTTCTACCTGCAATGAAATAAGAATTTATGATAAAGTTTTTCTGAACTAAGACGAAGATAAAGAAATGGGAGTTTGTAAGAATGGTTAGTACAAGATTAGAGAAACATGCAAGGAGAATGGAATGTAAAAGCCACACATAACGACCAACTCTTAAAACATTTCACTATGGCTTAAAGCCTGCTGTATCCCAATACTCCCCTTGCACCTACAAGAAAATTATAAGTTAGTTACTGGTGATATTTATCTCAATTACCATGAAGTAGATAGAGGGATATTTTGTACAGGAGTAGAGGAAGTGATGACTGCAGCGCATTAGATTTTTTTAATTCAATATAGTACTTAGGCAGTTGAACTTGTGTAAGTAGAAATGCCTTGTAAAGCTTTTTCATGTGTTTGATCTGGAACAACGGTGTGAGATGTTTGTTTGTGCTAGTCCCAGAATACAGAAGTAGGAAATCCAGAAGTGTCAGATTAATTAAAAATAATTGGGAATGGCACTAATCAGCAAAACTTAATTAATTTATACTGATTGGTATGACAGGACTAATTAGATGAAACAGGAATTAGTTTTTCTCACATAACGAATTACGCCTAGGACTATAATTAATTTAGTCAAGTTTAGTGTGATGTTTCTAATTATGTTTTTCTACAAATTGTTCATCTACTGATGACAGCCAAGCGTTTTCATTTATAGTTTCTCTGCCAGAATACAAGTATTGTGTTCCATAAAAAATTCAAGTTGGAGATTTCATTTGAAATACATGTTTTGAAACCCTAAATAAAAAAAATTTAGAAAGTCACGCGCGTATGTTTGTGTGTGTGCAGCATAACAAAAACGAAATGTCCCATATACACAATAGTGCATATAGTCTTAAAGGCAAGTATGTATTAAATTAACAGGAAAATCAAAGACCAAGGATTTCAAATATTATTGGAGCATGAAACCTTTCAAATTCTGATAAGGATAGTATTTCCGCGGGGCCGCTTATGAAACGCACGCGCAGAGTGGCATTCTCAGAATTTTAAAAGGAACCTCTGGACTGTTTATATATCAGCAACAGAATCAGTTTCCTCAAATTTCCTGATTACGAATGGAATATGGGCCTGATCTTAAATTGTTAAACATTCTAAAGTTTTTTAAACCTTGAGAAAAACTCCTCTTGCGTTAATATAGTATTGGGTCAGCTGTATTCTATTATTCATGATAGAGCCCTGATTTGAAACTTACAAATACTTATATGGTATGAATAAAATTATTAGGGTATATCCAACAATATTGTACTTGTGGTAACGGTGAACTGAGTAAGAGAGAGAATGAGTGAGTGAGTGAATGAGTGACAGAGACAATGAGAGAATGAGTGAGTGAGAGATAATGAGTGAGTGAGTGAGAGATAATGAGTGAGTGAGTGAGTGAGTGAGTGAGTGAGAGAAAGTGAGAGGAAAAGTGAGTGAGAGAATGAGTGAGAGTTATGAGTGAGTGCGTGAGTGAATTTTAAGGGCCGTAGACAACTAAGTCATTTGGATTCGAATCTGGAAATGAGATTGTGAATGTGTATATGTATAAACCCTACAGAAAATTCACTGTAATCGAGTTTTCACCACTGCCAAGGTCAGCATAGTCCAAAGGGTAGACGCCGCCGATGTGCAACTTTAAGTTCTAAAGAACCCTGAGCATCATTTCACTCATTTCATTTATTCATCGTCCGATATGACCTACCTGTTAAAGGCCCTTAAATTTGAAAAAAAAAAGTATTAAAATTATTAACAATTAAAAATTATTACTCAATAATAAAGAAATAATATTAATTTTATTCTTGCATTTTGAATTTAATTGCTCAATTCACAGCTAAACCAAAACTATGCAGAGAATGAAATAAATGTCACATTTTGAAGGGCGATCAGAAAGAAGAACTACAGTAGCAAATTACACACATTTTAAAGTTTTCAAAACGGAACGATCATCTATTTACACGAACCATTATAACGGTAAAGCTACCTCCTAATATTACAGACAAGAATTAGGACATGTGAAAAAGTTTGGGACGACTGCAAGCACATATGTCAAACTGGAATGTAAATATAAAAAATACAAAACTTAAGAGAAAATATTATTATAATATGGAAAATGATAGTTAAAAGGTAAAAAGCGTTTTGAAAATGCCAAAATATGGCCTTATATGATCCACGAGAATTGCGTAACTTCAATCGCTATTGATCAAATCGTGCTTAGCTTATGTTTTCCAAAGAAAAACCTCAAACAAAAACTGTCAAACATCCGGGTCTTGATTGTTACCAAAAAATTGTGTTTTAAAGGTATCTACATTTTATCGGTACTGCGTTTTCGTTTAACGTTCACCAGTTGTATAAGATATAGGTACCAAATCCCTTTCGAATGAAGAGAACTTCACAGATTATCACAAAATTAAAGATACGCATTCCAGTTTTCATGAAAATACCTTAAACATGTGGTAATTTAATCAAAATCGTTATTCATTTTTGAGAAGATAAAAATTTTGGAAAACATTTCCACGTAAAGAGTAGTCTGGTATTGGGAGAATAAGAAAAGCTTCGTATTGCATTAAATACTGTCAAGTATTTCACTGATTTTTCGTTTTCGAGTTTGCTGTTCACAAATTTACGCACGTACTATCTTCTAAACATATTTTTATGCACGGTTTGGGGGGCCTAAAGCATTTCCGGTGAAATTTCGACATCGAATTTTTGGATGGAATACAATACAGCTCTTCTTACTATGCTTAGTAGAGAGAAGGGAATTTAGCCAAGCAACCCGTGTAAACCAAGCTGCAATTTTGGAACTGGCGTATTATATGCCACCCAAGTTCTGTGTCACTTTATTACTTAATATGTAAGAGCGGCTCTAAAAGATAAAGACGAAATAAAGAGAATTGCTACATTATTTTAGATAGCTACTCGAAGGAGTTTCTTCAGTTATTTTAGCAAATTATGATTAAAAGACAGCCTAAATGAAAAGCTCGGTTTCCATGGTAACCATGTGCTTCCTGGTCTTTGATCTCGGCAGCAACTCTTGACAAAGCAACAGGAAACAAGTGGCGAAGTTTGTCACGAAGTACAATAAAGGGATTCCACAACAACAATAACCCTACCTAACTTGGCACTCGACGAATTAAAATACAAACGGTGAATGTCACTTCTGCTGCTGAAATAACAAACTCTTGTATACATACATACGCCTCTAAGTTTGGCATGCATACCTACCTGTGGAGCACAAAACAGCTTCCTTGATGAAAACTGGAGGTGTTTGTGTCACAAACAGATAGCGCTCCAGTCAACCTCAACATCCTTTGTCATGTTTGGAATCAATTCCTGGTATTCTACATGCTATAACTTCTCTTCCAGGGAATCTTTCCTTGTATGTAATGCCTTTTTACTTTCTCTACTGGTAAGTAGGGGAAGTATTGTATTCCACCCAAAAATTCGATGTCGAGATTTCCTCGGAAATATGTCTTGAGACCCCCTGAATCCAAAAAAAGCATTTTTAGAAAAAGGTCCGTGTGTGTCTGTGTGTCAGTCTGTCAGTCTGTGGACAGGATAACTCAAAAACGAAAAGTCGGTTAAAAACCAAAGTTGGTATTTAAGTTTAATGTATTTCAAGGATGCGACACGAAGATTTTGAAGAAAATAGCCCCATCCTAAACTATCGTTTACATGGGAAATTTTTCGAAAATTTGGATTTTCTTGAAAATGGCTCTAACGATTTTGATTAAAATGGCATATGTTTGAGATATTTTGATGACAAATGAAATGTATATCTTGAATTTTCTGGCTATAGCCCCTGTAGTCGTATTTACTCTGGACGAATTTTGCATAACTGGTAAACCGTTAGAGATAGACCAAATTATACTATACAAAAAATGTAGATCTTGCTAAAATACACAATTTATGTCTCAATAAATTTTCTTGTAGGGTGAACCATTTCGGAGATATTCCTTGTCATGTGTGTGAGTTTCGGAAAACTTAGAACTTTAGCGAAATGCAACAACGTTGTTCATTTTTTTATATGTTAATCGTGCAAAGAGAACGGAATCTCAAAGGTCAAAAAGATTTGACTCTCGCACAAAGCCTTCTGTATTCTAATATTCCCCTTGCAACTACAAGGGAATAAGCAATAAGATAATTTGTACGAATGTTTATTTTAACTAACATGAAGAAGATATAGGAATAAGAGTTTGTGAGAATGGTTAGTACAAGAGTAGAGAAAGTCATGTGAGTGCAACACATCAGATTTTTCTTATCTTGACCTAATTTCAGAGTGAAGATTACATAAAACATTAAAGATGTCTGATCTATTAGATGCATGTATATTTCTCTACTCACTCTTCCACAAATTAGTCCTACAAATCTTACTCTTCAATCTACTTCATATTAATCAAGTTAAATGTTTCCAGATGAAGATTCATTCTATATTTCGTTTGGTAAGCTTAGTCTTTTGTAAAGAAATGATAGGGAGATACCTAGAGAAATAATTGCAATAAATAATTTCCATGTGTTAAAACCAATGCGTAATGTAAGAAGTAAGAGTTGCAACTTTTTCAAGAAATAAGAAGGAAGTTAAGAAAGGAAGTTATGTTTTGAGAAGGGCAATTAGTTGGAAGTAAGAATAGCTAAGGCAATTAGACGTTCCAGTGAGCTCAGCCAGAAATAAATCCATTAACTCAAGGTTCCCGTACCTAGAACTAAATACATTCAGATATAAGAATTGCTTATAGAAAATTCGAAAGGGAAAAGGATTCTTAACACTGCCGCTGTCTGTCTTTCAATTTCTTTTGACATGCACCAAGTCTCTGAGGCATATATTGATAGCTCTTAGTGATAGCTCTTTAGCTCTCATATTTAATAACGCATCTATTACCAGCCTTAATACTTTCTTGTATTTCTTTCCCAACTACATTATTTTCTGCGTTTGTGCCAGGATATTGATAACTGTTAATGTAAACAGTTACAGAGAAGGATAGAGTAATATAAGTTGCTGACATCACTGGAAGTGATGTAATTTGCTTTGTATTTGCTTTGTACTTCTTGAGCACAGAAACATGAGAGCAAGTACACAACATCTGATTGTCATCTTCTGTGTGCCAGTGTTCCCGTAAAGGTAAGCACGTGACTCGCATTTAAACATTTCATTCAAGAACTAACGCGCTACCTATAACATGCACTCCACCTTTGAGCATCATAAGCCTCTCAGGTAACACACACTGCATGCCTTGTTTGTTCTCGCAAGGCGCTGATACTTCACTTGCACCAATACGCGTGTCACTTCAGCAAATACAATAACAAATGACAGACAACACTGAATACCTTCATCTTTTCACCCACTTTGATGCGCAGCATAATAATACCCCAAAAAATTATAAAGTGTTGAATATCTCGCGAGCCGTTAAACAGATATACGTTTTTCTGAAGTTTTTGTCCATCAGTTATGATTTATTAAGCATACAAAGTTCAATCATAATGAAGAGGTTGTCACAACTGAAACTATGTTTTAAAATTTTAGCGTTTGAGGCGAAATTCTATTTGATTATTCATCAATTTGTTTAATTCGATCGTGAAAAATCACGTTGCCAGAGAGATTGGGTGAAAAACTTTTTGTTCATAAACACTCCAAAAGGAATTCTTCGAAAATATTAGAAGTGTTATCTTTGTATAAAATATCCATCCGAGCTATACCGATATTTGAACTCAAAACGAGTGTTCGAAGTGCTTTATTCATAAATACTGAACTTTATTTCTGCGAAGTATCCAGTAAATTCCTTTAAGCATCACAGCCCGGCGGAGTCGGGTATTCATCGCCATCGTTGAACAGATCCAAAACATCATACAACCAAGGAAAGTCAAGAGCTCCCAAACAGATACAGAAAACACGGCACAGTAGCAAAATTGACTAAAACCGCCTCGAATGGACCACAACGAAAAGCAAAAATGCGAAACTCCGCATCACAGGCTCTTCAAAGAAAACGAGAATACGAAATTTAAAACAGAAGCTGATTCGTATTTTGAGTGTTTGAAAATTCTCAGCTGTTTTGGAAAGTTTAAGTCAGAATTGCTCCTTTTTTTTG
This sequence comes from Tenodera sinensis, assembly GCA_030765045.1. Taxonomy (NCBI): domain Eukaryota; kingdom Metazoa; phylum Arthropoda; class Insecta; order Mantodea; family Mantidae; genus Tenodera; species Tenodera sinensis. The sequence continues at coordinate 211,766,120 of CM060961.1, forward strand.
ACACAGACTTGCAACCAAGCATCACATATTTTCACTTTTCAATCCCGAAATACCTGATAAATCTTGATATTTTCGACCCTTCTGGATACTTTGTTGCCCCGGACGCCTGTAATGATTAAAAAAAACAGGAAAGGATATGAGCATAGCAAAAATAGAAATGGCATAGAGAAAAATAAATTACTGCAGAATTTGTAAGCTAAGGAAATAAATTGAAGGCTACTAAAAAACCGGAATAAAATACACTTAAAGGTACAAAACTGAGAACAATGTAAAAAGAGGAATTTATTGCCTAGAAAGTGAGAGAAAAGAAGGGGAGGGTTTGAAAAATGAAGGTAAAGGACAGAGAGAAGGAGGTACATTTAGAAAGAAAAATTACTGTGGGGTGGTACACTTAAGTGGGCATTTCGTTCTCATTCTTATCTGAAGTTTGTAGGCCATTTGCAGGGACTATTTATGATTTGTTTGAGGGCCAAGTGTGTATCTGCTGGTGGTATTTTCCATCACCCGAACTTTTTACGTTGAAAAGGATAAAGAAAATCTGTTTCACATTCATATTACTTTCTCTAACCACTATTGTACATCACTGGATGTTAAACTATCCTTCAGCTTATATTAGGATAAGTGTTACTTTAATTGGGATAAACCTTTACACAAATTGCCGAGTTAAATATTTCGTTATAGATACAAAGAGAGCACCGATAGTCAAATTGCAAGAAGGTTTCATGGAATCGCATACACTTTATGCTCTTGTCAGACAGATGCTCATTTTGCCAGTTTAATATTTACCTAACGTGTTTTCCCATTAGTGTGTTTCAGTGTCTTATAAGAATGCAATTATTTATGTATTTTTGTGTGACAAAACTTGACTATTTTACGAGTTCTTTATAATCATTCCTAACTCACTTCTTCTAGTCACTATTTCTCCTCAGCCCTCTATTCTTCAGTCACTTATTTAGCCAGCTTTGCTTTCCGCAATGTTTACTTAAAGTAACAAAATTACTCGAACTGCAAGACATTACCTTTCTAACAGTATTTATGGTATTATTTTGTTTGTTTATTATAAAATTGCCTTTAGTATATTTTCCCCCATCTTTGAACGAACGCACTTGAACTTTCAGGTCAGCCATACACTTCCCAGATTTCTTCTGCGCTAGGCACGGCCTTTATTTAACCTTTGCTTTTCTTAGTTTATATTGTTCTTTTTTCTTTGCCACTTTGTTTGCTCTTCAGATCTCATTAATCTACCTCATCCATCAACCTGAAGACCTTGGAAGTTCCACGAGGGACATTAGAAACTTACAACACGAAGCAAACCTAATATTTGTGATATTTCTAACTAGATGTAACCGTTTTTCTCGGAATAAAATTCTACATCGGATTTCCTTAGAGACAAGTACCAGTACCTCATTGGTGCATTGACATAACATCAGACCACTAGAGGAATCGATATTAACAAAGAAGTTGCTTCCTTCCTAATTGCGTTTGAATTTTACAGGTTTCTTTGCCATAAATAACATCCGTTTGAAATGCTGGCTCGAAGTGCTTTACTTCTGCCCTGCACCAGCAAAAGTCCTCTCGGGTATCACTTATACGTTATTCTATTCATACAAAAAAATCTGGCACGTTACACTGGCATGGCTTTCTAGAACCTTACAAACTATTGTACAACTATTCTTACAAACGCTTATTCCTCTATCTGTTCCATGTTAATCAAGATAAACATTTGCAGAAATTATCTTATTGCTAATTTTCTGGTAGGTGCACCAGGGGTATGTGAATACGTGGCCTTAGGTGATAGTCAAATCTTCTGAGAGCCATTTACTATACGTTCCATTCTCTTTGCATGGCCAAAAGACAAAAGGGAAAAAAAAGCAAATAACGACTTCCCATTTGAGGAAAGTCACACATATAAGAAGGTATATCTCCGAAATGGTTCACTCCACAAAAAAGGTATGTCTCAAATAGTAGCTTCTAGTGGAAGAAGATTTTGTTTAACCATTACGGTTCACAATTTATGCAAGTGTCATCCAGAATGAAGAGGACTTGAAACGACAACATACATTAATTTGGCATGAAAATATCTTAAACACATGGCGTTTTAATAAAACTCGATAAAATCATTTTTGAGAGAGTCCTAAATTTCGAAAAATAGCCTATATAAAGGTGATTTTCTTGAAATCTTAGCGGAAGTTGCTGAATTTAAATACCAAAATTGATATTTAATGGACTTTTTTATTTTAAATTATGCTGTTCACAGACAGACACACATACACCACACTCAGAGAAAAAGAGACAGAAAGAGGGAGAGCGCGCTTCTAAAATGCTTGTTTTGAATTCAGGTACCTCACAACATGCACTTTCACTGGATTCTGGATACATATTGAAGTTTCGGATGGATTATATTTACTATACGTAGTAAAAAAAGAGGTTCCGGGTTCAACTCGCAGTTGGAAAATTTTCTCTAGTCAAGATTATTTTATATCCAGAGCCTGGAAGTATGAATGAGAGTGTGAAATCCTAATGACCCAAAACCCACTGTTACTGTAAAGTGAGCTAACACCATTGCCGACACAATATGTTCCAAAGGAGAGGCCGCCAATATGACCATTAGAGATAAAGGCGGGGTATAAATAGAACAAAATAAAAATTACTTCCCCTATTTGGTATACGCAGCAGGAAAATAAAAAACGATTCTTTCAAACACTTTACTTTAATCACATTAAAGAAATGATTTCGATTACCTCGCATGGACTCGCCATAGTTTCAAGAAAAGAGAAACGAGTTTATGTCACAAGCTTTTGATTGTAATGAGCTCGTGTCAAAACAGTAAAGAAGAAACACTCAGTTTCAAACTGAGATGACGAGCATTTATGTTCAACTCGGGAAAACAAATATACCAAGAAATATTTCACATGTGGCTTACGCTAGCAAAAAGAGTTAATCGACATAAATTGTATGTCATGTTAACGAGTTCTATGTTTCTGCAGTATTAAGTTTGACACTTCTTATGGTTCTCCACTTAAGAGACTGCAGACGATTTAACAAGGTATTAACTGAAAATCCCTGGTTTAATTTAACATTGTAAAGTCAATAATGATAGAAATAGCTGAAAGCGGCCATTTCGAAACATTTAGCATGCAAATCACCACCAAGCATCCTTAGAAGTTTCTGCCTTTTTGAATTTTCTGTGTAGCGAAACACTCTTTTTTGTTCAGATAACTTCAAAACATGCATTTCACAGTTACAATATATCCCAAGATGCCAAAAAGTGGACACCGCGGGTCATTCTCTTTTATTCCTCCACTCGCTTTCGCTTAGTGGCGTGAACGTGCAGGGTAAAGCTCACTAGCATTGGTAATGCGGTACGTCTGCACCTCTTAGAGTTGCACAAAATGATGTAAATGTCGGACGTCAACATGACCCGTTCCTAATTCTAACCGCAATCCTCCAGAATTCTTCCTTGCCCTCATGTCGATTACGACGCCATTAAGGGTAACTAGGAAGGGGTGAAAGTAACCGCTGTGTTTTCCCTCAATGACACCAACGGTTTATCCAATGTCTGGATGGAGTATAATGATTTCTCTAATTATAACACGTAGCTCGTAGGGAAAATAAAATGGGGAGATAAATATATAACTCTTAAAGGCTTTAGTGATGAAAGAGTTTATTTATTGACAAATGTTTAAAGTGTATTCTACTGGGAAAGCTCCACTTTAACGTAAGGAAGCCTGGTAATGAAGGGAATTTGTGTGTTCCTATAGTCAGATGTTTGTACTGCATTGACAGGGACCGTATTCCCAGGCCAACAACAAACTTGCAAGCTTGTCAATTTCACAGAACAATGTCTGTGGCAAACCAGTTACTGGACTCGTGAAAAGACGCCACAGCGTGGGTTTACTGGGGAGGGCAGAGAGGATTTTCGTCAATGCTACACTCTGTGCCAGAAACAATTCATTCATCAGGAAACTCACGCGGTGCTTTTGGTCAGCACACCAACGCTATTTGTGCCTTTACTACTTACCTATAACATGTAAAGGGAAATCTTTATTTTTGTAGAGCACGTTATGTTCTAGTGAGAACAAAAACAAACACTGCGAATTCGTCGGACTTTTGTAGACAGGCTCTGTTCAAAAGACCTGCTTTGTTTTTGATCGGGATGCAGTTAATGTGGAACTCACAGTCAAAATTTTCTCATGTTGAACTTTTGATGTAAAATGTTTTGAATTTGACTCATATCAACCCCAATATCGCCGGAATTAATTCATATGAGATGACCGCAGAACTTCGATAAGCATTTCACGAAAATCAGCAACATTTTCATCACTAACAACAGATCTCGGACGTCCTCCACTAAAATCTTCTCTAAAAATCCGATATCTTTTGAATTCGCTGCTCCAATCGTTGGTTTAGATAGTGCTTGTTCACCAAGAGCGGTTGTAAACCGATCTTCGCATTATTAAGTCCTTAATCAGAATTTAAAGCCGTAAAAATCATAGCCCGAAATGTTCTCCAGTCAAGTTCATTTTTGGGTGAACACAAATGCTTTAAGTGATGATAATTAACAAAATATTACTGTAAACTCAACAAACTACGCATCAATCAACGCGCAAACATTAGAAAGTAGCTGCCAAATTTTAAATTTGTTTTCTTTTTCGAAACTTGGCATTCTTCAAAAATATTAGTGTTGTCCTTGTGTAAAGTGGATTAGAACAATTGAAGGGTGAACCTTACAAAGGGGCTAAGTGCCAAAATTAAGTTTCTGAGATAATTAAAAATGCGTTCCTTAATGTAATTCTTTATTTCAAAGTTTCATTTGTTGGAAATATATTGTCCACATAGTAGATATGTTCTCATATGTTCAATTTACTGTGGTATCATGAAAACAAAAAAATTAGGAAAGAGTTCTCTTAAATGCCTTTTCCTTACAAAAGTGATAACTGTATATTTATCTATACTTTCACAAAATACTCAATTCTATGGAATATAACAGTTATGTGTGAATTAACAATGATTCAAAATGTAGCACTCATTTTAAGAAAAAATATATGTCCAAAATTTGAATGATTGACCTTTTAGAGTAAATCAGAACATAAATTTCTGTAAAACGTATTATGCTCTTCTTTAGCTAAATATTCTATCATGAACATGAGATCACGGTTCTTTTCAGTTGTAACACAATCCACTTAGATGAAGCTCAGGTCATTTACAGTAATTCCTTTTCTGAGAACTGGTATCTGTTTCCGTGAATTAGCCGCATTAATTGCATCTCTGATAAAAACAACACCAGAAAAGTTGGACTTAACATGTATCCAAACTGCAGAAGTTGTATTCAGATCCTATGTTGTAACCAACTTATCAGCTGTTTCCTGAAAGTTCTTTGATTTTGATACCATATTTGTGTGTCCATAATTATTAATGGATAATGCATAGCCAGGTAGACACAACAATCAGTTGTTGAAACGCAGAGGATGGAAATTTCCACATGAAATTAACTTGTATTTGTCACCATTGTAAAGAAATAGCTTTCTTACATACCAATGGCAACTTTGCAACCACACAGTTCTGTATTTCACACAGCGCTTTTAAAGGGTAATGCAGGGTGCTGTGGAACACCATTGTGTGGTAAACTTTCATTTTTACTTTCTCTACAGGTAAGTAGGGAAGTATTGTATTCCACCCAAAAATTCGATGTCGAAATTTCACCGGAAATATATGTTTTGAGAACCCCTGAATCCAAGAAAAGCATTTTAGAAAAAGGTCTGTGTGTGTGTCTCTGTGTGTGTGTGTGTGTGTGTGTGTGTGTGTGTGTGTGTGTGTGTGTGTGTGTGTGTGGACAGCATAACTCAAAAACGAAAAGTCGGTTAAAAACCAAAGTTGGTATTTAAGTTTAATGTCTTTCAAGGATCCGACAAGATTTTGAAGAAAATAGCCCCATCCTAAACTACCCTTTGCATGGAAGATTTTTAAAAAAATTTGATTTTCTTGAAAATGGCTCCCACGATTATGATTAAAATGCCATATGTTTGAAATATTTTTATGGAAATGAAATATATATCTTGAATTTTCTGGCTATAGCCCCTGTAGTCGTATTTACTCTGGACGACTTTTGCGTAACTGGTAAACCGTTAGAGATAGACCAAATCATACTGTACAAAAAATGTAGATCTTGCTAAAATACACAATTTATGTCTCAATAAATTTTCTTGTAGGTTGAACCATTTCGGAGATATTCCTTGTTACGTGTGTGAGTTTCGGAAAACTTGAAGCTTTCGTGAAATGGAACGTCGTTGTTTATTTTTTATATGTTAAGTGTGCAAAGAGAACGGAATATCAAAGGTTTAAAAGATTTGACTATCGTACAAAGCCTACTGAATTCCCATATTCCCCTTAAACCTACAAGGAAATAAGCAATAAGATAATTTGTACAAATGTTTATTTTAACTAACACGAAGAAGATATAGCAACAAGAGTTTGTAAGAATAGTTAGTACAAAGGTTGAGAAAGTCATGTGAGTGCAACACATCAGATTTTTAAACATGTGGCACTTATGCCCTTAGCATATGATGTTTTATTTTTCTTTCATTAAAAACATTTTCTTTCTATTGCAATATGTACTTTTGTTCGAATATAATACTTTCTTTACCTGACATATGGAAAATGGCGTTACTAGTTTAGTACGCTAATTAACATTAATAAAGCTAAGAGTATTTAAAACCCGGAAGCTGTGCACTATTATCTATGCGCCCGTGCACTCAGCTATAAGCTATTACAAGGAAGATGCTGCTTGAAGCTAAGACCCTCCTAGTTCCTGTAGGTAATCCAAATGCCGTTTAATTCCATTAGCCACGTTGGCTAAACCAAGTTTTAATGCAATAACGACCGGCTACCTCATCCCCCATACACACTTGGGCTGCAGTATAGCAGTTACGTGAGAAATGTCGGACCTGTCCACCGAGCTAAAGTCCAAGGATAAATAAAACATTAAAGACAAGTTCTGTTTTACTGAGATTAACATCGGATGCACTACAACAGATTATATACCTACACATGGGTCCAAAACATATGCACATTTCAACACGAGAACTATCTGTTTTGAAACATCAGTGGCAGTCAAACTTTCTCAATGGAGTTTTATGTGTTTCCTCCAAAATTACATTGTATAGGTTTTCGCGTCCCATAGGTCCTTCCCGTTCTTTTTCAATGAAGTTTATATTTGAGATAAATGAACAATTAATTAGCACGTTCTCGACAACACATTAACTACTCATACAAAACAAAACTTACAATTTGGTTTTATATATCTCCCATACTACATCCAATATAATTACCTTTAATTAATTATAATGCCCTTCACAGCGAATCTTCAACAAAAACCTCGATATTAACAATATTAGAGAAGCAAAAATAATTAATACCCCTTTTTATTGAAGATGATTAATCCAAATTTTATTATTTTTGGTGCTCTTATCTTCTCTTTGAAAACTATGTATTATTAAAAGCAGAATAAATCTGAAAAGTTCAGTGCATTATCAACTTGGACTTGCTGTGCCACTGCTCTAACAAACTGAGCTGCCACGGCAATATGCCGGTACCATATTAAATTCCCAAACTGACTCTCAAATTAGCTTTTGGTATAACATAGTTCAATGACGTTTCACGGTAACGCTCGAGGCTTCCAATAGAAAGAGAGGTTCTGGGTTCGATTCCCCTCGGGCTGCCACGCTGACCACGGACAGATTAGAAACATGTTTTTGAAATATATGGTGTATTTTAACGAGATCTAAAAAGAGATACAAGTAAAATACAAGAAACTGATATGAGGTTTTTATGGTCAATCATCAGGGTGACAGGATATGAATAAGAAAAGAAACAGTAAGAGAAAAATTAGGCGAACATTATATAAACCAAAATATGAGCAATTTTAAAAATAATAAACTATAACATTTACCATAGGTGCCAAAAGGTGACACCACGGATAATTCTGTTTCTTCCTCCACTAGCCCTGGCTTAGTGGCGTGGGCGTGCAGGGTAATCGTTACTAGCATTGGTTATGTGGTACGTCAACGCACCAGATAGAGTCAGTGTCAGACGTCAACATGTCTTGTTACAAAATCGAACTGGAATCCTCCCAGCATTCTTCCTTGCCCTCATATCTATTACGTCACCATTGGAGAGTAACTAGGAAGGGGGAAAAGTAACCACTGTTTCCATTCAATGACTCCACTGCAATAAACGATGGATCACCAATTTGGAAATTCAACAGGCTAAAGAGTTCAACTCTTGAAGCAAATTTTTTGGATTGTTTGTGGGATAAGCGTATTTTATAAGCGCTAACATTTGCTTTTTATAGGTTTATGCATGAATAAAACACCTATCAAAAATAATTACTTACGTAGAGCATCGCAGCAGGAGCACATTTTTGGGAGGATGAGCTGAACTGTAGATTGCATAAAATCAAATTATAACGGACTAATGGATCACATACAAAGCGGAAGATAGCCATCAGGGGGAAAAGAGGACAGCAGATAAAGGATGGCAAAGCTCCAATACTGATTTAAGCTTTCTCTGGGTATTTTATGTATGTAAGCAATCAGGATAATGGATCCACTAACGAGAGAGTGATCACGGCACCCCTTCCCTACCTAAGTCAAGGTAATGAACTTTATGCTGCCGATTGGAGTATAAATAAACATATCATGGAATCGCTTTGTGAACCTTTTGAATTTTACATGCACCAGCTTCCAGTTCCAGGAAAGGCGCGACATTATAAATTATTTAACTGTTTCGTGATTCACAAAAATACTCCGGATATTATAATTTGATGAACTTCCACTCGTGTGCGATGGACTCCTACGTCACTTCTATAACTAGATGTTTATTAACCAAGCGGAATGGCTCAGAAGGTATCGTCAGTTCTCCGCATTTGGGAGGTCTTGAGTTTAAATTACTGAGGTGATCGATCTTTTATTTTCCGCGGGGTCCTCCAGCAGCCAATATAAATATCAAATTGCGTCTTTAGTAAAAATGACAAAGATGCTAAAGGGAAATGCTCTGCCTTTATGTACAGATAATGAAACCAGATAGACTGGACGACATCCCAATGCCATTTCTTCGACACTTATAGATGCAGAGATACAGTTGACTACCACTAAGGCCTCTGTGGACACGTGACAAAGCCAGAGGGTGTGGTACAGGGGTTAGATATAGAAGGCTAAGTTCCACCAATTCTCCTAACAAATCAATCGCGATATGATAATGTAGTTAAGCGGCGACGTAAACCAAATAGAACACACACACACACACACACACACACACGCACGCACCCACCCACCTACACACACACACACACGGTAGAAGAGAAGTCATTACATTAATTTAAACCAATGTTAGATCTTTGTATTTGGAACACGTTTTTGTTTCTCGCCATTTCCTACGGAGATATTTTAGTTTTGTAGAAAACAAGCTGGCAACACTGCAGATTGTGTGGGTGTCACTTTCCCTAGCTCAGTACATAAAACAAATGCCATACCATGTCCTTTCATGTTTACTGTGCGAGTGTAGGCCAATCAGAATCCTTAGTTCTCAAACCATGAAACCACCCTGCAAGCGACATTCAGAAACCAATCCCCTGACCAACCTCAACACAACGTTGTCGAGTTACTCACATAACTATGTTCGAAACGAAGCTATGTTAGAAACAAGCTACTCTAAGCATTTTACAAGTAACAAACTATTATCTTCGTATATTCTTGTGAAATTACGCATCCAATTAGGAACAAAAACCATTTATTTTTTCGAAATCGGCTGATCAAGGAACAAAATGCCAGTAGACCTTTTTGTTTGTAATCCTTCTATGAAGCACATACTAGAAACAATGTAATAAATTCTCTTCCACTCGATATATATTACAACCATACACATTTCTCTACCCATCTCACAACATAGTATTCTTACGAAAGCTATTTTTCTATTTCCTGTTAAAATAAAACTTTTTCATTTTCACTCCATAAAATAATTGAGACACCCACGACGAACGCATAATGCAATAACGCGAAAAACGCATAATTTCCCTGCAGTCGCCATTTTTAAATTCCCTGCCGCATGATCAAATGTCACGTAAATTTTAATATGCCCTGTGCATTCAAATTTGTATTGCCGTTTTCTAGCTATCCATGTGGTCAGTCTTTTTCTTGCCTTAAAACATTTCTTGCGGAGGATTTTTTGTAATCCACTCATGAAATTTTCCACACATATTCACAGAGACATAACAAATAAAATTGCCCTAGCTTTTACCGTCAGATGCATATAAGCATATATTTTTAATCTTCAAAAACAATAATTACAATTTTTAGGGAAATATACACTTATTTGTAAGTTTTAAAATGGTGCAGTCTAAATTAAAGGGGAACAGAGAAACCCAGGGCAATTTTAAAGTAGATGTATCTTGAACCGAGCGTTAAAATATCAGACCAAGTTTAAATTTTGTCCTGAGTGACTTTAGTGACGGAACAAAAATAAACAAATTTGATGATGTGGAAACTATTAAAGGAAAATGGATCTAATTTACTGTGTAACAAACACCTAACACCTCGACCCGCAAGCGATCTTTTATGTACACACCCCCGGGAGGAACTGATGAGGCGAAGGAACCACGGGAGACGTATGATCTGCAGAACTGGCCGGCGCAGACGAGAGAGGCGCGCAGAGTTAGAGGCTTGACTACCCAGCTGAGGAACGCTCGGTAGCGATCCGCCCAAGCCACTGGAGGGTGGCTCAACTCCCTTTCACAGGGAATCGGAAAGCTCGACATAACAGTGGAGGCTCGAAACGGCTACCCTCCGACGGAGCCGAGGAGAAGTTCCAAATCGCAAACCGCTGCACCATTTGCCCGCCGTCAACCAGCACACGACTATAACAAAACGAATAGCAACCAAATAGCAGAGGAAAAAAACGAAGTGTTTAAAGATTCAAGGGAATTATAAAGAAAATTTTGGCAATGATGCAAAATCTGTTCCACATAAACTGTGTGTTTAAGCCAAATCTATGTTCTTGTGTCGTACGCTTTTGTCTGTTAGGTTTACCAATATAAAATTATACAAAACTTTTCCAGAGTGATGTGGAGTTTACAGACTATTCCAAGAAAATTCAATATATACATGTTTTATGCAAGTATTTTAAATTTCTGCTAGTTCATCACAATCCTTAGCCATTTTTGAAAAAAAAAATGAAATAATTTTGAAAATTTCTCAATTTAATGGGTATGGGAATTTTCGTGGAAATGTTCGTGTCGCAAATGTGTATCGTATTGGATATTTAAACGTGAAGTTTGGTATTTATCCAAGGCTTTCTTTTTGAGTTGTGATATTCAGTCACACACGCAGACACAGGAATTTTGGGACAAAGTGCAATTCTTGTATAGATAAGTAGAAGAGAAAGTAAAAATGGAGTTGGGACTATCGTATGTCTATTTGTGTTTGCTACCACTCATCGATCTCACCTAGGCCGATGAAACAGCACGGCCCCCTCAGGACTTCCACTATGAAAATCCGCATGTGCTCGAAAACTGCAGACTTTGGGAATCAGCGAGGATTAGGATTGATGCGCCATCGGGGCCCTTACGTCCAACCAAAGCAAAGCATTCTCACAAAGGAGAGACGTGATGTGAAATGTGTAGGTCTGGCTTCCCAATTTTATTGCTCTTGATACGTGAACCAACTCTCAATGCACGAGCATTATGCGCTTATTTCCACATCGCTCAAGCAAAACATCGACTGCAATACACGTTCGTGAAAGGCTTTCGGATTTGTTCAAGTACATCGTCGCCTAGCAACAATGCATTACCATACCGTTCAAAAACGTTCGTGAACTTGTGCACTGCGATAAATTTCATCTGCACTTGCTTCATTGAAATACTGCAACAGAGTCAGTGTACATAGCACCAATAACCGTCAACGTTTGAAGGTTCTCCCTTAAGGAAATACAAGGAGTTTACAAAGTCACTTTCTCTTTTAACCCAGACATTTTTATTTGTTTGCAGATAATCTACAGCAATGTACACAACAGAAGAAAGAATATCTGTTGTATTGAAATGTACTGAAATGACGTATGACGAAGCGCAGGACAATTCCGCGCACAAATTTCACAAACCAGTTCCTACCAAACACGTCATTAGGATAGTGAACAACTTCAGGCGAACTGGCAGTGTTACTGACAAACAACAAACTGGGAGACCGGCTGTAGCAGATGAAACTGTGCAAGGAGCCCAGAAACCAATTACACGCAATCCTTAGCATCAACTAGAAGACCAGCAGAGAACTTTGTATCGCACACACCACTGTGTGCAATACACTGCAATTCAAATTGCACACCTAGCATATTCAAATTGTTCATAAACTTGAAGATGAATATCTCGAGATGGTATGCCATGAACAGCCCAATCTGATCCCGACGGACCTTTCGTCCTGAGGCTTTATCAAGTCCAAGATATTTCAGGCGAAATGGATAACGGCAGATACCTTAATAAGGGTGTTTTGGGGTACAGAGAAACGCTGGGACTTCTGCTCTGGTTTTCAGGATCATCGCGCTCAAATGAATTTGTGTTTAAAATGCCTAAATGTATGTTTATATTCTATAAAACGATGTTTAAGTGAAAAATGGTAAGTGACATGAACATCTGTACGTCTGTGAAAACCCTTCAAATTCTCGGCTTTCGTCTGGGCGACTGGCACTTTTATCTCACAATGGTAACTCAAGGAATTTTAAAAGGCAGCAACAAAATGGCAATGAGCTATGTGCATATTTACTTCCTCTTCACGTACCAAGTAAATAGGGGAGGTATTTGTTTATACCAACAAATTTTATATCGATATTTTAACGGAAATGCATGTTTTAAGGCTACTGAAAAAAATCTGATGTGTTGCACTCACATGAATTTCCCTACTCTTGTACCAGCCATTCTTACAAACTCTTATTGCTATATCTTTTTCGTGTTAGTTGAGATAAACATTTTAGAAATTATCTTATTACTTATTTCCTTGTAGGTGCAAGGGGAATATTAGAATACATTAGGATTTGTGCGATAGTCAAATCTTTTAAAGTTTTGAGATTCCGTTCTCTTTTCACACTTAACATATACAAAAATGAACAACGATGTTCCATTTCACGAAAGTTTTAGGTTTTCCGAAACTCACACACATAACAAGGAATACCTCCCAAATGGTTCACCCTACAAGAAAATTTATTCAGACATAAGTTGTGTATTTTAGCAAGATCTACATTTTTTGTGGAGCATGATTTGGTCTATCTCTAACGGTTTACCAGTGATGCAAAAGTTGTCTAGAGTAAATACGATTACATGGGCTATAGCCAGAAAATTCAAGATATACCTAAATTTCATTTGTCATAAAAGTATCTCAAACATATGACATTTTAATCAAAATCATTATAGCCATTTTTAAGAAAATAAAAATTTTCAAAAAATGGATAGTTTAGGGTGGGACCCTTTTCTTCAAAATCTTCGTGTCGCATCCTTGAAAGACATTAAACTTAAACAATAACTTTGGTTTTTAACCGGCTTTTCGTTTTTGAGTTACGCTGTCAACAGACTGATAGACACACACACGCACACCCACACACACACACACATACCTTTTTCTAAACATGCTTTTTTTTGGATTCAGGGGATCTCAAATCCGTATTCTTAAGATATTTTCACGACAAATAAAATGTATATGTCGAATTTATTTGGCATAAGCAGGTTCTAAAGTCCCCTTTTTATAGAATTAGTAAACCGTGAGATAAAATCTTGCTACACAAAAAATGTATATCTCGTCAAAACTCACGACTTATAGCAATGTATTTTTTAGACTTAACAATTTCTGAGGTATTCCTTGTTATTAGTTTGAATTTCCCAATGGTTATATTGTATAGGAATATTTTAATTTTTATATCTCTTGGCTATGCATAGAAAATGTAATTTCAACGCCATCAGATAGCGACCAGCTCTTATAAGGTTTGATTATCCCTTAATGCCTACTGTATTCGCAATTCCCCTTGTATGTACCTATGAGAAAATTAGCAATCTGTCAAGGTTTATCTTGACTAACAAAGTGGATAGAGGTCTATGCTTGTAAGAATGGTTTGTATAAGGGTAGAGAAAATCACATGAGTGCAACACAGATTTTTCCATTGTGCACCAAGACATAACTACCCGAGCCACTCAAAGCGCTGCAATAGTCAAATATTTGTTCCCTCTGTACTTGTGTGTGTGTGTGTTTAGTATTGTTACATAGAACAATTACTTGTAAGCCTTGGTTCTTCTGTGCTGCAGTGACTGAAGAAATCACTCAAATGTATACACAGTTTCATTGTTGCTGCTATTAAAAACTTCATCAACGGCTGCTTTTAAAGAGAGCTCCCATCTTACTTAAGGGCTGTTTGGTGTGCGGGGAATTCTTTGAGAGTCTTCGTCTTGCATTCTTATGAGGCGCCTGACAAAGTGTGAACTTCGGCTATCCCATCCCCACAAGCAGTGCACTATATGGCTACCACTTAAATTCTTTTCTTCAAGACATAGTACTTAATGAAATAACATAAGATTTTGCTTTTCTGCTTTCCTTCGAACTAATTAACACTAATTTCGTAAACGAATTTAGATTTCATTTAATAAGATTAAAAATTCACCTGAGGGCTTGAACATAAATAACTTTCCAACTGACGATCTGCAATTTTAGACCGAAAGTTTGAAACTTACTCATTTCTCTCGCTAGTACTTTTGACTGTTTTTTCCTCTCCATTGAGACCTTACATCCATCCACGTACGCCCTCAGAAAAACATCCCATAGTTTACCACCTAAGACTTTGCAGCAGATTCATCGAGGACCGAGATATTGAAGACAGTACCAAAGGTCCGAGGAAACTTATCCAATGGGATACTAACTGCTCTCCAAAACAGGAGCACATTCATTTGTAAGAGCCCCAGTCAAGATGTTTCAGTGTTATGGAGTACGGTAGAGTTTCGTTACTATTAGGGGTTGAGAGAACCTCTGATGTGGCAAAACTGATTATACGGAGTGCTATAGGAAAGTTATAAAAGACGAACTCAAGTCAGTAACAAATCAAGCATGAGTTACTTATAATACGATTTTAAAGTTGTCTGTTTTATCTAGAAAGAAATAATACACAAGAGGTATGAGATATTGGACAGAGCGGGACACCTCGCTTACAGCGACCCGATACGGAGGAATATATGAGGCAGAAGGAAGCCATAACCTGGCAAAGGACAGCAAAGGCATTGCGGAAGTTTGTTGTCAGCGAGCCACCGGGCACACCATCTGAAACCCTTCACAGAGAGTGCGTCAAAGGATCCTTACGACCCGGGCAGCGACACGCAGCTACCAGCGGGTCCGCGCAGAAGGTTTTACAGAGCGCAAGCCACCGCACCATCTCCCCACAGCTTTCCAAACAATCGCGCTGACAACAGGACCTGGAAGATGACAAAGAAATGAAGCCGTGGAATGAAATTAAGTATCCCAGCATTCGCATAAGTGACTAAGGCAAATCACGAAAAAACCAAGTCAGAGTGCGCAGTCACCAGGGGTAGAACCCAGGACCTCCCGAATGCGAGACCTATACGTTGTAGCTAGCTTGGAGTTTTCTTTCTTTTTCTTTTTTAAAAAAATATTTAACCATCTCTACTTCAGAATGCTGCATTCGCGAGGTAACGTCACGTCATTGCCTCAGTAACATGGTGTCACTTCTGGCTACTACTCCACACATCAGGCCTGGGCGATAATTTTTGCATAATTGGTAAACCGTAAGAGATACACCAAATAGTACTATATAAAAAATATATATCTTGCTAAAACACAATTTATGTCCAGATTTTTTTTTTTTTTTTTTTTTTTTTTTTTTTTTTTTTTTTTTTGTAGAGTCAACCATTTTGGAGATATTCCTTGTTACTTGCGTGAGTTTTGCAAAACAAACTTTCGCCAAATGCAACATCGTTATTCCTTTTATATGACAGCTGTGCAAAGATAACGGACTTTGAAAGCTTTAAAAGATTTGACTATCAATCACAGCCTACTGCATTCCCATATTCCCCTTGCACCTCCGCGGTATGCTAGAGAATACCAATACCTTGGCCTGGGTTTGACCCTGCAATCCGTTCTCGGCGACAACGCGGCATCCCTAGATAAGGTGCTGGGGCTCGTTGTCGAAATTGCACTGTATTTTATTACTTGGGTCATGATTTTTACAGTTTTAGCCTATGAATTTTGATTTCTGTTGTTTCACCGTTCGTTTTTAGCGTTTTAATTCTATTGTTTTAAGGTTCTAACCGTGTACATTTTAATTTTTAATGTTCTAACTCTTTAGTATTTTAATCCCGTGTTTTAGCTTTCACTTTTCTGGCCACGCTAGTTTGTGAGTGATTTTAGTATTTCCACTATGACTTCGGGGTCAAATGACCTAGTTGTCGACGGGTCCTTAAACCCCACTCACTCACTCAATACTTTAGAAAATGACATTTTTCACTGCAGCGTACCCTCAAATAAGAAAATAGAGGATATTTGGTACTCGTTCTTTTAACTTAGACCGTGAGAAACTGCAAGCATTGGATACAAATATATAGGAATGCTTTCCCAGCTTGGCATTTTTGCGTTTTGTCTCTTTCAAGAGAAATACAGAAAGACATTTGAGATGTCTGTCTGTCTGTCGGAGGAAACATTTCTTGGTGGATTACTCAGGTAAGGCGCAGAAAGTAATCCTAGAAAGAGCTTGATGCACGGTTGCTCTCGACATGCATTTGTTTAGGTAACACAAAAAGCAACGGTCGGTCCCATACTCTATGACACATTCGCCTTCCTGCACGGAAATAAAACCGCCGCGACCCGACCCGACCCGCATGTCTAGAAAGTTTATTTTCTCACATTGGGGGAAGAAAACGTCACACTTAGCTGCTGCCAAGAGATATGTTGGGTTACGAACCTAGGTTAATGATGACCATGCACACAAAAAGACACTCTGACCTTTAATACGTATATTGCATTAACTTATGATTTTGACACTTACACATGGTACCGATATACGAACTCGTGACCAAAAACATCTAAAAAGGTTTCTATATATGGTGGGTGTGCTTTAATTATTCTTTTTAAAGGCCTACCCGGCCTAAGAATTATCTTAAAGGTATAATCGGCTGAAAAACGCAATTCCATAGCAGGAATTTCAACAGGGATCTGTTTTCGTGTGGTTGCTCTATCCATTGAGCTACCATGGCTTACAGGGCTACCATAGCTACCATACCCATAGACCATTAAATTATCCAATGACCTGAGCGCCCTCCCCCCCCCCCCCCTCACGTAGACCACCAAGTGTCAGAAATAAGAATCTCAATGGCATCTTTAGAAGTTTAGGGTATTTTAATTCTGTTTTTACCTTTTTGAACGTCTTATCAGCTTACGTTTTTAGTCCGTAAAGGTTTTTACCTGTTTTATCTTTTAACTGTTTTAACTCTCGGTTTTAGTTGTCTGAACTTCCATGTTTAGTTATTTTAACTTCGAGTTTCTAACTTTTTAGGGGTGCGGTTTTATTTGTTGTATGCTTGTTTTTATTTTTGGACTTCGGGCTCTATTGACCTAATTGTGGGCA
Organism: Tenodera sinensis; assembly: GCA_030765045.1. Classification (NCBI taxonomy): domain Eukaryota; kingdom Metazoa; phylum Arthropoda; class Insecta; order Mantodea; family Mantidae; genus Tenodera; species Tenodera sinensis. The sequence goes on from CM060961.1 coordinate 211,783,769, forward strand.
GGCTCTTCATCACCACCACCACCACCACCACCACCACCGTTGCCGCCGCCACCGCCTCTTGTATCTTTACTATTACGATACAATCACTCGACGAAACATACATACCCGCTGACAGGCTAACCGACTTACTCTCGTAAGTAAAACTAACTGTACATGACTTAAAAGCAGCTCCACTCTAATCATTAAATAAAACTACAACTGCTACTGACTGTGTCCTATTTATACGGAGCCGGGTCACGTGACCTCCTTGGAATTTACTAGAAGGCTCTCGACTCCTTCCTTTTGTGTTATATCGCCATTATTACGCTCACGTACACGCAGAGCTCCCTGTATCCAAGTTCACAATGTCCCCTTCTCGTTCGTATATTGTTCAATGACCCAAAGTCACAATATACAAGAACAACCGGTTGTAAGAATAGTTTGTGTTTTATGCACCAAGAGAAACTCGTGGGAGTGCAAAACATCAAATTATAAAAGCTCAAACCGGGCCTTAAACTGTTTTGAAGGCAGAATCAGCTGAAAAATCCCAGCTAATGCATCGAATCTCAAAAGTTATTTTCCTTGAAGCATGATACATCCATAAAATGCCAAACACCACTGTCTTTCCTTCAGTTCCATCGAACCTGCGATACATATCAGTGCAGAGCTTTTTGTTATCTAGACCGGATCTGTGGTTTCTCAGTTTCTTATCTACTTTCTGCATTTCTATTTTCTCAGTAGATTTCAGTAAGACACATCCAGATTCCAGTCATCACAAGAGCATGCGGATTCGAAGTTGGAAAGTCCTGTGACCTACATACAGAGGAATAAATTGCAAGAACCGAAATCTTTCCCTGTCTAAGAATTTCTAGAACCGTATATCTGATTAAGAACGCCACTCGTCGACAGATTTACATGAAACTCGATTTATTCCCTCAAATTTCTTAAAGTCCTCGTCATCAACAACCTTGAAGGCAATTTGAAATTGAAAATGTGACTTGAACGTAAGAATTTACGATTAGTTTTACAAATGTCATTAGCTGGGAGTTTGCTGCTCGTCTGGAAGGAGGATTCAGTCCGTTAGATCATTACTGGATGAATTCCCGAGTCACCTCCCGTCACGTAAGGGTTCCAATCAGTCGTTCTGGGAATTGTGTCTAGACACGTGTAACGTCTTAATGCTGCTGTGTGTGGCAATGTCACGGCCAGTCCTCCAAGGTGTGGAACCTTACTTAAGACCTTACACCAAGCTCATGGTTTTCGGGGACAAATATTAATTGCTCCATGAGAGTGCCTTAGTGTTATGCAAACCGCACTTCCCAGAAAACAAAACCACAAAGAAAAATTGGGTGTGAAACTTTCACAGAACTTTCTTCACTAGATATATAATGAGATTCTTAGCTTTAGCCTCCCTCGTGTCTTCCTATACAAGCATTGAGCTTATTATATTTTTCAATGTTTTCTTTAATTTCCACATTCCTTTCAATTGCTGACATTTCGCTTCCTAGGTATCGGTGTGTTGTCAGTTGTTCTATTGACTTTCCCCCCTATAACTATTTTCCCCAGGTAACCGTAATTTTAGTTTTTTTTTTTTTTTTCAAATGAAATTTGCATATTGTATCCTTCTCTTATTTCGTTCAGTTTTACGGTTGCTCTTTGCAACTCTTCATTTTCCGCCAGCAATATCTCATCACCTGCAAACAAAATGGCACCACACTCTTTCTTCACAAAAAGTATAGAAATCGCTTGACTGGTACATATTAAGGGAGACGTTGCTACGCCAACCTTCCTCCCCTGAACTCGCAGGGGCTGTAATCACGATCGGCATTTTGGGGCCCACTGGCTTGAGTCTACTGTATTCCCCTATTACCAGTGTAATTACAAGTATGTAATACAACAATTTCTACAAATTTCTATCTCGATTAACATGTGTAGGAGGAAGAATAAACGTTTGTAAGAATAGTTTATACAAGAGCGAGTACAGGAACACGTTGACATGCTGTGATAATGAATTCCACAATGATAGAGATGTTCGGTGAAGTATGCATCCAATGAATATGTAACACCTGTGAATTTATTATAGCAGTGTGCATATATGATGGCATGTTCATGGAAGAATTGCGTTACATTTAACCCTCGTATTCTAGTGGTTTTTCCGACGTAGCTTATTTGGTTGTACAGTGTTTATTTCTTCCTGCCTTTGTGCACTTGTTTCCTTCAAGCATCCCTTCCCGAGACATGCAAATGAGTAATATACCTAGCAGGCACACAAGTGACTATAACTACTTAAAGCATTAATTTTCCAAGAGCACGTAGCGGGTTTTGTTTTCGGAAAGATTACCGTTCCCTGGTAAGCCGTTTGAAGTGGCAGCTGCTCTTTTTGCTAAAGAAGCGGCTTCTTGGGCTCAGCTGAGTTAGTCCCACAAGAAACATTTACATTACCGGCGCAGTTGGGGATTTGGTGCTGCAAAAAACAAAACAGCTTCACTTGGCTTTATAAAGCATTTTCACAAAACTTAATTGTGAAATAAATGTGCCACTGTGGATTTTCTGGGAAGCTTTTTGGGTAAAATGTACAGTTGGGACAAGGAGAAAGAAAGTTCCAATTCCCTTGATCGCAATGGCACTTTTCCCCCATAAGGTTTCTAGATTTATCTAACCAGCGCTAGTTGGTTCTTAATCCGTCAGAAGTATTTGTTTTCCCGCGTACGGTCGGGATATTTTCCTAGATCGCCCGTTCATGCTGCCTCAGGCCATCTTTTCTTCATGGGTTAGAGCTGGCGTCACCGCGTTGCCTGGAGTCAGGTCCTGCTCTTCCTAAAATCACGCATTGAGTTCTGCCTAGTACATTGAACTGCGCAGTGCCATTTTTAGTAAGTCTCCTCACATCTTTAATACTAAAGTAAACATAGCAGCGAAATATAAAATATATAATTGTTGCCAAGAGGGCACTGTTTCGATGTACATGTCAACGCAATAGTTGCTCTGGTGTCTGAAACAGCAAAACTGAATATTAAGCTTGATATTCAACTTCGGTATCTTCAATCACTACCCCAAACTACCTTTTACATGAATATTTCATAAAATTCGACTTTCCCAAAAATGGCTCTAACGATTCTGATTAAAATACTGTACAAAGATGAAAAAGTTCAGTTACTTTTTGTGTCACTTTATTTTTGTTTTACAACTGAAGCACAAAAGGCATTTCCATCATAACACAATCTACAGTTCTTCGTGATCTTACAACTCAGAGCTGTTCTGTCTTCTCCTAACCTTTCTTTCTTTACTCTCTCTCTCTCTCTCTCTCTCTCTCTCTCTCTCTCTCTCTGCCTCACAAACAGCTGACTTCAATGATCACACTCATTAACACTGCTTCTCAGTACACGTGACGTGACGTTAAATGTTACAAACTGTTTCTGTGGACACAGTTCTCTCACCACGATTGTACACTCACACGCGCCGCTAACAGCCGTCTTGTTCAACACTCACAATTCCATCACTACTCTTCCCTTTGTCTCCTTATGCTACCTTATGATTAACATATTAAATTGTTTCTCTTTCACAATAAATAAAGCAGTAACTTTCCATTGCTGTTTAGTCTTAAAAGATTTTAAAAATATTTCATCAACATAAACTGCTTGGTTTTAAACTTAATATTGCGCTCAAACTTTCAAACACGAAATACAATGGTTTATAGTAAATAAACTAATAAGAAACTAAACCACTAAAAAGTGGAACCATATCGTCCCCTTATGTTTACAAATGCGAGTATTCAAAAAGTACCTTTTGAAGTTGTAAATAAATACCTGTAAGATCACCAAAGTTTGATTTATGCTTCTGATCAAAGTAGCGTTTCATATTGTAACGCTTTATATTTGCAAATTTAAATCCGAATATTAAATAGAATACTTTCCTGTTCTTGTAACTCACAACAAATTCCCTGTACCACTCTTCATGAAATAGGTATACACGCCACTGAATGAGGCATGTTGGAACATGAACAGCAGTGAAGGGGAGGGGTGGCCGGTGGAGTGAGGCAACAACGCGAGTGGCCCAAGTGAGCCGATTTTTGCCCATGCCTGGTGTAGAGAAAGTAAGATGAATTATTCATGTACTATCGGACAATTTGACCAGGATGTACCTAATTTAAACCTAGGAAGAAATAAACTTGTGAAGACGAAAAATAATGGGGGCGTTAATAAGGGAAGTTCAGTTAAAACGTTTATAGTTCCGGAACTTCGGGAACAAAAACCAGTGAGGAGAATTCTAAAAAAGATGCGTATGTAAAGACTAGATAAGACTTTGTCACATGAAAAATTTATTTCTTAGAAGTCGCAGGTCACGTACGAGAAGATAATTGCAAAGAACATAAAACAAGTGCGGAGTGTGCATTGTTTGAAATAAAGAACTGATGGGAAGAAAATAAAAGCGTGCGATGCTAAATGCATAATGAATCTGAACGTGACCTACCGGAAGTGACCTCTTGGGGGTAGATACGTACAACCCTTCCCTCCACCACACTCTGCCACTTTCTTCCCCGCGAACTTTTGACCTCCATTGTGTAACACAGATTCCTGTTATGGATGCAGATTGTGAGGTAATTGCCCTCCAGGCGACCACTTTAGCGGTTTTTCTCTGTCACCGTTACCTTGATAAGAGCGTCCATTTACTCTAATATTCCAAAACCGCTGATTTCCAGCGCAAGTTTTATTCTTTATTATGCTGCTAGCGCTAGAGACCACGTTTACTGAAGAAACCAGAACCTTCAGGAGCATTTATCAAAGAAAAATTAGCCGATAAATGAGTTATATGCAAAAACCTTTCTGAGGGAAAAAGTGTTTCATAGAGCTGCACAAGTTCGCACAATCCAACCTCTTTTACTTACTCTACATCCCTAGGAAACAGGCAAGAAAATTTCTACAAATTTTAACAATTAACATGGAGTAGGTAGCAGAATAAGCATTTTTAAAAACAATGTGTAGAAGAAGTGATTGGAGAAAGTCATTTAAGTGGAACAATAACATTTTTGGTCCTTTTACAGTTAAAATATTCCTAATTAATATTTCTCCATTTAAATTACTTCATTTATATTGCCATACCCATTACCACAGCTTTGTTTGGCTGTAGGGTAGTAAACAATCAAGATTTTTGCTTGCTTCCCTACACACTGGATATTTCACTAAATCCTTGTGTCTTAAAACTCCCATTCTAGCCCATGCAAATCCTTCTCGACTTATTTTATCACAAATCTCTCTATTTTTCCTCCCTAATTTTATTTCTGCCTTCCTGTTCAGCCTCAAATAACGATTTTCTTTGGTATTATCGAATATTTCTGGATTTTTAATACCCTCAAGTCCTAAGTTTACGTTTTTCATAAACCGTTTTATTTATTTATTCATGTACTTTTATTGCATAAATTCGTTCAGCATTACAAAATGATATATGCAATCGAAAGGAAATGCAGAGTATAAAACAAATCCTATATTTCCTTTATGGTATCTCTTCTAAAATGCAGTAATGAACACGTTTAATGATTTTATTGTAATGCACTGCAGTTTTCTTTGTTATTTGAAAATAGAAAGTAATCAAATAATCAGTTTACAGAAACTGAGGAGTTATTGCATATCAACTGCTTATGCTGTAAATATGCTGCGTGGAGTTATATCAGTGTTTTTCTTAGAGCGGATCTAGTATAGGTTCTGCACGATTAACGCCATGCAAATTTATGGTGGGGGTAACGCCTGTTTCTTTCCTGGAAATAAACAAGACACTGCTGATAACGCGGGCGGGCACGTGCTGTTCCTGATGTTGACTGCGGAGAAGTCGGAGAGATACTAACACCCTATGCCTTATAAGTACAAAATTGTGCTCTTTCATTAACCCCTGCGTATCTATTGCCCATTTGTCACGTCTAAAAAATAACTCCGTTCTAGGTGGCAAAGTGACCAGGCGTATTGGCCTTGGTTGCCACAGCGCTCCGATCGCTTGTTATCTTGTTTACTAAAACAGTGAAATACTAGTAACTTGACCTACGGTCAGTGACGCAACACAAATCGCGCTTGCCGATATATAACACGTTACTGTCCTGAAGACATGATTGCATCTGAACAGAGTGTACATACACTGACTCGCCGAATTTGTGTGATAGCCTCGCATAAACAATTCCGCAGTTTCACGCTCATTCTGATACGCCTTGTTACCTAGCACACTTCGCCAGGAACTAACTGAAGATCCTGACGTTGAAAGTGAATGTTGTACAAGATGGCACCGAGTCCAGGTTCCTGATGTATCTGTGTTTGACTGAACAAGGTGGATTCCGTAAAGGCCTTAAAACCTTATTTTGAAAGACCTGGAGACGGTTCATTTTGCCCCTTCCCATATTGGACAAGCATATGTGAGTCAAGGACGAAGTGAAGACCAGTACAAAAGAGAGCCACGTTGCTGTTGAGAATGGGATACAAACTGTGTGATCTGGAGTAATTTAATGTTGAATTACTTTGAGAGTTCCAAGTCAATCGACCATCAAACTGCACACCAGGGGGTTTACCAGTGTCATTAGCACATTTCCAAAATATGAGAGTAGCCAGAAGTTTTTGTTTTATACTCCCTATTATAAATATGTGAACCTCACTCCTAAGTGTATTTGTAAACTCAAAATAACTATACTGAAATGCACTAATAAGACCCCAATAGGATCTCATTTCACGTGGAGAATGACCCACTTTTTTCGCGCATCAGTAGTGTGACGCCAGCCACGGCGCACGACAAAGGGCGGTTGGGGGCAAGTTACTTCACATTTCATACCAGGCCGGCGAGCAAATAAACACACAAGGTCAAACTTCCCCATATCACTCACGCTAGCGAACACGTGACTAACAACTAAGCGGCAACAAAGGGTTTTCCAGGGCATTCGAAGACTGTCCAGTAGCCGGCTTGTTTGTACACGTTCGAGAAAGACCTGGCTACGTCATCGCCCGTATAAATAGCTTGCGGAGCGCGCGGAGTAAGGCAGTTTTTGAGTCGGTTGGTGTGTCAGTGAAAGAGAACAGTTTTAACGAAAGTTGAGTGATTGTATCGTTGGCATTAGTATTTGAGAGAAAGTGAAGAGACAGTCAAAGGAGTGAGTCAAGGCTACAAGAAGAAAACAGTTGAGTTGTAATCTCATGAAAGACTACACTGTGTTAACGTGAGTAGAAGAGAGCTGTGTTTTTGTGCAAAAGTTTAGAAACAAATCTGGTGTTGCACTCACATGACTTTCTCTACTCTTGTACTAACCATTCTTACAAACTCTTATTCCTTTATCTTCATGTTAGTTAAGATAAACATTTGTACAAATTATCTTATTGCTTATCTCCTTGTAGGTGCAAGGGAATGTTAGAATACAGTAGGCTTTGTGCGGTAGTTAAATGTTTGAGATTCTGTTGTCTTTGCACACTTAACATATAAAAAAATGAACAGCGATGACCCATTTCACGAAAGTTCTGTTTTCCGAAACTCACACACATAACAAGGAATATCTCCGAAACGGTTCTTCCTACAAAAAAAATTATTGAGACATAAATTGTGTATTTTACCAAGATCTACATTTTTGTATAGTATGATTTGGTCTATCTCTAACGGTTTACCAGTTATGCAAAAGTCCTCCAGAGTAAATACGACTACAGGGGCTATAGCCAGAAAATTCAAGATATACATTTCATTTGTCATCAAAATATCTCAAACATATGACATTTTAATCAAAATCGTTAGAGCCATTTTCAAGAAAATCAAAATTTTCGAAAAATTTTCCATGTAAAGGGTTGTTTAGGGTGGGGCTATTTTCTTCAAAATCTTCGTGTCGCATCCTTGAAAGACATTAAACTTAAATACCGACTTTTCGTTTTTGAGCTATGCTGTCCACAGACTGACGGACACAGACACACACACACGGACCTTTTTCTAAAAATCCTTCTTTTTGGATTCAGGGGGTCTCAAAACATATTTCCGGTGAAATCTCGACATCGAATTTTTGGGTGGAATACAATACTTCCTCTACTTACCAGTAGAGAAAGTAAAAATAAAGTGTCTGAAAAAGTAACAACTGATTGTCATTTTGTCACAGTAAATAATATCGTTCTTTTTTAAATAACAAGTATTATGCGTGTGGGTTCTTTTTTTTTTTTTTTTTTTTTTTTTTTTTTTTTTTTTTTTTTTTTTTTTTTTTTTTTTTTTAATATTTTGAAGGCCGTATAGCACGGTCCCGTAGGTGTGAGAGTGAAACGTATGAGAGTCGTCCGGTTGAAGTCGTGGTGTCTTAGACGTCGGAAGGTTGGAGAAAGCTTGCTTGTCTCGGGCTTCATTAAGAACTGAGTTTTCCGCGTTCGTATATCGATAGAAGTTTTTGCAACTAACCGTACATTCCATTGGTTATTTCGAGTATGCCCATCTGGAACGATTTTGTTACCAAGGAACTAGCCCACCATTAGTTTTAGTTCCCCGGAAGCATCTGAATCTGCACGATCCTGACAGTAACAACCCGGAAGTTCGCTACGGAGACAGGATCCGCTGAAAATGGCTTATGAGGCGTTTCCTTTCCCTTCCAATTATCTGTGGTCACTACTTCAAAACTTCGCTACTGTTACTTCCGTCGACTGTACAATTACATCGGTTCATCCCAAATGATGGTCGTCATAAAACTTTCAGATGTATTTCAGTAACTCTTATTTTGGTATATAAGTCATGTTTTGTTATATTTGTCTATTCCAAGAACCTGTGTGCATACACGTTTAGTATTTTCCTACTTCAAATGTTTATACGAAATAGTAATTTTATTAATATATGCCACTTAACCTTTACTGCGGGAAAACAGGTCTCTGTACACTCAAATAATTGTTATAGCATTAGCATATTACAAAAAAGAAAAAGATGGAAAAAGAAAAAGATGCTAGAATTACATTTTCCCAGATTGCAGTGGTCTACTTTTTAAAATATCAAGCCTAATATTGTTTGTCCAACAGCTTTACAGAAGGCGCCATAGTTCCGTAATAAAACAAATTATAGACACCTATACGAGTACAATCTGGTCGAGAAGACCGCATAACGGCCGGGAGGGACCACGTGCCACCTCCAGTACTTCATCCCACTCATGAGGCCTGTGGTGGGCAGAGGTAGGGCGGTAGGTCTTGATCCGGATAGGCTGTTTACCTCGGGGTTAGTATTATATTAATAGAAATGTGATAAAACCGCAGATCCATTAGACACAATTTCTTAATAACAGCGTAATTTCCTTTTATCTGTACCGTAATCTTATATTTTATTCTCTACTACCCGTTCAGAATATTATGTACCTTTTTGTGGCAATAACCCTCAGATTTAGATCCGTTAAGCTAAATGTGACATTTATAAACACTTTGAACTATCATAACATGCGTCCTTAAAAATGTCTTTAAAAACCTTGATTTGGAATACCGTGGCAAATTTAAACTACAAATACAATTTCGCGTATACCCTTATATATTTATACGAGTATTATTCATGTTAAAGTTATTCTTCTATCAACGTTATGTCATTTGCAAGAAAAGCTATCCTATAGGTAACATTCAAATGTTTAATAAGTTCTACTAACGAGGAAATGATTTAACACCACGGAAAAAAAACACGACATAAATAGTGGGCATCTAAAATGTACATTTTTTGTGTAGCAAGATTTTTTCTGTCTCCTGCAGTTATGGAAAAGCCATCAGGAATGAACAAGACTTAAGAGGCTATTCAAAGAAAATTCGAGACACACATTTAATTTGCCATCTTAAATATATGGTATTTTAATCAAAATCTTTTGAGCCATTTCTGAGAAATTTGGTTTCGAAAAATGTTCCATACAAAGGGTATTTTGGAGTGGGGAATTTTCCCCAATATCTTCAGTCGCATTTTTGAAAAATGAAGATCTTCAATGTTATATTTGGTAGGTAACGCACACGCGCGCGCACACGCCAGAACCTTTTTCTATAAATAATTTTTGGGGGTTCAGAAAGCCTTAAAGCGTACATTAAAAGTGAAATCTTGACATCGAATTTTTGGATGGAACACAATATTTCTACCTACTATATGTAGTAGAGTAGAAGTATAGTCCCGCCTTAAAAGTCTGAAAAAAGCTATCTCTGTTGAAGAAAAATTTAAATACAAAAGTTTATGTTGCAGAGGGCATTATTGAAGGTTATAATGGAAGGTAGTGCCGTATTTCAATTGCTAACTAAAGTGTGCAGTGCAAGGTTGAACTTCAAAAGTCATGGTTTGTCTGCAACAAAGATGCTGCCTATCAGGCCTAGCTTTATACAAGGGTTGTTCAACAATGACTGACACTAATGTTTATACAACAATTTATTCTAAAATATTATTCATACAAAGTTTTGCCCCCTCAAAATACCCCCGCCCCCCAATGCAATGGATTTGTCCCACCTATTTTGCTGTTCCTGGAAGATGTGCTGTAAGCCATTGTTTGAAATGCTCTTCAGGGTCCACTCTAACGCATTCACTCCTTTGGTGTCGCCGAACCGACGTCCCTTGTTCCCTTCTGTCTGTCGTGTTAAGAAAAAACTTACATACAGCTAGATCAGAACTACAAGGTGGATGTAGTACCGTAAAGATGGGATTTTGTGCTGGGAACTCGATAACAGCATTCGCAACATGTCGTCTGGCATTGTGGTGAAGTTTCCACTGACCGATAAGATTCCTTCACTTTTGGGGGATGCAATCCTTTACTAATGCTCCAGGACGATATTATAGTAATCTACTGTGACTGTGGTGTATACTGGAACTCTGCAGTGTACACCATCCCCTGGTAATAAAAAAAGTAATCACTATGGCCTTATTGGCTGACTTCTGCACTCGTGCCTTTTGTGCGAATGTTGACAATGTTTAGAGGCGATTATGATACATATTCACTCTCACACGCTGCCAACAATCAACCGACAGAGCTATCGCTGTGAAATTTTCAGCAATTAGCAATTACCAATTAGAGTACACAGTTCAATGGTGCACGCACAGAGTTGCCAGAAGGCACTTAAGGGAAGGAAAAAAGTTCAGTACCAGTTCACCTACATCCCTCGTCAATAGCTTGTGTAGATGTCCAAAATCGTGTACAATTCGATCTTTATGGCAGCTGCCCTATTAGGGTTACATGGAAACAACGTAATAAATTTACTGAAGTGAACGCATTCATACCCGATCACATTCCAATTTCCTTTTACCCTGAAACAATTACATATGTCCTTTGATTCCATCTGATAGGGGATCACTGTGGGAACGATGACCGAAGTCACAAACAGCAAACATGTCCATAATCGTAACAGAAAGTTTGTCATATGATACTCAATATTCACATTTAAATGGGAGCCCGCCTTTGTGGCGTGGTGACAGCATGTCTGCCTCACGTCTAAGAGGTTGTGAGTTTGAATCTCGTTTAGGGTGAGTTATCCGGATAAGGTTTTTTCCGAGGTTTTCCCTTATCCTGAGAAGGGTAACTTAAAGCTCCATGGACCTCGGGCTCATTTGAACATCATTTCACCCATTTCATTCATTCACCGTCCAATATGACACTACGTTGGAGGACGTTAATAACAAAAAAATTTAAATGGGAGTTTAAGTTACATTTCCATATATTTTTCTCAGTAAATAGTAAATATGAAACTAGATCACAAAAAAGATAAAAACTCCATCTAACCTTTAATCACAACATCTGCAACAAGTTTAACATTCCATTCGCCCATTGATATAAGCAAGTTACAATTCACTGTTTTACAGTCGCTTCCCTCTTAATTGAATCACGAAAACTAGCAGGAAATGCCGCAAAGTAGGAGAAAAGTTTTCAAATTTCTGACAATAGAATAAGAGTATATAAGTATATAACATTGTGTGCAAAGATATGCCTTGTGCTGATATAAAAGCTTACGATCGTTCATGTTCGATACTTGAAACAATTAACTTGGCCTCTGACATTGTATTTGTTAAAATACTTATTTAACTCGGGTTTCTAAAATCATATTTTAACTGCTGTCGGATAACAGTCAGCTTAACACGTAACTGAATCGCCCCACAGAGATTGGGTACCTAAACTATTTCTTAAGCAGCTATTATTAACCAGCAGAAGTATGGAGCGCTACATTAGCAAACAATGCCCATTTCAGTTCCCTCAATGCTGCTGACAATACCTAACAACAGTTGGAAATGCTAAAATAAAGCAGACATCGAGAGCAATATTTTTTATTGACCATGCTATCTATTCGACCAAATTTGTTTGTAATACAATTCATCCACCTGCTTTGCGTTGTACCCATAAAGTTGGCAGTGATAAAAGTGAGTTTATCTCCGCATTCGCTTAAAGTAAACCAGCATTGCAAACATGCAAAAATTATGGATTTGTTCTAAAATAATTTGAATTTAATCTTAGATTAGACACTGGAGTTCTAAAGACCTCTATTGATCTGTTCGGAAGATTTTCTTCACCGATTAGAAAATATTCATCTTTGAAGAGATGATCAAAACCATCAAAATCTATCAGGAACCCTGTAAAAATGTTACAAAAGTTCAGAGGCACCTCAGCCTTCCTCAGGATGATTTACTGGTGGACTGTGTTATTCTAGAGCCATCCAGCAGTACTTTAGCGAAAAGGAGTTAAAATCAGTGTCAGAGTGTACCAAGGCACCCTTAAGAGCCTATTGTGAAGAACTTAAGCCCACATTGTTTCAAAGCCAACCCTGGACTTTCCAGCAGGATTCTGCTCCAGCCCGCATGGCAAGGTCAACTCAAGGGTAGCTTGAGCGTCACGTGATTTGACTTCATTTCGCTGCAAATTGGCCAGCTAGCAGTCCGGACTTGTACTCTTTAGACTATCGACTGTGATCAGTGCATGAGGGCATTGTCTGCAACAGGAGACACACTACAATTGGAAGTTTGAAGCGTTCCTTTCTGGCAGCAGGAAGACTTGGAGCCTATGCCAGTGCAAAAGGTGGTCTCTCGAAAAGTGACTGGTACTGTGTGTTCTCAATGCATGCATCTCTCATAGTTCAGTTTTTTTTATGGTTAAACTAGATAAATGCATTTTGTTGATATTCTGGATACGTTTCACTGTTTCAAAAGTAATTTTTATCTACCTCTCACATGTTCTACATGACCATCAAATTATCTCAGCACGATATCCTTTCTGATTTTGAACCCAATTACAGTCCCGTTTATTTATCATATCACCTATACCACGTAGTGGATAAGCTTTTTGTTTCTTATAAACAAATGCATCGTTTATAGCGGATAAATTATATGCAGTACCTAACTGGCCATTTTCCTTGTATGCTATATTCTCGGAAAAATGGCTTAAACCCGCGTGCCATCATGGAATAAGTTATTCGGTTGTTCCCTTGCTAGGCTCTATCCGGTGTTGTACAGCACAATTTAGCGCCTAATTAGGGAATAGCGTCTAACAAAGGATTATTCAGAGTTGGTGCTGGCCCTAACTGAAATGCCTGCCAAGTTCAAACTAACCCATGCATCAGTACCAAATTTGTTTCAGAGACGTGAAACAAATGACAGTACACGATGGTAACACCAACTTGCCTTAGCAACACCATCTATTTTGAAACACGGGTACTTAATAAACCGCCCTTGTAACAATCACGTTGCGGTTAAGTGCGAAGGGTCTATTTTCGCTGACAGTGAATTAAGGGTAACTATGCTAAATGTTCTATAGCAGATATCGCATGCGCTGACGTATTTTTAGGCGTGCCGAATATGCGCATGGCTAACGAGGAAGACAGGCTACGTCGCGAATCAGAGTGACGTAGTAATGTTAGTCTGATACATGGATAACATTGTATACCATCATGATAAAAATGAATATTTTGTATGAATTCAACGAGCAATCTTTTGGTTGTTTAGAATATGGATAATTAGATGATTGCTGTTTTACTTCATTAGATCATCACTAGACTAGGAGAACTACGTCACAACAGTTCGCGCTAGGCGTGGATATGTGCGATTGACGCCATACAAATTGTTGGTGGGGGTAACGTCTCTGTTTCCTACTTGAAATCAACAGGACACTGTTGATAATGCGAGCGGTTACTGTACTTAAACCACACAATGTCCTGCGATATTTACTTCACGGAAGTCGGAGAGATACTAACAACACCCCTGTGATCTTATAAATACAAAGTGAACTCGGCCATAAACCACTGCGCCACTTCCAGCCGTTCGCCATGTCTAAAAAATACCCTTACATCTTGATTCATTCCATACCTTCGCCAGCTTCGTCTAAGGCAGCTTTGGGCGACTCGTGGGTCACCTTGTGCGACCTTCAGTTTTTACCTGTTAAACAGTTATCAGTACAAGGCCGCGAAAAAGCTGCGCTCAAAGAGCACTAGTTGCCCACCCTGGTCCAAGGTTACGCAGCCCAGGGTTGCCCTACCCAGTGCGCTACCCGTTTGAGCATGTCTTATTTAGCCAAGCTATTACACAAGCTTATGCAATGCTTCATTCCCTACATCAAGCGAGAATAGTAACACTCCTACAGGATTGTGATCTATGTGGGGAAAAATTTCATTCCCTTTATTTTATCTCGCCTTAAATGTAAAGAACATTCATTCTCCGTATCTCGTCAAAACGCAGCTCTGGGCGAAATGCCATTGAGCCCATACTTAACACACAAAAGCTAAGAACAAAACGATGGGATATAAACACCAAATGACGTGCCCGGGAAACTTGTGGGAGGTAGGTTAGGTTAAAAACGTTTATTGATTTTCTCAACTACCCTGAAGCGATGGATCAGGTTTAAAATGAAACGGCTTACAATACACTGGGCTTGTGTCTTTCCAACAAAAGGGTAATGTTATGGTTATAACAGCAAAACGGCATTTCATAGAAAATGTTCCTCTTACGCGAGCTTGGTCTGATGTAAAAGCTTGCAAAATCACCGCATTCATTTTTAGTTTCTCTACTGGTAAGTAGGGGAAGTATTGTATTCCACCCAAAAATTCGATGTCTATATTTCACCGGAAATATATTTTTGAGACCCCCTGAATCCAGAAAATACATTTTTAGAAAAAGTTCGTGTGTATGTGTGTGTGTGTGTGTGTGTGTGTGTGTGTGTGTGTGTGTGTGTGTGTGTGTGTGTGTGTGTGTGTGTGTGCCCCTGTGGACAGAATAACTCAGAAACGAAAAGTCGCTTCAAAAACAAAGTTGGTATTAAAGTTTAATGTCTGTCAAGGATGCGACACGAAGATTTTGAGGAAAATAGCCTCACCTTAAACTACCCTATACATAGAAAAGTTTACGAAAATTTTTATTTTCTTGAAAATGGCTAACGATTTTGAGATATTTTGATGACAAATGAACTGTATATTTAGAATTTTCTGGCTATATCATATGTAGTCCTGTTTACTCTGGACGACTTTTGAATAACTTGTAAGCCGTAAGAGATAGACAAAATATTATTGTACAAAAAATGTAAGTCTCGCTAAAACACACAATTTGCATCTGAAAAATTTTTTTTGTTTTTTTGTAGAGTGAACCACTTCGGAGATATTCCTCGTTATTTGTGTGAGTTTTAGAAAACTTAAAACTTTCGTCAAATGGAACATCGTTATTCATTTTTATAACGTTAGCCGTGCAAAGAGAACAAAATCTCAAAACTTTAAAAGATTTGACTATCGCACAAAGTCAAATGTATTATAATATTCCCCTTGCACCTACAAGAAAATAGCAATAAGATAATTTGTACAAATGTTTATCTTAATTAACACGAAGAAGATATAGAAATAAGAGTTTATAAGAATGGTTAGTACAAGAGTAGAGAAAGTCATGTGAGTGCAATACATTTCTTACATTGCTTTAGAGGTTATGCTATTACACTGTATTTGATAATACAAATTCATCTCAGTTTTTCCAACATGGTGACATTCCCTCTTCCTATGAGTTAGGTTAAGATTTTTCCTACCAATTATGTGCCCATCATATATTTTTCACACACAGGAGCTGTACAAAGGTAAACAAGTATCAACAGTAGCAATATATTTGCACACTTCTCCCTAGAGAGTGGAGTTTTCGTTTCTATTAGCTCGTTTTACCTGACGTTGGTTCTCCCTCACGAATGAGCTGAAGGACAAAGTTTTGTTACCGCAGCCCTTGGGACACCTTGATGTAGTAGCGGTGATTGAAAAGGTACGTGAGATAGAAGGTAGCACTTCAGAACCTCTCTGTTACTCCGGGACTTGTTAACGGCTATTTCGTGTAACAAAGGGTTTATTTGGTATACTCTCCATGGAAGGTTATCAAACTTTTGTGTTGTCTCTCTGGGCTGGGAGTCAAAGCAATAAGTATCCTTTCATTTCCACAGGCCTGTTATTGAAATGAACCTCTTTAATTGATCCGTGTTTGAAAGCCAATTAAAGAGTAGTAAATGACAACAATGTATTACAGGATACATATCTGATTATTAGCCCACTCCTCTAAGGTTATGAATGCTAAATTACAAGAATCAGAAATGGAAGCACAGAAGGTAGGCCTCCAAACCAATTTAAATGAAACTAAAGAATTGCATATAGGCACTACGCAAGCTAATACGCTAACATTAAGGAATACATATGCCTTAGGGTTACTAAACCCATATGGAAGAGCCAAACTGAGAAGTTTTAACACAAACGCAAAATCCGTGATTTTTATATGGCTCTGAACCTGAAAAATAAACGTTATTAATTAACTAGAAGTTTTCATAAATAGATGTTTACGAAACATACTGAAAATATTCTGGCCGGTCCAGATTTCTAATGAAAGTCTATGGTTAAAAACCAAGCAATAAGTAGCTGAACTTGAAATTCGGCCGAGGAATTGGGGACAATTGAGATATACACTATGCCGACCTACAGATGACCCCGCCAGGAAGGTACTGGATCGGAATCCTTAGCGCAGTGCAGGAATTGGCAGATCCAAGATAAGATGGAAGTGAACGCTACTCACAAAAGCAAACAAGATGGGGAAGACATGAAGTAGATCAAGGAGCTGGCTAACAGCAGAGCCAGATGGAGAAGTTCTCTGAGAGCCCTATATTCCGTCTAGGAATGATGGGATTATTGATTGAAGTGACAACCTTGAACCGTAGGGAGTAAGCGGGCAGTGCTTGGGAGCAACCATCGAGACGCGCCGCAGTCACTTTCCACTTATCCTGGCCTAGCATAGTAGAGTCGAGGGAAAATTGCTACTCGTCAGTAACAGGTGCGATCGTTCCAGTCCTAAAAATTACTAGGTTCTCTGCTCCAAAATAACAGAAGTACGTCAAGTATATATGCATAACCGCAGCAGTAACATACTCTTGGTCCACTGTTACTTGTCTGATTCGGGCTATAGCCAGAAAATTCCAAATGTACATTTTGTTTGCATTAAAAATATCTCAAACATATGGCATTTTAATCAAAATCGTTAGAACTATTTTGAAGAAAATCACAATTTTAGCAGAATTTTCTATGTAAAGAGTAGTTTAGGGTGGATCAACTTTCTTCAAACTCTTCGGGTCGCATCCTTGAAAAACATTAAACTTAGGTAAGTACCAACCTCTGGTTTACAACCGCCTTTTCGTTTTTAAGTTGTGCTGTCCACTGACGTTTTTCTAAAATTACTTTTATAGGTCAGCAGTATCTTGAACATATTGCATTTTAAAAAGCGATCTCAAGGCTTTTTATATAGAAAATAAGATATTAAAAAATCTTGCTGAAAAAGCCTTGTATCTCATCCTTGGAAGACGGACTTAAATATCTAGTGTATTATTGATTGGACTTTTCACTTTTGACTTATGCTGTTCACAAATAATTGATGGACCTTTTTCTAATACCTATTTCTTTGCTATAGGTAAATAGTAGACAAATATATAGACATCAATGACAAAATGTTATGTTTCTGTTTATACCTTAATTAAGTTGAAACCGTCAGCTTTCATTCAGTACATTTTCTGTAGGTAATTTCTAATTTCTATGTGCTTTGTTTCTCAAACTTTAGTTTTCTGTACTTATGATTTTCTGACACTCGCAGATTCAAAATGCGCGCAGAGTACGTACACACACTCACACATACTACTGCGTGTTCCTTCCAAAGTTTGTTATGAAACGCTGTATAACATCACGTTTCTTGCAGCTAACCCTAGGCTTCAATCCGCCGAGTACTTCCGCAGTCGTATGACGCGTACGTCAAAGAAGTTGCCTAACATGCAAGGCTGAACGCCTCAACGTGGCAGTAACAGACTGCGTTCTAGCAAAACCACGTGTGCAGCGTGGTATGTTTGGTTGATATTGAAGGGCCGTGAAGACTCTCAGCAGCATGCTTGTAATTAACGCTAGTGACGTCACCATTAATTTCTAAATAGTATTTGCATACTGCGAATGTAAATAAAAACCAACTATTGAATGAACTGGCATTGGTAGGTATATAGAAGAAAGATTAACATGTGTGATATTTTATTTTGTCTTTTGCTTCTGCGTGCGACATTGCAAAATGTGTTTTTGTCTGAGTTTTATGGGCCATTAGAGTATAAGTATGCTTCGGACTGAACGCCGTGCTTGCAAGGCAACTTCAAATTACATCTGGCCTGTGTAATTGATTAAAGACGTGGATGGAAACTTGCTAAAAATAATTCTGCTGTTGTTTTTATGCTACTTTATGTAAACACGTGAAAAAAAATTTCCTATATAGCATTTTTACCTAATTCATATGAATATTCAAATATATTTATTGACATAAAATGTCAGAAAATATGCCTTTTTATGTGCAATAAAACTTTAAATATTTGCTCCAGTATGAATATCCAGAGCATTAAACTGAGTTTGAAGTGCGTATACGACGCAAACAAAATAGGTATTTACCTAAAATTCCGAGCTCTAGCCATCATATAGCGACCATCTTTAAAACATTTGACTATTACTTAAATCCTACTCATTCGCTTACTCACCTTACACTTACAAGAATTACGCAATTGGACAATATTTCTCTCGAATATGAAGTATATAAAGAATAAGCGTTTGTACGAATAATTTGTACAAGAATGACCAGAGAAAATAAGATATTTTAAACTAACTAGATGACCCAGTGAACCTCGTGGCACTTAAAATAGATTTGATTGTAACTCTTCGTAAGTTATTATCCATCCTAGTAAACCCTCCAACTCCAATTTAACACATCGGCCCACGACAACGGCAACACAAACTACGGTCGGGGCCGAGCTGCCCCACTCCACTGGTGCTGCACGTATCAAAAGCATTCCAGATCAAGCTGCCTCGCGCGACTTCATGTGTACACGTGACTAACAATGAGCGCGGCGCATAGCAAAGGATTGCTGGAACATTTCTCGAATGTCCGGTAACCGGCGTGTTTGTGGAGTTTCGAGAAAGGACCGTGAGGCGAAATCCCCGCAATTTAAGGGGATGAGGCAACGGTTAGAGGAGTTACGGTTACAGAGTCGGACAGTGTGTCAGTGAGTGCGAGACAACTGTGCGTGTGGTACTGCCGTCCAGAAAGATACGTCGCGTCGAAGTGAAGAAGTGTTAATGGTGTTGAATGATTGGGTCGTCAGATTGTATGACAACCAGAGAAAGTGAATAAAGACAATCAAAGGACTGAGTCAAGCTTACGAGACGGAAACAGTTGAGTTGTAATATTACGAAAGACTTAACGTCAGTAAAAGAGAACTATGTATTTGTGCAAACATTTTAGAAGAAAATAAAGTGAGAAAAAAATAAATGAACTGGACTTTTTTCGTTTGTCATAATATATTGGACATGAAACACCGCTTCATTTTGCTCAGAGACCTCTTTAGCAGGCTTGATCTACGACACGGGCCCAACGGTTTTACTTTCCTTCTAAAGGAAGCCAAGCTAAGGATTTTTATATCTGAAAACATCCATCGCCCACCGCCGGGTTTGAAGCTGGCACCTCGGGAACCAGATCTAACATGTTAACCCTATATCCGGAGGACAACAATGAGAACGGCGTCAGGAGAAGCCACAGATTGCAGTTTGAATTCCAGCTATGCTATCGATTTTTCAGCCTGATTCTATTTTTCTAAGTAAATTATTTGTGTGAAGGGACTTTTAAATCTTCCTTTAAGCAGAACGGTTTATAAATTTTTAAGGAAGCTTTTAAGGAAAGCAATTTGGATAGAGATCTTAATTTTTTAATGTGTCGTAAAAAGGTTTAACGAATAATTTCTCAAATATTCAGTGAGCTGCAGTATTTTAGGATGTAAAATCCACTTCCATGTAAAACATTAATACGGTAATACGCTACATAATTTAGGCGTAGTTATGAAACTGTTTATAGATATAATTACACGTAGTTTCACAAAGAATAACAAATGTACATTAAACATGCAAACGTTTGTGCAAGTAGTGTTTGTAGTATTTGCTGAGCTGTAAATATTTTCTGTACTTAAAGTTACTTCGAACAAACCTGTTGTGTTTGCTATTTCATTACTTCAAGTTCAGTTTATGTCAGAACGGAGAAGTTTGTAACTAACAGCCTTAAATATCACTTTGTGCTCTATGTCAACTCGCTAATGCATACACAATTTGTTATTCACGACTTACTTTGCTGGAGTCACAAACTCTATTTACCTCAGCGGAAGTTGCTACTTCAGTTGTTGTGGAAAGTAAAGTTGTATATCCTTACCTGCAACAAAAGAGAACCGACGATCATAAGGAATGTCTTTGTACAGAGAGCGAAGCAAATAGAATAAGCCTGTTGCTTCAGAAACCATCACAAAAGGCGAAAAGAATTGTATGTTATAGTTGGACCTTCTGTTTTATTTAAAGGATTCATCGAACATATTAGCAATGGAATGATATATTTATTGGTTTTAAACCTCTGTTGTATGAATTATTATACCACTATACTTTTAGCCCTATCAATAACAACACATTCTGTAATTTTTTAAACTCTGTCTTTTACGTTTTTGATTAAAAGGTATGCAGTTAACAGTGGTCAAGCATGTTTTAAAGTTTTCATTGAGAGACAATGAAGTGTCAAGTGGTCAAAGTACCGCCCCGTCGGTATAAAATGATTCATGTAAAAAAAGTAAAAAAGAAATAGCTAAACAATGTCAAATATTACCTTAATAAACATGACATGATATAACACCCAATTTTAAAATAAGTTTGTTTTAAAAATTGCTCAGATATTTTGTTACCAGTGGTGGTTACAAAGTATCCCTCCGTTGGTAGTTCAAGTTTTGTAATAAGATTGGCATAATATCTAATATGATTCATGTAAAAAAAATAAACAGATATGCAGTGTTAAATATTACCTTTATAAACATAAGATATAATAATCAATTTTAAAATAATTTTTTTTAAAATGGCTCAGATATTTGGTCATAAAATAAGTTCTCTAATAAGGGTTGGCGTTGCTAGGGTTAATTCCTGAACTTAGGTAAATATCCCTGAATAGCAAGTAATTGGAAATATACGTGATTGTTAAACGACAGACGAAATAAACTGGGCATTCATTCGAAACCGAAAGTCTTGAGTTTAATCCCAGTGATTGTAACAAAATGTATCTGTAACAAAGGATGGGGAGGCCCCACGTAAAATAATCACTGAGATGGTATGAGTCGGTGTTGACAGGGTTACTTTAGAAGTGCACGAATTTTAATTTATGAAAATTGAAAGACAAAAAAAAAAAAAAAAAAAAAAAAAAAAAAAAAACTACAAGAATACTCAAATAAATTGATGCGTTTATGATATACATAGCTACTATAATCGCTCCACCGTTAGATCCGTACTTGATGTAAACACAAGTCATCAACAACGAACGCGCTATACGGCGAAACGAAAGCACACCATAAAATATAGTACCTCAAATATCGGCGATTATCTGTGAGTTTTCAAGATGTACGATAACTCTGGTAAAGACTACTTGAATGAAAGGCGATATTTCTAAAATTCCTGAGTAAATATCGTTCTGTTGCAACATAAATACGAGGTATGAGTCCACGTGTTGTTTGTTTTGTGTTAGTCGTAGGTTATAACATCAGGTTATCGCGGAGTGATACAAGGGGCGGATCTAAGGCTGGATGGAGTATAGTACCACTATTTTATTGTTAAGTGTAAATAGAAAGTGAAAATAATCAAACATTGTTATAATGATCTAAGACATTGACTAACTTCTTTCTGACAAATAGCAACGCTTTGCATTAGTTTAGAGGGTTAACATTTTATATATAGAGGCATTTTTCGTTTTTCAAGCTTCTCATAACTGCTCTGGTTGTATAGGGGACTGACTGAAACGCTGTTCTTAGTCTTTGGACTTCAGGTTACTATAGGTTTTCGTCATTTTAAGTGACCTTTACGCTGACGTCCACACTTCCAAACCCTATGAAAAGCAGGGAGTAATCTTGATTTAGTATAGAGAGAAATCGACTCGCAGCCACGTACACAGTCACATCGCAAGGGTCAAATACGTGCTTATACAGGGTGTATTGAGTACGCAGGGGTTAAACGGCGACTTCTTACCGTTAAGCTGTAAAGTAACTTCATCTACCATTTTCCTATACAGTGCATGACTGCATAAATAAAGAATAAAATTGGCCCACTCTCTTGCTAGACTATACAAATAATGTATTCCACAATTTCAGTTATCCTCTTTGCTTTTCAGGATACGAATTTGAAGTTGTTATTGGACTTTTTTATTCCTCATGTTTGACTCTACCGTCATGCGAAATCTGCATACTCATGTCCCTAGCACATTATGCAATACCATCTTGTCCGAATGTTTTAGTCTATATTTGTCACACCGAGTTTTAAAGTTAATGATATATGATACAAATTGGAAGGAAAGAAAAAAAGCAGAGAAACCCACAAAAACAAAACAGAGGGGGAACTGCATATATACACGCCATTGTTTACAAAGCGAACTCCATACCAGCGCCCTGGGGCACTAACCCTCCCCTCTACTTCCTCCTTGCTCTGAGATCTGAACTGCACCACCTTCTATAAAAATCTGATGCCGCACATTCGCATGCCTTTCTCTGCTCGCCCTTCCAGAAATAATCATTGAAAAACATTAGCATAGCTACCTCTTGTTGATTCAAATTTACATCGTCATCAGATTATGAATGAAATATTGATCATTTAAGTATTTAATTACACCAGTTAATAATATGTAGATGTAAATTTTAGTTCGCTGTTTTTTGAAAACTACTTGCCTCGTGCCTCCAAGTTTATTGTTCCTATCTTAAATTTATGAGGCCTCGTCCACGATTTATTTTCTGATGGCTAATGTGACCTCCGTTATACAAAGTTTGGCAACTCCTAGTGTATAGTACAGAACAGCGTGTATTTATTGTGTTAAGTTTTGCTCGGACGTAGTCACAGATGGAATGTCAGCTTGAATTTATATAGAAATTCGTGGTGTACTGTGCCTAAAAATTCCAGAAGTTACAGGTTGTTGGGAAAATATACAAAAAGCATAGGATAACTTCTTGTTTCCACGATATTCTCTATATAGTCTAAGAAAGTCCCTCTTTTTTCTCTATTTCTCTCTGTTTTTCTTTTTGTAACAATAATAGACTGGCCTGCCAGCTGTCCAGAACTAAATCCATGTCTTGATTATATCCGGAGATTGGTTAAACAAAGATTATCCAAAAATAATACAACATTCCACGAAATATAAAACAGTATGTGGCGTGAACTTTCCAATATTTCGGCCGTAGAATTTCTTCGAATGATTATTAATGTTTGATCAGGTGACAGGTTTGAACTGATGTAGAGAAATGTCATTATGAAAAAAAATTTATAACGAAAGGTAAGTGTCACATACTCATATTGTGACTGCATACCCTAAGCTCTCAGTACCTGACACTAGTTGGCGGCTGCGTGCATGAAAAGGAGCCCAAGTCAAGCTACTTCACATAACTCGCAGCGAGTAAATACCCAACAATGAGCGCGACAGAACAAACAGTTTCCACTTCGACTGCCGAATTGTTTTTGGCAGCTTCGAGGAAAACGTGGATTTCCAGAAAAATCCATGCTAGGTCATTCTGGCCTATAAAAA
Source organism: Tenodera sinensis (assembly GCA_030765045.1). NCBI lineage: Eukaryota > Metazoa > Arthropoda > Insecta > Mantodea > Mantidae > Tenodera > Tenodera sinensis. The sequence goes on from CM060961.1 coordinate 211,807,802, forward strand.
ACTTACGGGACGGCGAGAGAGTGCGGTTTGAGAGACAAATGGAAGAGTAGTTGTATGTGATGGAATCGTGATTGTTGAACAAGACACTTAGCAGTAAGTGTGTGTACAGTCGTCGTGGTGAGAGAACTGTATGTGTCAACACAGACAATTGGGACAATTAACGTCGAGACGGAGTTCTTGTTGAGAGAAGCGGTTTTAGTGAGTCTGATCGTCGAACCCAGCAGTTTGTCAGACAGAGAGAACTGAAAGACTGAAGTGTGCGTCAAGATTACCAGAGGACAGAACAGCTGTTAGTTGTAAGGTCATGAAAGACTGTAGACAGTGTTGTAAAAAATATAACTGTTTTGTGCTTCAGTTTTGGAAGAAAAATAAAGTGACAGGAAAGGTACTTAATTCAATTTTTATCATTTTGTCACAACATTAACTCTAAATTTTCTCGGGTTTCTAGCTAGGTAAATGGTTGATTTGAAACCGACATTTCCAAAGTGTTAATTCTTGTGTTGAGGATAAACTTGAGAAATTTTAGTGGCAATATGAAAGCGTCACAAAATCCTCAGCTCTTATTTTACATTTATATTTATATTAGTTTACATTTTTAGCATTATTAGGGGGAAAACTGTGCGACTATTCTTATGGTTGCTTTACTGTGTTTTCGTTTTCAATCTGAGATCTCTGAATTATTTAAGCATTCACTAATAGTTGGCAGCACCGTCTGCATCTGTTAAACACTAAGACACAGACAGATGGTGGCAGGTTTGCTATCAATATCTGAGGAGTTTCGTGAGATCTAGGAGAGTAAGCACTAGTAAAATATTCATACTACTATTTGCAGAGCAACAAGTAGTCAAAGCCGGGCCTCTTGAACAGAAATCGATAGCCTGATGCTTGAGCAATATTACCAAAAAGCTCGCGGCGATACACAAGTACAGACGGCGAGGGTTCCTTTACAGACGGAATATTTTACACGAGCTGCTTCAACCGAGAAAGTACAGCATAGAGAAACATTTTACTTTCCACTTCAACCTTCTCCTTCTCCTTCTTCCTTTGAATGGTTTCACCCGCTCTATGCTTTTATTTGAGATACAGTATTTCAATCCTGGTGAACTTTAAAACGAATTATTCGGAGACTTGAGTAACTTTATGCAATCATTTTGTAAATATTGCCTTCTCTAACAAGAATAACCACTTCCTACCTCCTTAGCAAGCATTTTATTTAAAAAAATGCTATCTATTGCACTCATATTGCTGTCTTCACCCATTCTTCAATAAACATTCTTACAAATGCTTAAAAGATAGTCAAACATTTAAGAGCTGGTGATTAGCTTTGAAAAGAAAAACCAAACAAGAGCTTTCCACTTCGGGAAATTATAAACATTTGAATACTTAAACGAATAACAAGGAATATCTTGGAAATGGTTAAGTCCACCAAAACTGGATTTGACATAAATTATGTGCTTTAAAGAGAGCTACAAGTTTTGCGTCTCTTACGGTTTACCAGTATACAAAAACCGTTCAGAATGAACAGGAGCCTAGTCCCAGAAAATTAAGACATACAGTTCATGTGGCATAACAATATCTTAAACATGGTCTTTTAATCAAGTTCATAAGAATTATTTTTGAAACAATCAAAATTTTGGAAGAATGTTTAATATCAAGAGTAGTCTAAATAGGGATTTGTTTTGAAAATTTTCCTCGCATCATTAGAAGATGAACTTAAATACCACGTTAGGTATCTAACCGACTTTTCGTTTTTGAGTTATGCTCTTTTTCAAAAGATGCTCACACACGGACCCTTTTCTGAAAATGTTTCCCTTGAATTCAGCGGACCTTACAACGTTATTTCGGTGAAGTTCCGGTACACAATTTTTGGATGAATTGCAACACATTCTCGGCCATGTACGTGGTAAAGGAAGTAAAAATTAAAATAAATGGTATTAGAAAATGCTCCGAGATCTATCTAGAGTTAATGAAAGCAGCTAGACTGGACGACAGCCTAATGCCACCAGCCCGCTGTGTATAGAAGCAAAGCTACAGTTGCCTAGCACTAAGGTCTCCTGGACCTATGATGAAGCAAGAAAGTATGGTACCGGGATGAGACTCAGAAGGCCAACTATTCTCCACAATACGAGCCACGGGGTATCTCCAAATAAATCCGTCGCAATATGACGACATAATTTAGGACGAGAAATAAATACGGGAAAAATGTTTGAAAATTAGCTGTGAACAATTAGCTGTTAAGCAAAGACAACAAGAAGCAAAGAAGCGGGGAAGCGGGGAAGCGGGGAAGCGGGGAAGCGGGGAAGCGGGGAAGCGAGGAAGCGGGGAAGCGAGGAAGCGAGGAAGCGGGGAAGCGAGGAAGCGAGGAAGCGAGGAAGCGAGGAAGCGAGGAAGCGAAGAAGCGAAGAAGCGAAGAAGCGAAGAAGCGAAGAAGCGAAGAAGCGAAGAAGCGAAGAAGCGAAGAAGCGAAGAAAGAAAGAACGAACGAACGAAAGAAAGAAAAAAAGAAAGAAAGAAAGCAAGCAAAAGAAAGGAGTATCACTAAAGAAGTATTCTGCGAGAGTATTCTTAAAAGTGAATATTTAGCACACAAAGTTTCATTTAAATTTTCTTTACAGAATGGTGTATAAATTTTAAGGTATTATAACTTTAAAACATAAATGAAACATGGGAATTTTGTTTCTATTAAGACTTTTAGGTTTGAATCACCCTTCACCCAGATTTTTTTGAATATTTTGGGATTGAATAATGTGCTTCAGACAAAGAATTTGGATCAATCTCAACACTAAATACCTCATCGCTTCCCGTATGATAAGCTGCACTGTGGCTCTTCTATAACGGCCAAGTTAATGCACTATTTTTTTCGTTTGAAGCTCTAAAAGGCGAGTACTTTTGGCTTAGACTTATAGCTAACGACAGTTTACGAGTTAATGCACAAAATCTAATTAAAAGGGCCGCAAAAGAGCTCAAGTATTACATCTCTCTCTTTCGATAAACTTGTATCAGAAGTTTTCAAGGGACTCTTGTCTATTCACAAGCTTTTCGCAAAGTCTTTTGAAGCTGTACATGTCAGTAAATGGAATCCAGTTTTGTCCGTCATATCTTTCCTAGAGCTGGGATAAAGTCCTCTTCTATTTGCGCTCAAGGATTATAAGGGTTTATTCCTAGTAATAAAAGCGACAGTGCAATGGAAATCAACAGGGCGTTCAATATCTGAAAATTAGCCAATTCAAACATATTTGAGGAACACAGCATTAAGGGGAGAGAAGCAAATCAAAAGCGAAAAGTCTATGGAATACTTAACTTAGTATTAAAATTCAGTGTCTTTCAAGGAAGGCTTTCAAAAATATACCCCATCCCAGACTAATTTTTACTGGAAAACATTTTCGAAAATTCTCAAAAATTGCTCTAGCGATTTTGCTTCAAATACCACAAATTTAAGACATTTGTATGACAAATAAAATCTAAATGTTACAGTTTCTGAGAATAGCCTCTCATTTTGAATCACTTTTGGCAAATGGTAACTCCGTAAGAGATACACAAAATCTTACAACACAAAAATGCAGATCGCTAAAACACATAGTTCATGTCAAATATTTAATTTTTATGCTATTTATTTTTACTTTCTCTACTGGTAAGTAGGGAAAGTATTGTATTCCACCCAAAAATTCGATGTCGAGATTTCACCGGAAATATATGTTTTGAGGCCCCCTGAATCCAAAAAAAGATTTTTAGAAAAAGGTCCGTGTGTGTGTCTGTGTGTCAGTCTGTGGACAGCATAACTCAAAAACGAAAAGTCGGTTAAAAACCAAAGTTGGTATTTAAGTTTAATGTCTTTCAAGGATGCGACACGAAGATTTTGAAGAAAATAGCCCCACCCAAAATTACCCTTTACTTGGAAAATTTTTCGAAAATTTTGATTTTCTTGAAAATGGCTCTAACGATTTTGATTAAAATGTCATATGTTAGAGATATTTTGATGACAAATGAAATGTATATCTTGAATTTTCTGGCTACTGCCCCTGTAGTCGTATTTACTCTGGACGACTTTTACATAACTGATAAACCGTTAGAGATAGACCAAGTCATTCTATACAAAAAACATGTAGATCTTGCTAAAATACACAATTTATGTCTGAATGAATTTTCTTGTAGGGTGAACCATTTCGGAGATATTCCTTGTTATGTGTGTGAGTTTCGGAAAACTTAAAACTTTCATGAAATGGATCATCGTTGTTCATTTTTTTATATATTAAGTGTGCAAAGACAACAGAATCTCAAAGCTTTAAAAATTTGACTATCGCACAAAGCCTACTGTATCCTAACATTGCCCTTGCACCTACAAGGAAATAAGCAATAAGATAATTTGTACAAATGTTTATCTTAACTAACATGAAGAAGATATAGGAATAAGAGTTTGTAAGAATGGTTAGTACAGGAATAGAGAAAGTCTTGTGAGTGCAACACATCAGATTTTTTAGTTTTATTTTCTATTATTTCTTTTTTCTTTTAGGTAGAGCTATCAGCCTACTGTATCCCACTATTCACATTGTATCTACAAAGAGAAAAATGTATCTCGATTAAAAGCAGATAGGAGAATAAGCTTTAAAAAGTAGAATGGGTATAAAACATGCATATGAAAGTAGCACAATATATGTATTTACTAAATGGAAACACTTTTAGCCCTATGTGAGGGAGTGGAACCCCTATAAAACCAAACCGTGTTATGTCCAAAGTTGAGCAATAACCTCCGCCATGACAGCAACAGGACTGAAGCACTACTGCCCGTTTCAACGACATCCGGCCACGTAACCCACATTACGTAAATTGAGAGGAATGAATATGTAATTACACACCGTTACAGCCTATGAAGCTAAACTGTAATGGATCAATCTATTCGGTGCCTACACCATATTGCAGAACTACAACACTATATAGCAGGATGGGGGGGGGGGGGGGCATGTAGGAGCTACTCGCTTTGGGCCAAATGGAGGAGATGGAGGGAAGGGGTGGACGAACGACGACTAAGTGTTGCCAAGGTAATGTATTCAACATCCTACATGCTAGTGGCCTGGACTAGCCACGCAACAAGCACATATACCTTTACTTCTTGCAAGTCTTGATGTAACTTAGGTCAATTTCGTGGAAGCTGGTAGCGCGCACTTCTACTTGGAATCTACTCCTCCGTGACCCACTTTCGGACACTTTATATTTCTTACTGGCTCTACCTACCGCTGTCATCAGTGTTATAGTGGTACTGATTTCTGATCTGTGCTGATTATAACATTTTCTGACATTTTCTGCTTAAACTTCTCATCTTTGTTCGATATTCGGTGTAAGACCGTTAAAATATGAAAAACAAATATACAAGCAAAATGTGTAATGCTAATTTGCTCTTTTATTTACATTTAAATAGGATTAATACCACGAAAAATGTATCATTTTATTAATACATTGTGAATAAGTCAGATACGAGTAAAGGACACCAGAAAAAGCACCTTTATTAGCGGTTTTCAAATCATTACATGGTATTCAACCACATTGGGGATAGCAAGAGAGAAAACAATCTCCGCAGTCACAAAATACAATACGGACACTTTGAAGTGTAAGAAGTATTTCTTCCCCTTCCTAAAACACATAAGGTCTGGTCCTGACCACACCAAAAATAATTTTAATATTTAAAGAATCCGAAGGAAAAAGAAAAGTACTTTGAAAAAAAGTATTTTTATTCAAGGGCCTCAAAACATGTATTTGTAGTGCAATATCGATATTAAATTAATAAGTGGAATACAGTATCCTCTATAAATTCTAGATACGTTACGGAAAAAGTAAATATGAAATCCATTTTATATTAACACAATTATGTTTATAATACTACGACGATTCCTCGGGAATCATCCTCTCCCAAGTACACGTGGAGCCAGATTAGCTCGCGTGTGCTAATACAGGCTTCACTCAGCTACCTTGTCAGCTAGTATTGTATATTTAACCCCCACCCCCCAAATTGTGAAGTAGTGAGAGTCAATTCCACGTGCTAGGACGAATCTGAGACACTCCTATCTTTAAAGGCCTCACAGAGGCCTCGTCATTGGCTAAGAATGGGACTTCGGAGGCCATAAGCCTCCGTGGAGATAAAGCCAAAATCTGCCTACTACTAACACCCCTTTTTTCTTCTCACATTATAATGTAGTTTAGGAACTTTATTGATGCAGATTAAATCTTCTTCACGCCAGAGCTAAATGTATTTTTGTAGGGTTTCCCTTCATCACATTCCCAAACGCCCTGAGCTAGCACCTTAACTTCCCTTCCAATCCCATTAGGTCACCCCTTTAGTGTTATCTATGCTAAGTGGTGTTCACCGTCACAATAAAATTGGCGCAGGAGGCATTTTACGTCACAATACACAAACAAGGGTTTGCTTATTCTAACCGTCTTTAACAAATATACACTCTTACGTCACTGTGCGGAATCTGTTGATATGAAATAGTTGTTTGTAGAGAAAGCGTTATGTTGTCCTGTGAAAACAAAATGAAACCTAACAGATGCAAATTAAACAATCGCCTTCTGTAAAAATAGAAAAAAAATAATTAGATACCGTTTCAACTAAAGCTGAAAAAGGCTTAATTAAATAGATTTGACCTGCAGAAATATTGTGTCTTGTTTAATTGGCATTTTTATTTCCAAAAATAAATTGCAATTCCGTGCAGCACGAAAAGGGAAGATGACAACATTACCAGTTTGGGCAACAAAAACGTAATAATTAACTGTGTCTGTGCTCACAAACAAACTGGAACCTGCAGGCAGTAAAACCTGTGATTACATGCAGTTCGAAATGAAAAGTGATGTCAACATCATATACAGTGCACGGGGCTAGGAGCCTTTTTCGTTAATTAAACATGCCAATCTAAATAACACAATCGTGTTTAAACCTCCCTTGGTTCACTGTATTGAAATGCAGGATAATTTAGCCCTTATTTCAGGAGAGTTGCTTACTAGATCACGAATTATGACCCCTAATCTGCAAGCCAAGCTGTCTCCTGTTAATACGTATGAGGCCATTCTTTAGAGAATTAATTATATACAATTAGCGGGCCCCGGAAATACCTCACATTATTATGTTGGGAATATTCACCTCCTCACTCTCTCCCTTTTTATGTACACGTGCTAAAATTCGTATAGTCAATGTCGAACGAAGGAGAAAGTATTCCGAAATAACTCTTCTTAAAGTGGTCTACTGTGATTGGTATAAGTAATGAGCGAGAAGGTGGCTCAATGTTTAGCCTCACTAACTGGAACCAAAGGCAACCCGCAAAATCGAAAATCCGGATTATATGGACAATAAACAAGGAGACTTGCCGTTTATAACGATAAAAAATCTGACGTGTTGCACTCACATGACTTTCTCTACTCTTATAGTAACCATTCTTACAAACTCTTATTCCTATATCTTCTTCGTGTTAAGACAAACATTTGTATAGCTTATCCTATTACTTATTTCCTTGTAGGTGCAAGGGGAATATTAGAATACAGTAGGCTTTGTGCGATAGTCAAATGTTTTAAAGCTTTGGGATTCTGTTGCCTTTGCACACTTAACATATAAAAAATGAACAACGATGATCCTTTTCACGAAAGTTCTAAGTTTTCCGAAACTCACACACATAACAAGGAATATCTCCGAAATGGTTCACCCTACAAGAAAATTTATTTGGACATAAATTGTGTATTTTAGCAAGATCTACATTTTTTGTATAGTATGATTTGGTCTATCTGTAACGGTTTACCAGTTATGCAAAAGTCGTCCAGAGTAAATACGACTACAGGGGCTATAGCCAGAAAATTCAAGATATACATTTCATTTGTCATCAAAATATCTCAAACATATAACATTTTCATCAAAATCGTTAGAGCCATTTTCAAGAAAATAAAAATTTTCGAAAAATTTTCCAAGTAAAGGGTAGTTTAGGGTGGGGCTATTTGCTTCAAAAGCTTCGTGTCGCATTCTTGAAAGACATTAAACTTAAATACCAACTTTGATTTTTAACCGACTTTTCGCTTTTGAGTTATGCTATCCACAGACACACACAGACCTTTTTCTAAAAATGCTTTTGGATTCAGGGGGCCTCAAAACATATTTCCGGTGAAATCTCGACATCGAATTTTTGGGTGGAATACAATACTTCCCCTACTTACCAGTAGAGAATGTAAAAAGCTATACCTTGCAACAAAATTATGTACAGTACATAGTATGTATTATTTACAAAACACTAAAAAATATAAAATCGTCTCATTTCTTAGCAAAGACCTCAAAACATGTATTTCTAGTGAAATCCAGGTACAGAATTTTTGGGTGGAATACAATAGCTTTTTTACCTACTATGGTCATGGCAGAGAAAGTAGAGTTGTTAGAATATGTTCCAAAACGTTTACACACGTGTAGGAGTAGGACCTTCCAGCTGTAAAAGAAACTAATGACTTGTCAGCTTATGTTGACTTGCTGAACAGCATTCTAATTTCCTTTCTGTCGCCGTAGCCATTTCGGCACACATTCCCGGACACTCAACCGCACCTAATCTCCAAGCTTAGCCTGAAAGCCACCCACACAAAAGAAAAGTTGAACAAAATACATTTACAGTTCCTTGGAAGTGTCTTTAAGCCCGGAGTTAAGTTACTTTCTTTCCCAACTAATGGGAATAAAAACTGCTTTCATTCACAGCTCGTTGACTGCTATGGCTTTGCAGAACGAGGCTTTTTACAGGCCATTGGTGACTAACGACAAAGGCGGTCTAAGTTGCTTGCTGCTGCACCCGACCTCTTTATCGTGTCTAGGAAACTTCAATATCTTTATCGCTAAGATACAACATAGCCACAGGGGCAGTTATATTCAACAAGGTTCCAACGTTTTTACTTTCTGCACCACCTGCCTAATCTAAGTAGAGAAATTATTGTACATTACATCAAAAAATCTGATGTGTTGCACTCACATGACTTTCTCTACTCTTGTACTAACCATTCTTACAAACTCTTATTCCTATATCTTCTTCGTGTTAGTTAAGATAAACATTTGTATAACTTATCTTATTGCTTATTTCCTTATAGGTGCAAGGGGAATACCTTTTGAATATCATTTTAAAGTGCTGCGCCTCTGCCTGTGCATGTCCACATCTTCCATTTCAGCTTTAAACTCATTTTTCTCGGAAACAATCTTTTTATTTACTTTGTCATATTCAAAAATCTATATTCTCCCACAAAAATCTAGCTAGAGATCTAAAACTTTTTTCCAATATAGTTCAGAATATGAGTACTAAAATGCCCGTTTGAAATTTTGAGATTGATTACACTTTTAAAAAATAACGTAGTAATCCGCTGTTTTCACACTTTGCAGTATTAAATTATTTTAAAGAAAAACTATTCATTACATGGAAATTTTCATCCTTTAATTTCTTACAAAGGGAATAAAAGATATTTTAAAAAATAAACCTTGCAGTTCAACATCTCTTGGAGGAGTAGATTTTGATTATACCCAATAAAATTGATATAAATTAATACATTAAGAATGTGATTAGATGTTGGAATGAAAGTTGGTACACCCATTTCTTTAGTTGTGGGAAATGCCTGTGCAGAAAATTAAGCCTCTAACATCAATACTTTAGAAAATAACATTTTTCACTTCGAAGTACGCTTAACAGATTTGGCAGATTTGGCCAAACGAAATGTGTCCTAACGCAATTTTCACAATTGTTTATCTCGACTAACATAAAGCAAGTAGAGAATAGCTTTTGTGTGTGTGTGTGTGTGTGTGTGTGTGTGTGTGTGTGTGTGTGTGTGTGTGTGTGTGTGTGTGTGTGTGTGTGTGTGCGTGTACAAACAGTGTAACTGTTTTCTATTCTATACTTTTCCGTACCATGTGTATTTCTACTCACTTGTAAATAAGCAGCAAAAGTATATTTTTTCCCGTATTTATAAGCGCCTTGGTGGTGGCTTTGTCTTTGAAAATTGCTCATGGCAATGTTTACTCGTTTTATGAAGGTAATAATCTTTGAGTTATGTTTGTATTCACACAACATTCATACCTTCAGACTTCCACACACTAGGGGGCACCCTTCAGCCGGGAATCAAACCCAAATCTCCGGGGTTAGAAGCGATATCCATTTGTAATGCACTCATGTCAGCAGAAACGCTTAGGAAACTCGCCAAGCCTGAGCCGAACGGACAGTGATTATCCACTAGGCAGTTACGAGTGAGCATGTAATCCCAATGCCGGTGTCTGTTTTGTGGGAAAATACTCTTCCCTCTGAGCATGCGCAGTATCGGATTTACCTTTCACAGTGCGCGACTCCGGACCTAAATAAATCTGCGTTATAATTTCGCCTGGTAAGCGAAATGGTGCCTCTCAGCGGTATACATTTGCTATGAAATTCTTATTTATTGCGGTGGTAATGTAGTAAACTACAACACTTTAAGGTAAAATTTAATAACATTTCGTATTCAACAGCAATTACCTCTCCACGTTAGTGCTGTGGATGCCCGCAGGTTTACAAATTACAAACCAGCGTCCCCTGGCGCCTTTCTACAGGTTAGCACAAGCAAAGTTCACTCATTTAGCACTGGTTTTAAAATACATAAAATACGCTGCCGCGTTATATTTTTGAAGCAGCCCAAAGTTGTTGCAGTTACCAGAGTTTCATAATATACTTGGGGAAAAAAATGTACAATTTAAACCTCTTATTTGCGACATAAATATTCTCTTTTCTTTAGGTGAAGGTACCACTGAAAATGTATTCTGTAAACTTTTCATTCGATCTGACTGAAAACTTAACGTTAGGTTTGCTTTATCCATACATTGAACTGCTTAACATTTAATTTTAATATAATACTTTCTCTACGCGTACATAGCAGATAAATGAGAGATTGCATTCCAACCAAAATTCGATCCTGAGATATCACTACGAATACACGTTTTGACGCTCCCTTAATACCCTCAAAAACTCAAAAAATATTTTTTAAAAAAAAGACTGTGTGCGAGTGAGTGAGTTGGTGAGTGAGTGAGTGAGTGAGTGAGTGAGTGAGTGAGTGAGTGGGTGAGTGAGGGAGTGAGTGACTGAGTGAGGGAGTGAGTGACTGAGTGAGGGAGTGAGTGACTGAGTGAGGGAGTGAGTGACTGAGTGAGTGACTGAGTGAGTGAGTGAGTGAGTGAGTGAGTCAGTGAGTGAGTGAGTGAGGGAGTGAGTGAGGGAGTGAGTGAGGGAGTGAGTGAGAAAACATAACTCCAGAACCAGCATTTAATTGTCTTTTTCCCTTCTGATCATTGAAATACTCAAACGCGACTTCATGCCTGTAAATGTGCATATAGGACATGAAATTTTAAAACTTGATTTTTTACTTTCAATGCTTCCGTTATATAGTTAATTTTCTTAGAAATGTTCAGCAACCGTTTGAAAGTGGATGAAGAGATCTCAAGGGCATTTTCTTGATATGAGGTATAGCTCTTGTTTTAGCTTTAAAATCAATTAATATGCGTTTTATTTTCGGAAAATACGATTTAGAAAGGTACAACTCCACTGTAAAATGCAATAGCGTAAAGGGATTTTAAGCACAGATATTTTATTTTCAGTGCGGTGGCTCTAACCAACTGAGGTACCACGTCAAAATGCCGGGATGACGTTAATTCCCCAACTGGGTCGCATTTTTTTCGGTAAACTCAACCCAAATTAATTTTGAAATGACGCGTCCCGATGGCGACTTGTAATTTCATAAGTACTTTAGTCCTGAGCGTCATCTTTAACCGCTATGGATTCAATAAGTGATAATCTAGGTGTTAATTATATGTGTGAAATAACACACGCTATCTAAGTGAATCAGTGTTGAGAGCGGCCTGTTTTGAAGTGTTCGTTGAAGCCAACGTTTGCGACAGAGAGAGAGAGAGACAGTAGAAAGGCAGTGAAGTGTGTGTCAAGGTTACGAGAGGACAGAGCAGCTGTGAGCAGCAAGGACTCCAGAAGTTATAGATTATGTTAACGATAAAACAGAACTGTGTTTTGTGATTCAGTTTTAGAACAGAAAGTGACAATAACTAGACTATCACAATACAGAGTCGTAAAAATGTATTTTCTGCTATAAATATGAACAGTTTCAACAATTCTTTCATAAAATTGTAATTGAAAATTTTAGAATCCTTAACTCATTTTAGAAAAAATAAACTTGGTCTCCACCAGATGGCTGGAACATCCTTGTAAAATGAAACCGAAATTATAATGTCAATATATATTTGATAATAGAAAGAAACAAAAGGAGATTCTAGTCAATAGTTAAGGGGAAGACGTAATAAAGCTGAATAGATTAAAGTCTCAAGAATGGAAGCCTAGCCAGATTTAAATGAGTGATAAGGTTACAAATTGTTTGTACTAAGCCATAGTGATTCAGCGGGCTGATTCCTATCTTACCATGACGTGCTCTAAAGTTAGCCAATGGAAATCGCTTCCTTCGAGTTGCTCGCGCAAAAACAAATGCAACGCAAGACACACTCGTCTTGAATCGAGTCGAGATAACGCACGTGCAACTTGGGAGTTGTACGTAAGCTAGGGCGTATACATAATTCGGCGGTTGCTGAAGGGTGACAAAGTTAAAGTGTTATAACGTTGTAGTTGAAGTTACAAAGTTACATTCTATTTAAATATCGTCGGCAGTTCTCTACAAATCTGGAAATTTACCAATAAAGTTAAATGTTGGTTAATTCTTCGTTTGGTTCCATTCCTACCATAACTCACGCATACCCTGCAGATTAGGACCTCTTGCTGGAGCTAGTCCGGACACCAAACACGAGATCTTATAGGTCTTAAAGGCGACGTCTTCGACGGAGAGGAACGTTTGCGTCAAAAATTAGCATTTTTTTTTTTCGAATGGCTTTTTAAAACGTTAAATACATAATCTGAAGTTTCAGAATATTCTAACTCCACATTAAGTTCTATTTAGAAGATACAGATGAGGGATAACATTACAATTCATCACACAACATGACATTTTTCCCTGCTACATTCACGCTCTACTGAAGCGTCTTGTGGCCATCAGAAACACAACGCCGTGGAGTTGCGGCAACCTGTCCAACAGGAATGTAGAGCAGGTTGTCCCACCACTCCCTCTGCAGGCGCTCAAAGACACGTAACTGGGGATAATTTATAGCAAGAACTTCTTGCGGTCTAATCTTCTCCATGGGCTCTAATTTATCGCCAGTCACGAGCTGGATAATTAGCCGCCTTGATGAAACTTAGACAAGCAATTTTTCTTCTAGTTATGCACGATGGCCAGGAGCGGCCATCATGTTATACCCTCATTGTTTCCACGTTCGCAGTGTAAGCTGGATTCTAAATTTCCTTCCTGCGTAGACATCCGTTTAACTTACTTCAGTTTTTTAACAATGGGGAAATTTTGCGTACGAAAAGAGGAATTATTGGTTCTACCATCTTTCCTTCACTTTTTTTGAAATTTAAAAGCTCATTAAAGCAAAATACAACTAAGTGAGAAGCAAAAGTTTTCTTAAGGCTACCCGTAAGTTTCTTTTTTAATCGTGTTTTAAAGTTCAGTCAGGAATGTTCAACAGTTTTTTGAGAAATATGCTTTACCCACATTTATTATACTCATATTAAGCGAGGTAGCATTCTGAAGAGCCATTTATTTAGTAAACCTATTTATATTAATGATATACTGTACAAATATGAAAATAGTGCCGCTTTTGTTTGGGGTGCCACGAACTAACCGCGCGACTAGTAACATTATGAAAACACACGCGACTTCATAAGGGTTAATAATGAAAATATCATATATATGAAAAAAATAACGAAACATCTTTCACGTAAATGGCAGTTTGGTGTTGACGGTTTTCCTAAAAACCTTCGTCTTGCATACTTGGAAAAAGCTGAACTTAAACGCACAGTAAGATTTTTATCAGACGTATTTTTTGGGTTGTGCTGCTCTCTTTCTCTCTCCCCCCCTCGCTCCCCCCTCTCTCTCTCTCTCACTGTCTCGCGCGAATATACGCACAGAAAAGTATTTCTAAAAAGCTGATGTGTTGCACTCACATGACTTTCTCTGCTCTTGTACTAACCATTCTTACAAACTCTTATTCCTTCTTTCTTGATAGTTGAGATAAACATTTGTACAAATTATCTTATTGCTTATTTCCTTGTAGGTGCAAGGGGAATGTTAGAATACAGTAGGCTTTGTGCGATAGTCAAATGTTTGAGATTCTGTTGTCTTTGCACACATAAAAAAAATGAACAACGATGATCCATTTCACAAAAGTTCTAAGTTTTCCGAAACTCACACACATAACAAGGAATATCTCCGAAATGGTTCACCCTACAAGAAAATTTGAGACATAAATTGTGTATTTTAGCAAGATCTACATTTTTTTGTATAGTATAATTTGGTCTATCTCTCACGGTTTACCAGTTATGCAAAAGTCGTCCAAAGTAAATACGACTACAGGGGCAATAGCCAGAAAATTCAAGATATACATTTCATTTGTCATCAAAATATCTCAAACATATGACATTTTAATCAAAATCGTTTTGATTTTCAAGAAAATCAAAAGTTTCGAAAAATTTTCCATGTAAAGGGTAGTTTATGGTGGGGCTATTTTCTTCAAATTCTTCGTGTCGCATCCTTGAAAGACATTAAACTTAAATACCAACTTTGGTTTTTAAACCGACTTTTCGTTTTTGAGTTATGCTGTCCACAGACTGACAGACTTGACACACAGACACACACACGGAGCTTTTTCTAAAAATGCTTTTTTTGGATTCAGCGGGCCTCAAAACATGTATTTCCGGTGAAATCTCGACATCGAATTTTTGGGTGGAATACAATACTTCCCCTACTTACCAGTAGAGAAAGTAAAAAGGATGTAATTTCTTTTAAGGACAACATGTGTGTGTACTGTGTGTAGTGTTTAACGCCCGCTTTTACTACTACGGCACCACAGGCGGTGACACTGATGATACATGGAATGAAGATGGAGCACCGGTGGAATGAGATGGCGGGGGAAACCGGAGAACCCGGAGAAAACCCGCCCAGACGCCGCTTCGTCCACCACGAATACCACATGCGGGTCCCTGGGATCGAACCCGGGCCACCTAGGTGGTAGGCGAGCGCGCTAACCGCTCGGCCACGGCGCCGCCACCTCAACATGTAATCTGAATCTCCAATGTTAGGTGCAATACAGCGCTTCCTCTGCTATACACAGAGGACAGAGAAAGTAAAAATCAGTTTGCATAATATTGCAGTTGCACAATATTTTAAGTGCATAGGATTTATTATGTTTTGGAGTGACTCAAGTCTATTTTATGCTCACAGTTGGTGCCAAAAAGAACAAGAGGATGAATCACTCAAAGGATGTTTCTCTGTGAAGCGTCAATTCAAGAGATTACATCAACTGCACCTGTCAACAGTGCAGTATAAGCAACAAGGTTTATTTTCCCTCTCTTTCAACCCCCTTCTAACGCGCCAACAAAATCGATAAACGCAGTAGAATACTCCTTAGCAATCCCCTCACGATTCAACAGCTCTAACATTCCTAATTTACATTCCAAACTTGCCCACACTTTTCCGTACAGAGATAATTCAAGATGACAATTACTACAGCCTTTGTCCCAGGCCGTGCCGCATCAGCATGATTATACAGGCACGGGGACTTCCGTCATTGGCTGTCACATGTGCCCTGCAACATCCCTAGGGAACCATCAGTGACGTGAATTTAAAATTAGTCTGACATTTCTGATTGAATGGGTAAATAGGTGAAGGAATCGATAATCTGCTATTACTGAAGTTAATGTCCTTAGTAAGCCTCGTGCCTGGGGCACCCCTTGTCCTAGTTACGAGAGGATTATCATAGGCCCTCAATCAAAAAGAAAAAATCTTATGTGTTGCACTCACATGACTTTCTCTACTCTTGAACTAACCATTCTTACAAACTCTTATTCCTATATCTTCTTTCTTGATAGTTGAGATAAACATTTGTACAAATTATCTTGTTGCTTATTTCCTTGTAGGTGCAAGGGGAATGTTAGAATACAGTAGGCTTTGTGCGATAGTCAAAAGTTTGAGATTCTGTTGTCTTTGCACACTTAACATATTAAAAAAATGAACGATGATCCATTTCACGAAAATTCTAAGTTTTCCGAAACTCACACACATAACAAGGAATATCTCCGAAATGGTTCACCCTACAAGAAAATTTATTGAGACATAAATTGTGTATTTTAGCAAGATCTACAATTTTCGTATAGTATGATATGGTCTATCTCTAACGGTTTACCAGTTATGCAAAAGTCGTCCAGAGTAAATAGGACTACAGGGGCTATAGCCAGAAAATTCAAGATATACATTTCATTTGTCATAAAAATATCTCAAACATATGACATTTTAAACAAAATCGTTACAGCCATTTTCAAGAAATTCAAAATTTTCGAAAAAGTTTCCATGTAAGGGGTAGTTTAGGGTGGGGCTATTTTCTTCAAAATCTTCGTGTCACATCCTTGAAAGACATTAAACTTAAATACCCACTTTGGTTTTTAACCGACTTTTAGTTTTTGAGTTATGCTGTCCACAGACTGACAGACTGACACACAGACTTACACACAGACACACACACACGGACCTTTTTCTAAAAATGCTCAAAACATGTATTTCCGGTGAAATCTCGACATCGAATTTTTGGGTGGAATACAATACTTCTCCTACTTACCAGTAGAGAAAGTAAAAAGAACATGTTTCGAGAAAGGTGTGTGTGTTTTTGAATCAAACGAAAAACCAAACTTGATATTTAAGTTGAACAACTTCCAAGTATGCGACACTATTATTGAACATTTTCAAGAAGGTACCCCCTCCCAAATTGCGCTTTACTTGGAACACTTTCCCGAAACATTTTATTTTATGAAAAGTAGCTAACGATTTTGATCTAAATAACATCTCCTTAAGATCTTTCATTACAAATGAAATGTCTACCTTGAACTTTCTAGGAATAGCCTCTGAAATTATATTAATTCTGAACGAATTTTACATAATTAATGAACCACAAGACATATAAAATCTTACAATACAAAAATGTATATCTCGTTAAAGCATACAATTTGGGTAACATGTATTTGTTTTGTGGAGTTAACCGCTTCCGAGATATTCCTTATTATTGGTTTACATTTTGTAGTATAGTCAAATAGGAAATTGTTATTCTTTCATCATTCTCTCTCTTGGCCATGCAAAGAGAACAGAATTTCAAAATCATTGCATACTAATCAGCTCTTAAAAGGCTTGACTATCACTTAAAGTCTACCGTATTCCCTTAATCCTTCTGTACGTACAAGGCAATATGCAACAAAACAATGTTTAACATGAAATTGATAGAATGAGTACAGAAAGTCACGTGAGTGCAACACGTCAGATGTTTCTATGAAGTGATGCAGAATTTAGAGTAAAAAATTTCAGAAGCAAAACCGTTTTTAAAAACATTTTGTGACGCGAACGCGGCACAAAACGAAGGACTGTCGGGTCTAAGTTACTTCACACCACACACCAGGCCGGCGAGCAAGGTCAGGCTGCCTCGCGCGACTGTTTGTGTGTACCTGAACAACAATCAGAGCGGCAGAACCAAAAAGGGGATTCCTCTGCAGCCTTCGAGAAAGATCTGGCTACGCTACCCTTGGCGTGTTTGAAGGAGTTCACGAAAGATCGTATGTCATCCCCGCTATATAAGGAAGCGAGGAAACAGCATAGTTGTAGTTACAATTACAGTCGGTCAGTGAGTGTTAGACAGCTGTATGTCGGCGCGTCGAGTGATTGTATCGTCGTAGTTAGTGTATGAGAGAAAGAGAAATTGAAGAAAGACGCTGAAAGGACTGAGTCAAGGTTACAAGAGTAAACAGCTATGAGTTGTGATAGCACGGAAAGCTGTAGTCTGTGTTAACAACACGGAGATAACGGTATTTGTGCAAAGGTTTAGAAGACAGTTATAGAAAAGTAACCAGAATAGATTTTGTCACAATATATTTAAACATAAGTTTTTTTTTCTCAAAATAATCAATTGTATGTTGAACTAAAGAGACATTTTCAATTAATAAATCTGCACAGAAACCTAGGAATGACATTTTTCGCAACTTCCGTCATTCAGTTTCCCCTCATTCGAACGCTGGTTTGAAAATAACCTCTCCGAAGCTGGAGGAAAGCCAATTATATCGTAGAGTCAGCACCTTAATCTATTTCATCTCCCATCTCTCCGACGCTACTTTCACTTAGGAGACCGGCATTATCGATTGTACGCCGGTGCACTTCAGATAATGTCACCAGGAGTCTATCCTCTTTTCATTTCCGTCTCCATTTCTTTTTAGCAATTAAGTTTATGGATTCATTCGGGATGAAAATGGGACAAAAGAAGCAGGTCGTAGTATCGACTGGTAGAGAACGTGTTCCCTTAATTACAACAGGCCGCAATCTGCTACAAACCCACCCACCCACCCACCCTCACTCACAATTTGTAAAGTTTCCGCAACATTTAACATGGAAGGCCAGGTCAATTTGCTTTCCTGTCTGCAGCGCCGACACTGCAGCGAGCTCTTCAGAGCTTTTTTGTATTAATCTAGTCGAGCTGCTGATAGAAAGACCGTGTTCAACAAGAATTAAATTTCATCACCAGTCCCTCAAGCTGTTCGGCGACCATCCATTTTTGTGCAACACTTGGCTCTGTCATACATTTTAATCCTAGAGCATTGCGGTCTTTTACCTACGCTAAATACTAGCGACACGTAACATTTTCGTACTAGACCCTCAAATGTTTTTATGTATAATTTACACCTGAAATGAATGCAATAACTACAGAGGAATAAGCTTATAAAATTCCTGCTATAAACTACGAAAAAATCATAAATTATTGATTAACTGCAATTTCGGAACATTCTATCGAACGTCCAACATGGATTCAGAAAAGGCGGATTGTGTATTTACCATTACACCATTACTGGAGAAAAAGGAAAGGAAAGAACTTGTCGAGATTTTTCCCTTTGTTGATCACGAGAAGGCCAATAATAAAGTGAATCGAAATAAACTATGGAACATAATGAAGACAAGCTTTCCTCTACATCAGGCATGGGCACGAGAGGAGAGGTAGCGATTGAACTTGCCTTACCCACCCCACGTTCTCTTGCCGAGCGACCAAGGTTGTTTGGATATAACACATGCAGTGGTGGATTTGTTCCATCAATAAGACATAAGACATAAACAGTGTGGTTTACCTAACAAAAACTAACGCGAAGTAACTCTGCGGTAACTAATACGGTCCGCATTCGGAAAGTCGTGGGTTCGATTTCTGCGGCCAACCTTCCTGTTCTAATGTGTTTTTCGGGGTTTTCTCGGGTCATTGGGCTAATGCTGGGTAAGATAATTACATAGCCCGTGATTTCATTTCATATATTTCCATCCGGCTTTTCAGGGTGCCTCTCCGTAGGTCCATCCCTTGGGCATCATCTCATCCCTTCCATCTGGGGTCTGCTGTACAGTGTGGTCAGTGCGGAGATGTAATCAACAATATCTACATTTGTAGTTACATTTCATCTATCACTTGCGGTTTACCAGTTATGCAAAAGTTATTCAGAATGAAACGGACTTCTAAGGCCATTTCCATAAAATATAATATATGCATTTCATTTCTCATAAAAGTATCTTGAACATTTGGCAATTTAACCAGAATCGCTAAGATTCGTTTTTGAGAAAATAAGAGTTTTCGAAAACATTTGTGTGTAAGGTTAGTTTAGAGAGAAGGGGGAACTTTTTAAAAATGAAAAATGGTGTATCCTTGGTAGACGCTGAATTTAAATAGTAAGTTTTATAGGCGATTTTCTGTTTTATTCAGCAATTTAAAAAGGTGCATTTTCGGTTAAATCTCGGTATGGAATTTTTAGGAGAAATCTTACTCCGTACGTAGTAGAGAAAGTAATAAACTCAATAGTAGGTAGACTCTTTTTTCCCCTTTGTTTTTCCCCTTTTTTGTTACCTCCTTTTGGTTCGCCATTATGTCAGGGCAGCAACCACTAAACCTTCGACATGTTCACCCTTTTCTGTGTCCATTCATTACAAGTTAAAAAATACGGAACAAGCTGTAATTAAAGCTGGTGCATGAGGAAACGAAAAGGTACATTAATTAACCTTTACTTTGTAGAAAAGGAACGACAACGCACATCATTGGAAGAGAGAAAGTCCATGAAGAATCTGTAATGTAATGTCAAGGGAAAACATGTCTTTGATGGTCCGCCAGTATAATTTCATTTCGATCCGAGTATAAAGGAAGGTAAAAGTCTGTGGACCTTGTTTTCCTGATAGTACTTAGTTCTACCACAACAGATTAATTAAGCAAATGGAGTATCAGCCAAATTATTCACATCCTTCTTGACATTGCTTTCTCCGTATCTGGCTTCTGTTCTGTAAGGATCTGTCATCCAGCAAAAACATGGTAAAAATCTTTTCATACTTAAAAGCTCAGCAATCTTGTTGCTAAAACTTCTGCTTAGTTACTTCAGTTGAGAGACTGCCTCTAAGATCTGGTAGTTAGCGCGCTAACCTAAAAATGCAGAGGTCCCGGGATCGATTTTCGGCTGGAGGAAGTGATTGTTTCTTTAGCCAGGATTATTCCCCATTCTTCCTAAACCCTGGAATCATGAATAAGAGTGTTGTTGTTTTCTAGTGCCTTGCATCTGGCAATGAAGCCATTAGCATTCGTGCTTTCCAATACTTTTGAACTGTAGTTTCTTCTGATCTTAAAGCTTCACAGGTCTTCAAGTGGTCTTCGTTCATTTCTGCTGGATCGTTACACAGGACACATATTGGTGAGGCTGAGATACCAATTCTGTAGAGATGACTTGCTAAGCAGTCGTGATTTGTCAATAGTCGGAAGGCTGCAACCGCTGTTTTCCTTGGTCTCTGGGGGATTATATCTGGGTTGGAAAGTAGTGTAATCCATTTTTTATCTTTGGGATTTGTTTCTATTTCTTGTAGGTATGAATGAGAAAAATTTTTAATGATCAAGCGTTTTATTGAGAAATATGAGAAATTGAATTTAGAATTTTGTTTTATTGTTGTGCCTTTCTTTGCAAGTGAGTCATGGGGAATGAATAAGAGTGTTAGTGCGTGTGAATTTAATGTCATAACCGAAAAGTAATATAAGCCCACTGTAAGTGAATGAACATCATTTCTGTTGACCAATAAAATTACTCTAAAGGAAAAACACCACCGATATGACCTTAAATATAAATATAAATGGAACATTAGAAAAGGGTGATGTGTTACACTCACATTACTTTCTTTACTCTTGTACAAATTATTCTTACACATTCTTATTCCTCTATCTTCATGTTAATCCGAATAAACATTTGTAGAAATTCGCTTATTCTTAATTTTCTTGTTGGTGACATGGGGATCTGAGAATACAGTAGGCTTTGAGTGATAGTGAAATTTTTAAAGCTGGTAGTTATATGAAAGCTTTGAAATTCCACTCTCTTTGCACGGTTTCTTATCGTCTTATGGGGTCTAGCAATGGGTGAGTGACCAATGAGAGTTGCAATACCGGGAAAGAGGCGTGGTGGTGGTGGCGGTGGCGGTGGCGGTGGCGGTGGCGGTGATGAGAGGAAGGGTAACGTACACCTGGCCTCGTAAAAAAGCCACGTTTTAATTTTCTTTAGATTTATCTCCAAATTATTAATGCCTATTGTGCAGCAGGTTGAAAATGTTACTTGCAATAAGCAGCATTTTTTAATTAAACGATTCTATGGTATAAGAGCAACTTTAACCTTATCCCGAGAGTCACAAAAGTGTTTACAGTAAACATAATGAAATATTATATTGAAAAATATAAAGATGTTTAATTCTTCTACAGATTTTCC
The DNA here is from genome assembly GCA_030765045.1 of Tenodera sinensis. Lineage (NCBI taxonomy): Eukaryota > Metazoa > Arthropoda > Insecta > Mantodea > Mantidae > Tenodera > Tenodera sinensis. The sequence goes on from CM060961.1 coordinate 211,829,713, forward strand.
CTGTATTTATACTGAAATTAAAATTCGAATCGAAATAGCTTTAAACGTGTTTGTCTCTTAGATTATATTATAATAGTTTCTGTTTTCGAATGAAAGGTTTTCTTCTAATGCCTGCGCATAAACCGCCTTTCTTGGGTGGTATTAAACTTAATTACATTTTAATTAAAATTACATTACGGTTTCTGAAATATGACCGTGGAGTTTTAGGCCCCAAAAACTGAAGTTTTAGATTCCCAAATTAGGCACTTAAAACGCCTTGTTTAGGCCCTATAGGTTGTAAAGTAAGTTCTTAAACCACTTTGAAAATCAATTTCAGAGCAATTCAAACATTTTATTAATCGTTTACTAAAATTATGACTCATACATTGCATGAACACTAAATTAATAAAAATAGGTATTACTTCAATCATTAAAGCTCTTTCGGGTTAAGCTATATCAAAAAAATACAAAATCGAAAGAGTTAATGAAGTCAATGACCAGAATGTCTGTAATATAAATGCATTTTTAAGTTCACTTTAGTTTTATAGTTTGTATGTGCGAGTTCCTTGGTTTTATATTTGCAAATTTATCCATAATTAGCCGCACAATAGATAAGCACTTTTTCCATATTTTGCATAGTGAAACTGTGTCAATTGTCACTTAAAATTAGTTTAAATGCACATAATGAACGTTCCACATCAGCTGACGTAACAGGAGTCTGACGTAACTTGAGTCTGGCTGCACGTTGAACTAAAAGTGGATGGTCAGCAACCCTTAATTGTCCTTCACAATTTCCAAAAGGACAGAGGGTGAACCTTGCTTGGAGCAATGTTGTCCCTTGTTAAGTGCACACACATACTTTTAGATTATTTTCAACCCAACAATGCTATTAGCTTCTGGTTTAACATAAACTAAAGTTAAGATTCATTGATTTAACATAAAATAGGCCAAAATATTCTCCAACGCCTACATAGGCATTTTTAGGTGCTGCGTTAATAGTGATGGACGAGGATAAAACATAAAACATTTTTTTGTAGCTACCTGTCAAGAAGAAAATAGGTTTTAACATACATCCGCGGTCTAGTTTTAACTATGTCCAGCCAGTAGTATGAATTTTCATTGAAGAGAGGTAAAAATAGCGGTAACGATTTAGTGAACGTCTAGAAAAAATCAGTACTTCCCTTTCGTGCTGACGTGTCATTGGTTATAACTATATTCAGCCAGTAAGAATACTGTTTTTCTAGGAGAGGGGTAAAGAAGGGGAAGCTAGGAAGGCAATCCTATACTCTTGCATTTTACTAAATTCATGTTCTGTACCTTGAAGCAAATACGTGATATTTCAATGAACATGAAGTAGATAGCAAAACAAGCGTTTGCAAGAATAGTCTGTAGTAAAGCAAGTCATGCAAGTACAACACATTAGATATTTCAACATTTTAAAATAACCTGTGACCTCCAGGTCAGTACACAATATGTACATCTCACACTCGCCCTTGCAATCTTAATTAATCCGCGCCAAGATAACAATGTGAGCGCATTTTAATATATCTGTAGTACGCGACATTTCAGTTCATTGTGCGAATACACAATACGACAAAAGCAATAGCAGGAGCATCCTGCAAAGGAAGCTGTGTTCCTTTGTGATAATTCTACCAGGATAAAATCCTTCAAGCTGCAGATTTGGGAACGACGTCTTCACCCTTAGGAATGAAAAGCCAGGCATGCAGATGGGGAGGGGGTGAGGGGGGAGAGGTAAGGGCTTCTTTACAGCGAAGGAGCGCAAACCAAACAAAAAGGTGTGAATATCCGAAAGAGCGTAAGCTTCTGGGAGAAACTCGCAACTTAGTAAACATTCGCTAATGTGTTTGTTTTGCTTCTATACTCATTGTATGTTTCAACGGTCTAATCCTCTTGGGCTTTCACTACACTCAAAACATATGTACACACTTCAATATCGCTCTAAAAATCTGATATCTTACACTCACAGCACATTCCCTACACACTCCTCTATGAACTACTCTTACAAAAGCTTACTGCTTTTTCTACTACAGTAATTAGAGGTAGTATTGTATTCTGCCTAAAAATTCGATACCTAAATTTCATCGGAAATACGTATTCTAATACTCCCTAAATCCCAAAAATATATATTTTTAGAGAAATGTCTAAATATGTGTGTGTGAGAGAGAAAAACATACAAAATGAAGTCTGTTGAATATCAAATTTGGTATTCAAACGCAGCATCTTTTAAGGATGAGACTCGAAAATTTTGAAGAAAATGGTCCCACCTGAAACCACCCTTTATATGAACAAATTTTCGAAAGTTCCAATTTTGTAAAAGAACAGCTCTAATGGCTTTTATTGAAATATAGGTTTTAAGAAAAACAAACGAAATGTATATCTTGAATTTTCTGGAAATAGCTTCAGAAATAGTCTTCATTCTGGATGACTTTTGTATAAACTTAAGAGACAGAGAAATCTCACTAGACAACAAATGTAGTCCTTGTTAAGGCATACAATTTATGTCAAATACATTTTGTGTAATGTTAACCATTTCTCAGATATTCCTTGTTATTCGTTCGGAGTTAATCTCTTTACTAATGCCCAATAATTAGGCAAAAGTCATCTTTTAAGAACATTAATCAAAGGTGTATTAATTTCTTTATGTGTTCATTCATGAATAGCAGCATGAATAGGCCTAGATATTTTGTACCCTTCACTCCTCCACTTTTATCCAACAAAAGCATACTCCCCACAGAATTTTCCAATACTTATGCTTTTCTCAAATAAGAAGCCACTCATTTTTCCTCGCTTGGTGATGCAAAAAGAAGGATTTTCAAAGCCATCACATGACTACTAAACCTTAAAAGACGTCACTGTCGCTTAAGGCTACTGTACTAACCTTTTCCTGTTTTGTGTGTGTGTGTGTGTGTGTGTGTGTGTGTGTGTGTGTGTGTGTGTGTGTGTGTGTGTAAATATATAAGGAAAAGTGTAACAAAAGCATTTCTACGGGGCTTCTCTCAATTAACATATAATAGAATAGAATAACAAACTTTTTTAAGAGTACTTTGCTTGAAGAATCGGCAGAGAAAGTCATGTGAATGTAGTGCATCAGCTTTTATTCGCAAATGGATCCAATGATTTCTAATAATATACTCAAACAATTGTAATGGTAAATAAAATGTGAATCCAAAAATGCTTGTAAATATCCCCTTTAAGTACTGTTGAATCACAGACGTTAATACAACCAGAAACCTACAATAATCAGAGAAACATTCATACAAGAAAAACCCAGAGACCATTTTCATCAAGGTGCTTTTTTCGGGACAATCGTCCCGAAATAATATTCAAAGTTGTATATGAATATTTTCCCGGGTTGCTCTGCTTGGGTGTGTGGTCTGTACTCCTTACCAGGCACAAAAATTCAGAAGTACATGACTTCAAGTTAGCTGCACTCAAGCCATTATAAACACAAAGGGTATATTTACCTCGCATTCAGGAAGTTCCGAGTTCGAATCATGGTTAGGGTGAGTTAGGTGGATAACCGATATGACCACCTTTGTTAAATTTTTTTTTAAAAATAAAAAAATGCAACAATAGTGGCCGAGGGTCACTAATGGCAGGTAAAATAGTTTGTTGCATGCCTGAGTGCTGCCTGGATATGCTAAGAGAGTGATGGGTTGGTTTGTTATCTGCGACGTCACTTCATAAAGTTCTGTAACAGTTCAATTTAATTTCCTTTCCTCCTGGGATTAATCCTTGCAAATTCCTATGCTTGTTTATAGACTATCAAACATTTACACTATAATGTATGTGATTATTACGATGCATAATACAATCACAAATTTTTCCACGGCTAAAACTGCCCCTGCCATGGCTTAGAATCGAACACGGTCCTTTTGCATGTTAACCAGGCGTTCAGGACCACAAAACAGTTGTTTTAACTGCAGCACACTTTAAGTCAACTTCTTTCACAACTTCACTCCTTTTTCACAACAGAAGCGGATGAAATCTAAGACGAAATCGTATGAAAGTATCTCAATATGCGATTAGAGTGGATATCCCTACTTGAACTGGAGAAAATAAAAATTATATACGCCCTTGTGGCTAAAAATTGCTGTATATTTCTATATAATCTCGATGTTTTCTTGAAAACAATCACACTTAACGAAGTAATGCTTTTGTTTCTTTGGCATCCCAAATATTAGAGAAGTTGATGAAGTTAGAAGAGAGTTTTGGGAGTTATAGTGCAAATGTACAAATCAGGGTGATTCGCACACGTCTGTCGACAATTGCTCCATTTGTATACGTGGCTCAGCCGACACCTTCACGGCTCATGAAATGTGTGCACAACGACTACACCTCGTGAATTAAATGGTAGACCGAGCCTTTCCTGAGGCGCTATTTTCATCTACGCGTCATATATTTGTCTCAAAGTGACTGTTCCCTGCCATCTATTCCTCTGTGAAATTCCCATTTAAACTACACTAATGAGAAATACCGCTTTCTTAACCATAGATTAATGTTTCAATTTCCAAACTGCAACATTACTTAACACTTGAGAGTATTCTAAACTAAATTTTCGACACAGTTTAGAAGAAACCAACATTTTATAAATGTTCATGATCCAGCTCTAGGTTTACTGGGCATTTAAATGTCGAAACGCATAATCATAATTTTTTCTGCTTTAAAATGCTCCCCATTTTGGGGATTTTGTATAATTTCTTTCAGATTGTCAGGACAATAAACAATTCTAAATAGCCTGATTTTGATATCAAGAGAACTTCTGGATGTAAGGGTTCCACAATTTAATAACAATTTGATTTTAAAAATGTGTATTGCGCATTTTATCATTCTTTCCAGGAAAATATTGAAGGTCACATAAATAAGTATATATTTTTTGAGAATAATATGCAACATTTGCAAGTTTCAACTTTATAAAATTGCATCAACTGATACGAAATTTTTATTTTTGAAATGTTTTTGGAAAGCCAGTTACAAAAGAATAACTTTATAATAATGTTGAACAAATCAATAATAAGTTTCAGCTGTTTCAAATTTATAGAAACTAACATTTTATCGCCAACTAATTTCTATGTCCAGTTAACCTAAATAGAACAATAAAAGGTTTAAAACATACACATAAATAATAAAAGCTAAAATTATATAGCAGCATTTTCAAACAAGGTTTATGAATACGAACCACGTGAACGAAGAACCCAAATAACAAATTAGCAAGCACCTCCAATAAATATTTGAAATTCCATAGGCAATAAATTTCCAAGTGGAATTTCCGAAAGCTTTTCAAGGTTAACTATTTTTTTAATAATCACTTAAATTACAAACAAATGGTTTCCAGCTGTAGGGTGACTCAGCAGCCAGGCGTTTAAAAATGTGAAACATTCACAGGAGTTCCTCTACCAAACAAATTCAGGTATATTAGCTACATATTACAATATCCTATAAAAAGTTATTTTTTTAAACTGTTCCATTTGTACCACACCTTTAACGGCAACAGTAACATCGAGGGGCTTTTTGATTTTAGAACATGTTGCCTCTGAGCATGACGTTAAATCGTATACAGTATTGTTTCTTTCTTTGAATTTTATACGTTATATCCCTATCCCCCCTCTCTCTCTCTCTTTCTCTCTCTCACTCTCTCTCTCTCTCTCTCTCTCTCTTACACACACACATATTCACAATTCTAGACTCTAGGGAGGACAGGGAATAATCTTAGCTAGAGAAAAAGATCCCACCCCTCAGTCGGGAATCGAACCCGGAACCACAGGAACATCCTGCGGATGCTCTACCAACCGATTTACGGGTCAGATAGTTTTCTATCCTCACTATCTTCTAAGCTAGTATAACCATGGAAAAAAATTACTGAGTCTTCAATCACCACTCGCATTTAGGTACATATTCGCAAATACAAATCTGAAGTGATTCAAGAAATAGCCAATTTACCGGCAGACGATAAAATGTGGAACACAGACTATGAATAAACCCCGGCTACATGATGGAAATATCGACTTATGTAAACGGCGTTGCAATACAACGTCGCATTTAGAAATACTCTGCTCTCCTAATGCGCTCAATAATTTTTTCCATGACTGTACCTAGAAACTCTTTCAAATTAATTAAGCAGGAAGGTTTCAACATGCGGAAACAGCATTCAGAGGTTTATGCGTGACAACATGCTGTAGCGATAAAGCACGAGAAATAATCGGAAACTTTCAAGCTTATCCGTTAGGTGACATTGAGAAAAGGTCTAAACTTACAACATAAATAATTCGAAACGTCTAACGATATGCAAACATTATTTCACCAAAATTTACTGTTTTAATTATCTCTACATTTTTTCTGTTCACGTTCCTGTCTTATCTAGTATGCAGAGTAGAACAAAATAAAGGCAAATTCACAAGATATCCACAGAAAACAGGAGATATGGATACAATATTTCTCATGTCAGTATATTATTTTAATAAAAAATAGTTAAACCCATTGTTAAATTAGAAATAGCGAAAAAGTATTCATATAAACATTTTAGTTTTGAAAATCTTAGTGTCGCATCCTTGGAAGATAGTAAACTTGATATTTAACGACTTTTTGGAATTCAGTAACCTCTCGGTAAGTGATTTTAAGTGCAATCCAGCATTTCGTTCAACATCTGTCAATCAATCAGTCGAAAGCCAGAAGTATATTTCTCAAGAAATTGCTACATTCAATTTTGGATAGAATATAGCACGATGTACCTTAATTACAGAATGCAGACAATGTATTAAGCAGCTGTCTTCTTACATATCTATCTTAAATTGTTATGTGGCGCATCGTAAAAGAAAGAACAAAAATACACGGAATATTCCTTCCTGACCCTTTCCCTACATGCGTGGATTTTCATAGCAATTTCCATAATTTTTATTCACTCCCCTTCTCATGCAACCACGGGATGCAGATTTCAGGAAGAGAAAAGAGAGAGAGAGAGGGAGAAAGAGGGGGAGGGGGTGAAGCTGAACGTGGTAGTGTAATCGCTGTGAAATCATTGGTGCGTGTCTTTGACGTCATCGTGGGGCATGGAAAACAACGTGCAATCCGGTCAATACGTAGTGCGCCTGCGAGGCCTACAGCCCGCAAAGCGGCACAACCGGGTGAGTTGCCTAATGCAAAAGGCGATGTCCCTAATTCCCAATTTTAGTTTTTAATAATTCCCTAAATGTTGACGGATATGTCTCTGGATTAAATTACTCGCAACAGCAACAGTGATGCACTTAAAACTTAAAGTGAACTCGGCTGCAGGCGTAATATTCAAAACGTGTTTAATATTTAATGAACAACTCAACGTTTGTTCAAAGTCTAAACAGAATATAATCACTACATAGGGAAACGAAGTGCTCGTACGTAGTATTACAAACTCTGAAGTATCACATTCACATGATATTCTATTCCCCTGTCATTTTAAATAGCTTCTACAAACTATTTAAAAAAAAAATGTTACGTTAATGGAACTATATCCATAGCACATTTCGTTCTGCGTACGAGGGAAATACAGGGGGCCAAAGTAACCGTCAAAACCTTAAAAAGCCGTCGCTACGTGCACACTGTCAAAGTTCCAGATCGATAGTGAAATCTGAAAGATGATAGGAATTCAAAACTGATCAAGTATTAATAAGAAAATTTATAGCTACTTTAAAAACATTAATTAAAAAATAAAACGGAAATCAAGCATGAAATAATAATAATAATAATAATAATAATAATAATAATAATAATAATAATAATAATAATAATAATAATAATAATAATAATAATAACTAACAATAAATAACTATAGTAATGATTTTAAATAAACACTAATAAATATAGGGAATAGCGAAACCAACATTTTCTTCAGAGGGTGTCGCTTCTGTCGCTCCATCAGGAGACTGCTAGCGAGTGCGTCGAAGGCGACGGACGCACCTGATGTTATTGCATCAAAGTATTTAAAATTCAACGGATAAAGAGAAAGTGTCTTAAAGGTTTATTTATATCCACAATAAGTGTGCATTTTTTACGAGAATACATACATAGGTCGGCAATATCTCCTAGGAAAAGAAATTAAAAATTGATACTTCATTAAAAGCTGTTAAAGTCGAAATCACTGTCGTTCTTTCGGAATATCCACGCAAACCCGGAGATGGAATACTCACCGCTGCGTCAACAACAAAAGGGCACTCTACAAGAATCTTCTAGACATTGTTAAGCCAAGCAGATCTTTGTAGACTCAAATAGTTTCACCGGCAACAATGTAACGACGTGGGCCAGCAAAGAATTCTGCTTCAGTATTGAACAATTCAAACCAACAATAATGGATACCTTTGAAATTGCTGATATCGCAAAAAGTTCTTTCCAATGAATTTTTTTTAATTCTACATTTTCGTGGCCTATAGTTTTGTACACCGCTTGCCTTTATTAGTAATGCAGAATTACAAAACCACATTCCAAATGCAGAGTGTTTCAAAGAACTCAAGATCTAAATGTTATCTATTAAGGCTATAGTATTTTAAGGAAGGACACAAAAATGAAATGTTTACTTTATTATATACTTAAAATAAGTAGATGAATATTGTATTCCATCTAAAAATTCGATACCAAAATGTCACGAAAATACACGTTTTGAGACACCCTGAATCCCTGTGTGTGTATGTGTATATGTGTGCCTGTCTGTGAACAGCATAACTCAAAAACGAAAAGTCGGTGAAGTTCCAAACTTGGTATTTAAGTTCAGGATCTTTTATGGATTCAAGAACCGGTCGTAAATATACCGTATTGGGGATACTAAAAATTGAAGTATAACGTTTACAATCATGTTGGAATACTGAAGTAATTCATCTTAGTTCAACTTCAGCTCTGCGTTGTTATGGTCTGGCTGTTATGCCCTTTTTACCTTTAATTTATTTACTTACTATCGAGCGTTTCAGCTCAGTCACTTTTATAGATATTGATTCAATTGTTTACTGCACATCCATATATCATTAGGTAAGCTGTTTTGATAATTTAAGTTTAAAACGTTGCACAGTTAAATTACTTTAAAATATGCTTTCAATTTTATTTCCACGTAATTTAGCTATTGTTTAACATGAAAACTGTCCATACCATGCTTGTAATTTTACAACTGCTGTTTTGCAGTATGAAGAGTATAAATATACCAACCAAGAAAATGAGTTAAATTTCAAATAACATACAAAGATACTAAAAAAACTGCATTCAAACAACCAATTTGTGAGGTTTCAGGCCATAAATATCAAGTACAGTACAAGAAGAATCGATTTAAAAAGAATTCCTCACGTTGTATTCACAATACTTTCTCCACTGACTCTTCTATAAGCTATTCTTACAAAATCTTATTCTTTTCTTTTTAATACAATTAATGGAACAGAATTTTTCTTTACACATTTATTTGCTGGTATAAGTAGAATGCAGTAAACTAAAGGGATAGTATAATATTTTAAAAGTGGGTCGCTGAGTAATGTCTTTCATTTTCCGTTCTCCTTACACGAACAAATCAACAAAAGACCAATAAATATTATCTCGGAAATGATTAACGCCAAACAAAATTTTTCTGGCAATAGTATTTTAATCAAAACCATTAGAACCATTTTTCAGAGAATCAAAATTTTCGAAAAATCTTCCATGTAAAGGATAGTTTGGTTAGGGAAGATTTGCTTGAAAATCTTCGTGTTGCATCCTTGGAAGACAAGTTTGGTATTTAACTGACTTTTCGTTTTTGTGTTATGCTGTTCTCTCTCTCTCTCTCTCTCTCTCTCTCTCTCTCTCTCTCTCTCTCTCTCTCATACACACACACAGCACACCACATGGACATTCTCCATCATTTTTAACACAGGGAGTCTTAAAACATTTCCAGTGAAATCTCGGTAACATAATTTTGGGGGGAATACAAAACTTACTGTAAGTGGGTAGTAAATAAAGTAATTAAACGTGAATTTCTGGACACAATTTGCAAAAGTATGACTACTCACTCTTCATCAATTATATCCTTAAATACACAAAGCAGAACTGAATTTATTAACAGTCCTAAGATAAAGGATAGTGTATTCGTTAAATGTATCACTGAAAGCATAGGGCGTTGTGGTTCTCACAGAGTGAAGTGGTATGTCCTGATGCACTATATACCCAAATAGGTTGGGCGCCCACCGGGAGAGACGAGACAGCTTGCGTCATGTTTGTCGAGAGACTGACTCGACGGCGAAGCAATTATCATCCTGGCAACTGATCTAAAAACAACACCTAATCAAGTCTCTTATATGCCTCGCATGAGTAATTGTTCAAATTCTTTGCAAATTAATTCACATAGTGTGGGAAAGCCTAGAAAGGGAGCGCTTTCCAAATCTGAAAGGAAATGAGACCGCCTGTCACCAAGGAAAACACCTGGGTAATAGTACTATCAGTCAGTCTCGCACAGATGTTTATGATCTTACTTCGGTCCTATGAACAATTTAAATGGAATAAAATTCCGGCAACTGTTATTACCCTTAATATAGTGTATCAAAATAATAAAATCAGTCCAATTAATTTTTCTGACACTTCATTTTTTCCTCCAAAATATTACCACCAACACAGTTCTCTTTAATGACGTTAATATAGCCGTTAGTCCTTCGTGATATTACACCTCACAGCAGTTTTCTTCTCATAATCTTTATCTCAGTGCTTTCACTGTCTTTCTTCACTTTCTCTGACGATACAATCACTCAACACTCATAAATGCTTCACTATCTTCCTTCGCGACGCGACGACTTTCACGACAACAGTACCACAACACCCACACTCTCGAATGTTCTGTAAATGTTGTGTTATACGCCGCACCACTGGGGTGGGACAGTCCGACCTGACTGTCCTTTGTGTTGCCGCTGCCTTGGACCGGCGTCACAATAGCAATAATAGCGAACAAATACTTTGTTACCTGCCTCACGTCTTGCCCAAATAGGGAAAAACTGTTAGATTAGCGTTATTCCTGTAGAATTCACTCTTCTCAGTACGCAATAAACGGTCCGGTCGTCCCCACCCCATCTTCAGGGGAGGAAAATAAAGTGATGTGTATCGTTACAAACGTGACGCATTGAAAGAGTTTAATTGTGCTTTGTTCCCAAAATTAATTTGCGATGAAATAAGCCCAAAATGCACGTCCTAGCATGTAAAATTAAAATCATATCACAATTTCAGATTTCATTCAGAAACATGGTACGAGTATTTTTTTGATTAATAGTTTTTTATTGTCATAAGGAATGATTAATGCTATGCGTCAAAACCTGCGAACTGCCTTTTCATTAACACAACAGGTAATAAATCACGTCACTTCGGCAGATGCAGTAAAGACCCAGGAAAATGTGAAACCAGTAGAAGTCAAATCGAGATTGTTGTTGCTTTCTAAAGCAAAATATTTGACCCACAAAGTTTTATATCTTGACAGCTTCCTGTCTTTCTTAGAGCCAACAACGTTTATATTTAATTTAAGAAGAAATCATCCGAATCTGAAAGTTATAATTGTGTACTATTTATATGTAGAAAAGTACCTAATTTGAGTGATTATGATCCAAGTAAATATAGGTAGTTTTAAGCCACATCGATGTTTATTGCTGTCTCAGTCTATTATAGAGGGTGTTAGAAGTGCAGATATTTGTATTGTTAATAGAAAGCAGGATAGTGAACAATATTACATCAATATTTGCTTCTTTTGCGAACTTATAATTTTACTTATTAAGAGTGGTATGTTTTCAAGTTGGCTAGTATCTTGAAGAAGGCGTGCCACAGAAAACATGCCGCAGAGAGGGCACAACGAATGCTGTATCGGAACTGAGTTCGAATGCTTAATGCATTTTACACTTGTAAAACTGCTAAATCGTGAGAGGCAGAGGAAATCTTACCACACAACATGCAGTAACTCGCTAAAACTTGCACTTTCGTTAATATATTTTCTTGTGGAGCTAAGCATTTCCGAGGTATTCCTTGTTACTTGTTTCAATTGTCCAATACGTATATTTTTCTCACATGGGGATTTATTATTGCTATCTCTTGGCTATGCAAAGAGAAAGGAATTTCAAAGCGATCAGAAAAAATTTAGAAACCGATTAACATGAACTAGAGCAGTAAGCGTTTATAAGAATAGTTTGTACAAGAGTAGAGAAAGTCCCGTGAGTGTAACGCATTAGGGTTTTCTTCCATTATTTTCCAACTAATGGCCTCTTATTTTCTGTTTTCATGAGAATCGCTTTAGCTGAAATTCGTAAATAAGTCCGTCAAGTACATTTGATAGACCGAGGTGCAATAAAACTACGATCCACTGAATGGATAGCAGAAAAAGTCCGCATTTTATGAACTGACCAGCTCTTTGCTCACTTCGTTAAATGCACAGACTCGCAGTTAATTTACAGCACATGTGAAAGTTTGCTCGCTTTACGAAGCGTATATAATTTCGCTGCTGGGATCTAAATTGCATATAAAATGGAAGTGGTGGGTATTTGGTCGCTCGTGGCCAATTTAAAGGAGTTTTATTTTCGTGTTTCTGCAGTTGTAATCAACTTCAATGGAAATGTTATCCTCTTGCGGATATGTTATTGCTTATAATGTGACTGTGAACCGCACACAAAATTGCTTTTACCTCTATATTTTTGTATACGTATAACTGCCTATATATTTACTCTAATTGTTAAGTTGTTTTTTTGTGTGGAATTTGGAGAATACAAGTGAATAAAGTGAAAAGTTGATGACAGTAACCATGGAAGTTCATTTATTGACAGAACAGGAGAGCACAAAAGGATCGTGCAAGTTTGGCTGGTTCCAAGAAAGCCTGAAACTCAGAATTAGAGAGATGTGCATATTTTGAAGTTATTGGGCTATGAGGTTACGTTCATTCCCACAGATCTACAGGTTATTGAGGTGTAAGTGCAGATATTTTGAATAAACGAAACCTTAGTATGTATACACTTTGGTTGTGTTTTCTCGAAAACCAATCACACAACTTACTACCTCCTTCTTTTTGAACGGTCGTAACTGTGCCGCAAAATGAACAACGCCTGTGAGATAGACTATTTTCCTTCACACCTCAATGCGTGACCCACTGGTGTACATAAAGACTGGTCTTGCGTAAAGTATTCGAACTCAGTTCTGATACAGTATCCGCGTTACAGCATTCGTTCGGCATATTTTCTGTGACACGCCTATTCAAAAGTATTAACTAGCCTGAAAAAAATACTATTAATAAGCGAAATTATACAAGCTCACACGTGAGTGTAATATTGATACGATATTTCCATTACCCTATCCTCAATTGCCACTACAAATATTGACTTATACCCCTAATGCATACCACATAGCCCGTCGATGTAGCGTGGTGGTAGCATAACTGCCTCAAATCCAGGAGGTCTCCAGTATGAATCTCGGTTAGAGTAAGTTATCCGCATAAGCTTTTTCCGAGATTTCCCCCTTATCCTGAGAAGACGAATGAAGGTTAACTTCAAGCTCTATGGACCTCGGGCACACTTGAGTACTATTTCACCCATTTCATTCATTCATCGTGCGATATGACATTACCTTCGAGGACAAAATAAATAAAACAAATGTATACCACTATGTGTGTGTGTGTGTGTGTGTGTGTGTGTGTGTGTGTGTGTGTGTGTGTGTGTGTGTGTGTGTGTGTCTTAATCTTCTGTTATTTTCATGGATCATAGAACAGGTTTCAAAAGGCATAACCAATTAATATCGCGGAAACGCTTAGTAAAGAAAGGGGAAAAAACGTAATGGTCTCTTAATGTCCTCTATTTTTTTCTTCTTCTTCAGTTCACGTTCATGTTGTCCGTTCAGTGCCAGCATTCAGTGCTGGAAACCTATTCTAACTGCACATGTGCATGAACCTTTGATATATGTATTACACACATAGAATATATTTGCTTGTTGAAATTGAAAATTTAAATGTTAACAGGGCAGCAGCTAAGCACAAGTAGCAAATTAGTGGTTTGTTATGGTCACAACCAGCCGTGGATAATCACTCGCCAGTTTGCCAGCAATGATCTTGTTACTGGAACCACTATATTCAACAGCTGCTAGTAATTAACTTTATTTTCGTTTAAGCACTATTTCTATTTCTATTATGCATTGTCGTCGAATAAAATATAGGGTCTTTAAACGAAATGGTAACCGGTTCCGTGGGCGCTCTCCACAGTACAACAGAACCGAACAGAACTGGAATGATTCAAAAAAATCTGATGTGTTGCACTCACATGACTTTCTCTACTCTTGTACTAACCATTCTTACAAACTCTTATTCCTATATCTTCTTCGTGTTAGTTAAAATAAACATTTGTACAAATTATCTTATTGCTTATTTCCTTGTAGGTGCAAGGGGAATATTGGAATACAGTAGGCTTTGTGCGATAGTCAAATCTTTTAAAGCTTTGAGATTCCGTTCTCTTTGTACACATAACATATAAAAAAAATGAACAACGATGACCCATTTCATGAAAGTTCCAAGTTTTCCGAAACTCACACACATAACAAGGTATATCTCCGAAATGGTTCACCCCACAAGAAAATTTATTGAGACCTAAATTGTGTATTTTAGCAAGATCTACATTTTTTGTAAAGTATAATTTGGTCTATCTCTAACGGTTTACCAGTTATGCAAAAGTCGTCCAGAGTAAATACGACTACAGGGGCTATAGCCAGAAAATTCAAGATATACATTTCATTTGTCATAAAAATATCTCAAACATATGACATTTTAATCAAAATCTTTAGAGCCATTTTCAAGAAAATCAAAATTTTCGAAAAATTTTCCATGTAAAGGGTAGTTTAGGGTGGGGCTATTTTCTTCAAAATCATGGTGTCGCATCCTTGATAGACATTAAACTTAAATACCAACTTTGGTTTTTAACCGACTTTTCGTTTTTGAGCTATGCTGTCCACAGACTGACAGACTGACAGACACACAGACACACACACGGACCTTTTTCTAAATATGCTTTTTTTGGATTCAGGGGGCCTCAAAACATGTATTTCCGGTGAAATCTCGACTTGGAATTTTTGGGTGGAATACAATACTTCCCCTACTTACCAGTAGAGAAAGTAAAAATGTTGTTACACATTTCGGAAGCATTCGTGGTAATACGCTCTCACAACGAAAAGAAATTAATAGAATCGCAAGCTTTCAAATGTAGCCTTTAGATGATCCGATGACTCTTGGGAGGTGTATATTTGCAACTTGGAATGTTTCGAAAACGACTAATGTATTTGACACAAATATTTTAACTAGTCTACATTTTTATGCAAAAAGTTGTATATTTATTATGGTTTCCTAATCAAATCAAGCAGGCTTCGTATGCTATATACAGAAAATTCAGGATATGCATGTCGTACATTTAGTATTTTAATCAAAATCGTTACCATAATTTTTGAGAAAAGTGCTATCTTGGTTTGGTAGCATTTGCATCAAATCTTCCTGTCGCATCATTGGAGCTTAAATTCCAAGTTTGGTATTTATGCAGCTTTTCGTTTTAGTTATGCTGCTCACGCACTCATTTTATCTCTTTCTCCCTTTGCCCACCTCCCTCCCCTCTCTCTCTCTCTCTCTCTCTCTCTCTCTCTCTCTCTCTCTCTCTCTCTCTCTCTCTCTCTCATACATATAGCCTTTGTTGGGCTCAGGGGAGGACTCGTTATTGAATTTTCGGGTGGAATATATTTCTCTATTTACAACAAATAAATAGTACAGGAAATAAAAAGTGCTTTCAGTAAAAGAAATCATGCGCCTATGTATAGATTGGTAAATAAAAAATTCAGGGTCTAATAAACAGAGTCAAATAGACATTGAAGTCGAGGAAATTTTACGGCTTCAATGCGAAGGTTTTCAAAGAATTAAACCTCCCTAAAAATACCTCTGTACTGAAAGCGTCTCGTCTAACAATACCCTGCACATGTCTGCTGAACAAGAAGTTCGCACCCCAGAAACAGCCGCCTACTACACATTGAGCCCCAGGCAAGTACCACAATATTGCACAGAACATGGAACCATCTTTAATTGCACGCTCCAGTGTGAATGCAGCTCACGTCCTCTTTACTGGACACACAACGAATTTTATTACGGGCCGTGACGTCACTCGCTTGCACATTAAAATGAAAATCATAGAGGACATGGAAATTGACGAGTGTTTCCGACCCGCGATGATAAATATTTAATTCCAGGGACACGACAGCCTCATTGTCCCTACAGGAATATTCTCAGCATCAACAAGGATCCACAGATTGAATTAACTCGACCCCCGCTCAGGTTCTTTGCCCTTTAAAAAACGGCGACAGGGATCCCGAATGTGAAATTTATGAATGTAAAATATTCAAAACCGTGTAGTACCTAAGTCCCGAGGGCATGCAAATCGGGAGTTTCTGCTTTCAACGCGACCTGCGAGATCGTAAATAAAAATTCAGACCTTCCCTGTGCTGTAAGAGAGCTTTCCATGAAAATCTAAAATTCGTTTTTCCGCTCTCATTTGAGGGAACACTCTTCTTCATCACGTGCTTATCTCCTTTTACTTCCATCTTGAATTCACCCAATATTTTTGCTCTTTCTAATTTCACGCGCCTTCAGCGAAATATTTCATCTGTTACTTTCTCTCTAATACTGAGTGAGGTTGAAGAATATCTTTTGCTAATTAACTTTGCTATAATTCCATCTCTTTTTTTTCCCGCTTGAGCTCTGCTTAGTAAGAAAGACTTAATATTTTCGCTGTCTTACATAAACTTCAAACCCCTTCCTTTTAATTGGAAATAGAAAAACATCTGACGTGTTTCTTTCACATAACTATTTTTGCTGGTTCTTCTACAAAATATTATTCCAAGTTTTATTTTTCTGTTCCCTTTATGCCTTAACGCACATCTTCACAATGGAAATGGCGATTTTTTTAAGAATGTTCAAATGTTTCACTTTTGTGTCCCATAATATCTTTGATTTTCTAGTTTTCAAAAATGTATAGTCTGCAAACTAATTGTTACCAGAAGTGTGTTTGATGGAACAACTTTTACAATCAGGTTAGCCTGGGCAAATAACATTGTAAAAATTTGTTTTTAATATTTGTCGAAATTAAAATGTTCAACACTTGTACCTTTTTCAGACGCATACAATTATGCTACACACCTCATTCGTGCATTATTTTGGAGCTTATTACACAGGGAACGATATGAACTAACAGCTAATGACCTAATATAAATCACAAAAACACTGTAGCCATTTAAACAAACATTCAGTTGGTAAAAAGAGAAATTTTGAATTTCAAAATTTAAGATTTGAAGCTTTCATGGCGAGCGTTATTAACAAAGACTTCACAGATGATCAGCCGTGAAACCTTGATTAATTTCATAATTCATAACCTTTTAAACATACAGTTTACTTCATATAATTTAGGTTCAAATCAGTGTGCATGTTCAGAGAAACAAATTACTCTATTAAAGTATCTATATTTTTATAAAAGCTACAGAATTTGAAAGATGACATTTTCAATTTTCAATTTTATGGTTACACCAAAAATCTTTTTAAGTTTTGGTAGTGTAAATACTTCTAAATCATTATGCCAATCACTAGCAAACATTTTTTAAAAATTCTGGCTGAAAATATGTATTTTTGTTTCCAACGTAAATATGTGCCTTAAACATATCGCCGATTTTATACCTTTGAAATAATTGTTGAACATCAACGATGGTGACTCGTTCACAGTGGTAACCTTTGGATTACTTTTGATTATTGCATTCAATACACACACGCACGCGCACGCACGCGCACGCACACGCACACGCACACGCACACGCACACGCACACGCACACGCACACGCACACACACACACACACACACACACACTGAAAACCAGAGCCAAAAAATGTTAAAACCCGCTTTCCAACTTTTCTCAAATACCAAATGAAGTATAATTTCGCTAAATAACACTTCTGTGTTCACAAGTGTCCCTTTTCACACACCCAGTACCTGCGCATCACTTGCACAGATTTGCTAGAATTAACAGTTCAATCCTGGACAGTGGGTGTATTATGGAACATGATTTGGAAACCGGCCATCTGTTTTCAGTGGAAACATCATCCTCAATTCCAAACAGATACTAAGAGGTTAAGCTGAAACACTGCATAGAAAATTTACCTGCAGTACAGTGCTTGAAAACAAACCGGCTATGGCTTACAGTGCAGCTCAATACAGCTGTATTACATGCCACATGCAGCTAGATGTACAGAACATTATCCCCAGTGTCGCCACTTTGTACCATGCCTGTATCACCATAAGCGACCGTAATATCACTTCAGGTTCTATATCGAAATCCATTGCTACAATATCTTCCAACATCCCCTGGTCTTCGAAGACAGCATTTAGTATTTATGCTGATTATCATGGTTTATTACTTTCTCTGCTACTTAATTACAGTAAGTGACGGAAGCATTGCGTTCCATCCAGAAATTCGATACTGCGATTTCACAAGAAATGTGTGTTTTGAGTCCCAAAAAGGCATTTAAACAAAGAAGTGTGTGTACAGAAATTACCCATTTATAATACATGTAATATATAGCCGGCTGGTTAGGCTAAGGGACTACTCAAAAAAAAAAAAAAAAAAATTAACGTGTGATCATGAACGTATAACATTAACATGAAATTCGCTTTGCCATTCACAATTACATTAATATTAACGCTAACATCAGCATGAAAATAAAATAATTGAAGTGTGCAAACGATTAAAAATGGAGGCTGCAATGAATGACCAAGAAGTGCAATTTATCGTACTACAAAATGCATATCTTGTGTGTATATGTATGTCTGTCTGTCTGTCTGTCTGTGTCTGTGGACAGACTAACTCAAAAGCGAAATATCGGTTAAAATCCAAAGTTGGTATTTAGTGTGTAATGCTACACGAAGATTTGGAAGAAACTTCATCTACCCTAAGCTACCCTTCACATGGAAAATTTTAACTTTCTTGAAAATGGCTCTAACGATTTTAATTAAAATGCAATATATTTGAGATATTTTTATGAGAAATTATATATATATATATATATATATATATATATATATATATCTATATATATATATATATATATATATATATATATATATATATATATATATATATATCGATTTTTCTGGCTAGAGTCCTGTAGTCGTATTTACTCTTGGTGACTTTTGCATAACTGGTAAACCGTAAGAGAGACCAAATCTAACTATACAAAAAGTGTAGATCTTGCTAAAATACACAACTTATGCCTCAATAAATTTATTTGTAGAGTGAACCATTTCGGAGATATTTCCTGTTATTTGTGTAAGTTTTGGAGAACTTCTACTTCTGTCAAATGGAACATAGCTATTCATTTTTATTTGTTAATCCTGTAAAGAGAACGGAATTTCAAAGCTTTAAAAGATTTCACTATCACTCAAAGCCTACTGTATTCCCATATTTTCCTTGTGCCTACAAGGAAATAAGCAATAAGATAATTTGTACAAATGTTTATCTCAACTAACAAGAAGAAGATATAGGAATAAGAGTTTGTAAGAATGGTTAGTACAAGAGTAGAGAAAGTCATGTGAGTGCAACACATCAGATTTATACTATTACAATGTATTGTGTATTTGTACAGGTAAACAACGATGTAATGATGGTGTGCTTGAACACCCTATGTCGTTCCGTAATGTGGTGTGGGAGCAGTTGCTAACCTTCATCTGTTTTCCTTATTGACAAGCCTGCTCTACACAATTCCATACATAGATTTTTAACCTCACTTGTTTTCTATTTGTTGGTTGTTTCAACACTTGCACGTGAGAGTCAAATTGGATGGTATCTCTGTGGGACAGAAGTCTCTCTCAGGCAATGAACATTTACAATTTACCCAAAGCATTCTACCGGTTTCCCTGAGGGCCTAATGTTGATGAATTAAATGAACTGAGAGGGAGTCAGGCTGACATAACGTGCTTCATTAGGATGTACACGTACGACAGCTGAGTCTGCTTCAACTGTCAACGCACCACACTCAACATCAAAGAGCAGCGAAAAGCACCTCTGGTTTCCCTCTACTGCCACACAGATGTTCCCACGTTAAGCTATTGAGCGCATTATCAGCATCTCCACCTTGTTCTGTATCGGCATGGACGTCATCGGGGAGGGGGAAGGCAAAAATCAACATCATGAACACGATGCTTTTTAGTCCATACTTGGTTACAACAACAACCGGCTGCTCTACTGTCACTGTGCCTCTTTCTTTCACACCCTCTCACACGTTTCATCTCAGTCTTTCCTTACCTCTGCCCCTTTTTCTCTCCCGCGTTACTTTACTCCCTCTTTCACTGTAACTGCATTACCATTAATAAAACAGTTTCTTCTGCAGTGTTAATGATCGCCGTCACGAACCAAGGCGGTAAATGACAGTTGCCACGCAAGACAGTTGCAAGAAGATGGAAGATGTCAACTATTTGAGAACGCATGTTTGGGATGGTATTCCATTTGTCTCTGGCGCTCTCTCTCTCTCTCTCTCTCTCTCTCTCTCTCTCTCTCTCTCTCTCTCTCACACACACACACACACACACACACACAAACACAAACACATACACACACAATTTATTCATCCACACTCTAGGCACGGCAAGAGAAGTTCCCACCCTCCCGTAATTATGCAACTATACAGGATAAGTCAGAGTAACACCAAATAGTTTTAAGGCGTGATTCATAGGGAATGTATGTCCGTAAACATCGTCTTCTCGTGCTAAAGGACATTAACGCTTTCAAACGCCGAGACACGTTAGATGAAATCCTTGTTCCCCGTTCCGCTTTGGAATATCGCTCATATTTTGTTTTCTCTGCGTTATGGAATATCTCTTGTATTCTGTTTTAACATTATTTACATCACCTAAAACCTGCCTTTTCTTACTTTGGTGAGGGATTCTGTCATATATTCTACAGCACTTTCTGACTGGGGTTTCGGTTATTAATCACTGCTATTAGTATGTTCTGAAGTGCTCCGTTTGCTGGAAGGACTTTCAGATTTACAGCCTAGTATAAAAATGTTCCATTGCATAAATTATGTTAATAGTTCAAGTACCTAATGAGGATAGATATAATGTAGCCATGTATTTCAAAATATTTTACAATCACTATAACAGCTACTATTAACTATCCTTATTATTAACATTATCATTATGATTATTATCATTATGATTGCGTTCGATCCCCGGTACCGGCATGGGATTATTCCCCCACTGGGAGGTCTGGTATGGGGTGCACTCAACCTCGTTAGAGGAGCCAATTGAGGAGCTATCCTAATAGAAAGGTAGCGTCCCTAAATGGTCAAGTAGTCCGCTTAGGGTCGGGGGAGTCGGCATGTTGACCCTCGCAACCTGCACTCTTCGTGGCCTTGGTTGCGGCTGTAGGACGCAGCGGCCGGCGGATGAGAGTAATCTCTGTATAGAGGAGACACCCTAGGGATATTATTATTATTATTATTATTATTATTATTATTATTATTATTATTATTATTATTATTATTATTATTATTATTATTATTATTACTATTATTATGATTACTATTATTACTATTATTACTATTATTACTATTATTACTATTATTACTATTATTATTATTATTATTATTACTATTATTATTACTATTATTATTACTATTATTATTACTATTATTATTACTATTACAATTATTATTACTATTACTATATACTATACTATTATTTCTATCAGGATCAGGAGTTTATCTTAAACAATTAATAAATTGTAATGTAAATAGTTAATAAATTGTTGAAATAGTTTGTAAAAGATAAATTGCTGAATTAGTTTAGATATTTGTGTATATGTAAAGTTACTGGTTTCCAGTAAATAATAGGTTTAGTTAGTAGATGTAGTCATAGATGTAGGATTTATATCTGCACATTTTTTATAAATTGTTTGTAGAATGTTTTTTTGTTAATAAAGTGGAAAAGAATAAAATCGGCGGATACTATGTCCTGGTATAGATTCTAGAAGCCAGGATAATAGTTGCGCAGATTTAATTTTTTTTATTATTACTATTATTGTTATTACTATTATTATTATTACTATTATTATTACTATTATTATTATTACTATTATTATTATTACTATTATTATTACTATTATTACTATTATTATTACTATTATTATTATTACTATTATTATTATTACTATTATTATTACTATTATTATTATTACTATTATTATTATTATTATTATTATTATTATTATTATTATTATTATTATTATTATTATTGCAGCATACATATTTAAAGCACTATGGAATTTTCAAGCCAGCATATAGCCATCTGCTGTTTCAACTTCTATTGGTTTCACCAACTGATAAAAATGTTGCGTTTCATCAAGCTTTTCCCACAAAATTGTTAGTTAACTCTTGTTAACTGCGAACAACAGCTTTCGAGAAAGCGGTATCGATGTATCGATAGCAACCAATTAGGTGCATGTCGTCAGGACCTGTGCGATTTTCGTGATTGTTTGAGGTTAGAATCGCGACTCTAATTTAAAAATATACATGCAGAGAAATTAATGGCTCAAGGGTCGAAGATTGCTAATTACAGAACTTTGTTACAAGTACAAAGCATTATAGTTCGCGAAAGAGTCCATGGACTTAAATCAAAGGATAATAATTCAGCCCAGAGGAACATCTGCGAGTAATTTAATTGAACTAAGTACACCTTCCCCAGTGCCATTAAGTAATTGTGGCGATTTTATACCGACATAAGACGCAATGAGCCGGGTGCAATGAGCATTTAAAACGATTTAAACCTGAATGGTGGATACTATATTGAAATCAAAGTGTGCAAAATGCATTATCAGTGGTTAAGGATCAAGCAGACCCCAACAAAAATTGTTTGCTGCTTAAACCAATTGCTTCGTAAACCCACGGTAGCTTTAGAAATTCCAATATTTACTATTAAATGAAAACTGCCAATAACAATCTCACACTCTAACATAACGTGGACATCTGCTGTAAAATTATTTTCACGACCGCTTTGGAAAGTCTGTATTGCTTTAAATGTTCTTCCTTTTGCAGATTTTCAATGTATTGCGATTCACGCCCATTCTTCCATTAGAAGTATCATTCTTAAATGCCAAATACAGCAAACTCGCATACACAACCTGGTTTTGATATAGCCATTTTTACTTTCTCTACTGCGTACAGTAAGTAGAGGAAGTATTGTATTCCACCCAAAAATTCGATGTCGACATTTCACTGGAAAAATGTTTTAAGGCACCCTCAATTTAAAAAAAGCATTTTTAAAAACAAATCTGATGTGTTGCACTCACATGACTTTTTCTACTCTTGTACTAACCATTCTTACAAACTCTTATTCCTATATCTTCTTCGTGTTACTTAAAATAAACATTTGTACAAATTATCTTATTGCTTACTCCCTTGTAGGTACAAGGGTAATATTGGAATACAGTAGGCTTTGTACGATAGTCAAATATTTTAAAGCTTTGAGATTCCGTTCTCTTTGCACACGTAACATATAAAAATATGAATAACGATGACCCATTTCACGAAAGTTCAAGGTTTTCCGAAACTCACACACATAACAAGGAATATCTCCGAAATGGTTCACCCTACAAGAAAATTTATTCAGACATAAATTGTGTATTTTAGCAAGATCTACATTTTTTGTATAGTATAATTTGGTCTATCTCTAACGGTTTACCAGTTATGCAAAAGTCGTCCAGAGTAAATACAACTACAGGGGCTATAGCCAGAAAATTAAAGATATACATTTCATTTGTCATAAAAATATCTCAAACATATGACATTTTAATAAAAATCGTTAGAGCCATTTTCAAGAAAATCAAAATGTTCGAAAAATTTTCCATGTAAAGGGTAGTTTAGGGTGGGGCTATTTTCTTCAAAATCTTCGTGTCACATCCTTGAATGACATTAAACTTAAATACCAACTTTGGTTTTTAACCGACTTTTCGTTTTTGAGCTATGCTGTCCACAGACTGACACACAGACACAGACACACACACACACACACACACACACACACACAGACACACGGACCTTTTTCTAAAAATGCTTTTTTTTGGATTCAGGGGGCCTCAAAACATAAATTTCCGGTGAAATCTCGACATCGAATTTTTGGGTGGAATACAATACTTCCCCTACTTACCAGTAGAGAAAGTAAAAAGGTCTGTATGTGTTCGTGTGTGTGTGTGTTTGTGTGTGTGTGTTTGTGTGTGTGTGTGTGTGTGTGTGTGTGTGTGTGTGTGTGTGCGCGCGCTCGTCTGTGAACAGAATAACTTAACGAAAAGTCGGTCAGCAGTATTTAAGTTTAATATCTTTGAAGGATGTGACACGAAGATTCAGAAGAAAATTCCTCAACCCTAAACTAGCCTTTACGGGGAAAACTTTTCGAAAATTGATCTTCCCGAAAATGGCTCCAACATTTTATTAAAATGCCATGATTGTATGCTTTGCATTTTCCGTTTATATCCATGCAGTCCTGTTTACTCTGGGTGACTTCTGCATAACTGGTACACTGTAAGAGATAGACCAAAACTTAGTGTACAAAAATACATATCTTGCTAAAACACACGATTTATGTCTACTTTTATCCGGGGTGGCAAAGTGAACCATTTCGGAGATATTCATTATTTGTATGAGCTTTGAAAAATTTAAACCTTCGTGAAATGGAAGATCGTTATTCATCTCTTTATATCTTAGCCATGCAAAGAGATCGGAATCTCAAAGCCTTAAAATATTTGACTATCGCACAAAGCCTACTGTATTCCCATATTCCCCTTGCATCTACAAGAAAATTAGTAATGCGATAATTTCTGTACATGTTTATCTCGACTAACATGAAGAGTTTGCAGGAATAGTCAGTACAAGAGTAGAGAAAGTCATGCGACTGGAACACGTCACATTTTTTATACCATTGTAACTAATGCTTTCTACACAATACCTTTGAGTGCTACTGTGTATTTTTGTATTTCCGTTTTCTTCCGCAGAAATGCTTCCCGAACGGCATTGGCCGAAACGGTGACGTGCCACTGGTGAATGCCTACTTTGAATTTTTCCTACATAAAGCGGGACGTTCTGGCAATAAATGTTAACGAGCTTTGCTCTATATCCCTGCACACGCAGTGACCGTGAAGATGTAGTAACGTGATTCAGCGCAGTGAGCTAATCCCTCAGTGGCAAGGAGGTGGTTTACTAAACGTATGGGAGATCAAGGACTCTCCTCGAGAATTTACTGATGCTTCAATTGTCCTCAAGATATGCAAGGCAAGGCTCGCCACATCTCATCCTCTTGGCTTTGAGAGGGCCTCTCGCTCCAGTTACTGCGTCATGGACAGCATTGCGAACTAACCACAGATGACACGCCAAGGTTCAAAGACAAACTCCGTACCCCACGTTGTCGGTTGCACTTTCAACTGGCTAAGTACGCGACACTGATAAACTGGATACATTTACATCCCCCAGCATGCTGAAACCCACTTAAGTATTCTCTCATACTGAAATATTCCTCTCCAATTTAAAATATTTCAGTAGCCAAATTAAAGAAAAAATTATTTTAAATGAAAACAAACCTACTACAGGATAGGCATTCTGGCATTTTCAAGATGTTTTAATTCACTACTTTTACACTTTTTTGAAAAGCGCATCGGTTTTTCAACCCCTTTGTGTATATTTTTGAAATATTTAGTCATTTATTAGAGCAAATTGTTAGTCTATTTCTTACGTAGTAGGTAAAGAAACATACTCAGCCGAAGTCGTTAAGTCGTGGACTGATGAACGTTAAAACATCAAGAAAGTACTCTAAACTTAGGCCTGGAACCTTTCCTTCCCAAATTTCCTTTCCCAATTTGTTCCAATGTCACCATTATTTAAAGACTTTTACGATTTTGAATAATCAAAAAGTGAACGTTTACATAGAAGCGTCATTTGAGGTTACAACTTATAATTGGTACAGCGAATTCAAAATATTTTTTTCTTTCTAATTAATTTCGAAAAGACCCTCAAGCACCGTTGTTACTGATGAAACAATTGCCTCTGAGAAATGCTTGAAGCTCGAAGTGCACCTGATTAGTACAGAAATACTCGGAAAACTCCAAGGTGGCACTTTAAATTTGGAGTATGATGAATGTTAAATTTACTGTTATGATTCTGAATATAAAATTCAATCTGCTCAATGAGTCTTTCAAACAGAAGACAAGGCTGCAAAAGTACAACTAATTCGCAGTGCTGATAAGAATATAGATGCTAGTTTTCTTTTCTTCTCTTTTTACTTTCTCTACTGGTAAGTAGAAGAAAATATTGTATTCCACCCAAAAATTCGATATCAAGATTTCACCGGAAATATGTTTCGAGATCCCCTGAATCCAAAACAAGCATTTTTAAAAAAAAAAAGGTCCTTGTGTGTGTGTGTCAGTCTGTGGACAGCGTAACTCAAAAACGAAAATTCTGTCAAAAACCAAAGTTGGTATTTAAGTTTAATGTCTTTCAAGGATACGACACGAAGATTTTGAAGAAAATAGTCCCACCCTAAACTACCTTTTACATGGAAAATTTTTCGAAAATTTTGATTATCTTGAAAATGACTAACGATTTTGATTAAAATGCCATATGTTTAAGATATTTGTATGACAAATGAAATGTATATTTTGAATTTTCTGGCTATAGCCTATGTAGTCCTGTTTACTTTTGAATAACTCGTAAAGCGTAAGAGATAGACAAAATCTTACTGTACAAAAAATGTAGGTCTCGCTAAAACACACAATTTAGATCTGAATAAATTTCTTTTGCAGAGTGAACAATTTCGGAGATATTTCTTGTTATGGGTGTGAGTTTCGGGAAACTTTACTTTTGTGAAATGGAACACCGTTTTTCATTTTGTTATATGTTAAGCGTGCAAAGAGAACGGGATGTATTCTCATACTCCCCTTTTACCTACAAGAAAATTAGCAATAAGCTAATTTGTACAAATGTTTATCTCAACTAACACGAAGAAGATATAGGAATAAGAGTTCGTAAGAATGGTTACTACAAGAGTAGAGAAAGTCATGTGAGTGCAACACATCAGACTTTTTTCCTTCTAATGCGGGCCATATTGCTGGTTTAGCATTAGAAGATAGATGTAAGGTTACTGCTGATTGGTACACAATCGCGTGCTGCAAATGTTTGAAAAAGCTGAAAAGAAAAAATAAATTCACATGAAAACGCATCGTTGCATACAGTTAAACTAACAACTGAGTAGATGCCCTAAGGGTACCACATACATCATACGTGTTCCATCATACAGCCCTGACCAAGTTACGTAGCGACTTTTTTCTCCCCAAAATGTATGTTCAAATGAAACAGCGGAACATTATAAAACCTTGTTTCTGAAGTGCTTCAGAAAGAGTGGTTTAAGGATTGGCTTCGAATGCAGAAATGTATTAATCTCAAACGGAAATATTTTGAAAAACGATACAATTATTTGAAACCTTGAATTCCTTAGTCGATTTTCTAGCAATGTTCAGTGTTGTCCTCATATATGAGGAGAGATACTCAAATGTGAGCTAAACCAAATGTGCAAACCTTTCGCTGGTTGAAGTAACACTCACGGTTCAACAGTTCCGAAGTTGAAGCCACGTTTTTATCCGATGAGACACCTCTCACACTTGAGACAACTTTTTCAATTTTCTGGAGCATTCGAGAAGATCGTTACCTGACAATCCAATTCCCGGGTCGTTTAAACAAGTTGAAGCAAAGCAGATTTCGCTAACTTTCCGTTTAACAAAGCACTCCGCTGGGAAGAGTGGTTTTCACAGGACCCTGGCTTCATGCGATAAAATATACGGCCAAGTCCAGCGTCAGATGGAAACTTCATATCCCCATATACAGTTATCTATTGCCCTGCATCCTGGAAGAATAATGCCTTCCAAACAAATGACATTTGAACTCTGTTTTACTTTCTCTCCTACTTATCTATGTATAGTAAGTATAGGATTATTGTATTTCATCGAAAAATTTGATACCAAGATTTCACCCGAAATGCATGTTTTGAATTACTTTTTTAAAAAATTGCACACATGTGTGCATTTGTCAACAGCATACCTCAAAAGTAACACCACAATTAAATTTAAGTTCAGCGTTTTCAAAGACAGAGACAAAAATTTTCAAGGACATTTCCTCACCTCAAATCACACCTTACATGGAGTTAGAAAAATCTTCATTATCTACAAAATAGAACTACCGATTTCAATGAAAATACCGTATATTTAGAATATTTGTAGAACAAAAACGAATACATAAATGTTATTGATCACTTAATTACGAATAACTTTTATACCAATTCTATAGAGTAAGAGACAAAAATTTGCTTTACATTACATATATGAAGCATTTGTTTTGCTTCACGTTGGTGTGACCTTTGATGCAGGATTAGCCAATCGTAGATGCAACAAAGTGCTGCCGAATTACATAGTATTTTGTAGGCCACACGTTGATAACTATTCACGCCTCGAAGTCCCTTTGAGTCAGTCCTTTGCCGTCGATAAAGTTATGAGATTTCTCTTCCTGGGTATGCGTAGGTTGTGTTTTGAAAGGATGACACCAATTCTGATAACGTCTTTTAATAAAGCTTCAATCTTTTCACTATTTTCACTGAGACTTTACCGACCAGTGTACGTCTATTATAAAATACTTCACCAGCTAAAACTGCACTCACTATTACACACCTAAATATGTTTTACGATGATAATTGTGTGTGTCCGTTAGTTTCCACGTACTTAGATGCTCCAAAAATTAGGTCTGTTCATTTCGACAGAGAAACGAAGAGTGACTTCGCTTAGAGTAAAGCGATCCTTCAGAAACCGTTGAAACTACTCAGCTTTTTAAATTTGCGAGGATACCCCCTTTTGCCTTCGTTCTCTTATTCATTCCTTTACTGAAATTATGGCTCTATTTTTAATTTTTTAAACGACTACTATAATTTGGTATCATATAGGTCACGCTAAAGCACACAATATATGTAACAAAAATTGTTTGTGCAGTTAACTATTTTTAAGATATTCCTTGTCAGTGGTTTAAATTTTAAAATACTTTCTTGGAGTGACCAGTCGCAGTTCATTTAAATTTTTTGACTACAGTCTGCTTGTAATAAACTGAGACTACACTAAATTCTCACTGTTACTTCATTATACCAACTAACTCGCTCAATCGCGAACATACTGGAATTTTCCACAGAACAATCTGGAATGTTCAGCAGGCTGGGAGAAAAGCTTTCAAATGATTCCAGATATCTGTCGAAGCGCTTCTGGTGTTTACGCTAGACGACAGTACTACCGCGTTTACCGGTTTCTATTTATCTCTCCAATTATAGGACGCCTGCTCGCGATAAGCTTGAGAGTGCGCCACTATGTGACTTTCGAGATTTAGTGTTTGAATTTATGTACATCCCCTATACATAAATATCCGTTGAAATGCTCCTTAGAAGGAAATGGCTTCAGTTTAAAAATCAATTTGTTTCAAAATTGTTTTCTTGACACACTTAAAAGACCAGTCACTCAACCCTGTAACAAATGGTCTTGCTGAGAATTGTCCATAGGACGACGAACAACAGCATAGCATGTCACCGTGGCTTGTGGTTTCTTGCATGATATTATCAATAAGCTCCTGTAGTGTGCGAGGGTTAGAACAGGGATTCTTGCTGCTGAACTTAGGCAAGTGAGCGAAAACATTAACGAGTTATACTGCCTGTTTGACAGCAGAAGGTCAACATTCCCACCATCTAATATAAGGTAAGGATTTTGGTGCGCCTCTGACGGTAAAATTTCCCCGGCAACCCTCAGTTCTGTCGCACAATGGACAGAGACCGCGGAATGGGTTACCACGTGTTTTAAATGCCCTATATATTCAAGTTGTTGTTGTAGTGCTTAACGCCCGCTTTTACTACTACGGCACCGCAGGCGGTGACACTGATGATACATGAAGATTGAGCACCGGTGGAATGAGATGGCGGGGGAAACCGGAGCACCCGGAGAAAACCCGCCCTGACGCCGCTTCGTCCACCACGAATACCACATGCGGGTCCCTGGGATCAAACCCGGGCCGCCTAGGTGGTAGGCGAGCGCGCTAACCGCTCGGCTTGATATATATATTCAAAGCCTAACAAGGAACAAACTAGGCAAATGCCTCTAATGATAATCTACATACACTAAACCGGCGATATCCAACCTTGTATTTTTGGAGACACTTGCAAAATGAGTGGCTACACCCCACAACATTCCTTAAGTGTAAGAGACAGTTAGTATACAGTGACGGACACAAACAGGCGATTTCATGGAAGTTTCTAAGTCATACCTTGAATTTTCTGAGAATATCCTCAGAAGACCTCTTCATTCTAGATGATTTTTCAATAAATGGTAAACAGTAAGGGACAGACCAAAACTTACAAAATAAAAAATGTAGATCTCGTTAAAACACACAATTTGTGCCAAAGATTTCGTTTTTCTTTTGAGTGAACCGCTTCCGAGATACTCCTCTTATTTTTTGTTTGAATTTGCTACTACTATACTGTTTTTCAAATAGAAATATGTTATTAGTTTTTTTATCTCTTGACCTTGCTAAGAGAACGGAATTTTAAAGGCATTACATGCAACAAGCTCTTACAGCAATTCACTATCGTTTAAAGCCTACTGTACTCCCATATTCCCCTAGCATCTACAAGAAAATTAGAAAATTTCTGAAAATGCTTATGCCTATTAAAATGATGCACATACAGAAGTAAACATTTGCAAGAGTAGTGTGTATAAGAGTATAGTTCTACATATGTTTCCGAACAGAGTTTCTCCAAATTGAACTATATTAGAAGTCTGTATTGCAATAGGTTATGCGACGATCACTTGGTGTATCTTCTAAGGCTATGCACTTCGACTTTGTCACCAAATATTGATAGACTTATTAAACGTAAGCAGCACCAAAGAAGAAGTTAATAATGGAAATGTGTTTACAGCATAAGATGTGAAAGCGCTTTCGTAAATCAAACCAATATACATATACCCAAACCGCCACTGCAACACAATGCACAGTCCGCATAAAGTGGAAGGAAGTAGAGTGTATCCATGTACTAAACTTGAAAGACCTTTACTCCGATAGATGTATGAAAATGGCCCGTCCAGGTATGGTCTTGAAATCAGTGATAGATACAGGCGCACCTCTTTGATGTTATGTCAATAAAGCTGGACTAAATCAAAATCACATCAACCGATATCTCTGTTACCAAAGGCAATGCGAAACAGATGGTATGTTCCCAAAAAGATAATAAGGGAAGCTGTATAGATGCAATTCATTTGAGCGGCATGACAGTTAATTCACGTTACAGGTCTGTGCTTGACTAAACCGGTGTATGTATGTGCTGATGTTGCGTGTTCAAGAGCATTGCTGCTAACTTGCTTAATCAAATAATCTGGATCTGGAATGCGAACATCTGTTAGCTAGCTCTGGGAGTCTGTCTATATGGCAAACAAGAGGTAGGTATTGCTCTATACATAATATACTCAACAGGAGATGTTAAGCTTTGTAAATGCATTGTTACTCAAACGTATTCTCTCCACTTAAGGCAATATTCCTGTGAAAAAACATAAAATCCACAATTTTTATTTGAGCCACCTGAAATGTTTATCACAGTACGGTAGTGCAATAAATACAACGATCACATACAAAATGCCAACCATATATCTTTATTTGCTTTAGACATATTAATTTGATTTACTGATATACGTGTTTGGTATTTATCTTAGCCTTTCAGAAGACAACACTCAAACTAATAACAATTACGAAGTTTCCAAACTATAGAAGTCTCATTCTTTCACTGCTTTGATTACTGACACCTACCATTTATTTCTTACATAAAATGTTTCCCACATTTCTCAGTTCTAATTGGTCTTCAAAGATTTTCTCTATGTCTGCTCTTTATTTCTATTTAATCAATTCCTACAAAACAATGGTTTCCTTTAATACCCTGTGTCTCAACATTGTAATAATAAACGGATCTCATTACATATAGGATACTTTTCCTTCAAAACATTTTCTTTGCTTCCTTAAGGGGAATTTAATATAAAATTTTGTACAGCATGTACCTAATGTTCACACAATATAAGAACATGACAATTCTTATTCATATTTAACATTTGTTGTAAACAAATCAATAGTAATGTTAGTTTATATTAGCGTTTTAATTACTCTGGACACACTTAATATAGAACCATAGCTGTTTTTAAAAATGAAGTCAATTGTGGACACTTTTACTCCTTAGGTAATATTGTTCTGTTCCTAAATTTAATATTTAATTATAATTATACACGGTTACACCTTTATTACTTTTTTCAAATGCTTTAATTATGCCCAAAATATACATAACTTGCATTCTCAAAATCTCACCTTTTTATATAAAACAGTTCGAGTTATTCAATAGTGAACTTACAAAATGCTGTATTCATTATCAAGAAAACTAAGTCAAAGTTTCAAGTTGTCAATTCGTTTAACATATAACTAAGTTGTTTTCTTATTCCACTTCCATATCTGCCGGTCATAAAAATTTACAGGAAGGACGGGAGTATCAAAATATAGCATTAATCTTTTTTAAGGAGCGAATCCCTTAATTCCAACTTTTCCAAACGAAACCAAGCAGGCAGGCCCTTTCCCTCATTCTGGTCACAAAACTTAATATATAACTCTCCTCTAACTCGGATTTCCATTCATTGTAGAAACTCAGTGACCTTTTACTTTCTCTACTACGTATAGTAGGTAGGGGAATTACTGAATTCCACCCAAAAATTCATGTCGAGATTTCACCGGAAATATGTTTTGAGGGCTCCTAAATAAAAGACATTTTTAGAAAAAGGGTCGTGTGTGTGTCAATGAGAAAGAGAGAGAAGAGAGAGGCAGAGAGAAAGAGAGGAAGAAAGAGAGAGAGAACAGCATAACTCAAAATAGAAAGTAGGTTCAAAACCAAAGTTGGTATTTAAGTTTAATCTATCAAGGATGCGACACGAAGATTTTGAAGAAAATTCCTCCACCCTAAACTACCCTTCACATGGAAAATTTTGATTCTTTGAAAATGGCTCTCACCTCTACTACTTTACTTACTGAACACAGTTATTAGTGCAAGGTCGAGAGCGGGCTGCAACTAGGGAGTCCCAGCTGCCCAGGCTACTTCATAGCCTTCAGCAGGATTTCAAGGCTATTTCCACAATATTCAAGATATATTCACTGACAAAATATAAATGTTGAACTATAGTTTGGTCCGGGGAGCACTAAGCCTCGTATTACCCTTAGAGCAGATATCCGGCCCCTCGAAAGGTCAAGTGTCGCCTTACGGTCGGGAGAAAAGGCACGCCGACTCCACCATGATTATGCTTCACTCCTCCGTGGCGTGGCCTTGGCTGCGACTGGAGGATGAAGCGGCCGACCGATAAGGATAGGGGAGACGCATTAAGGATTACTAAAATAAAAACATTTACCGTATAAAGGAGTTGAACGGGATATCTCCTTCAAAATCTCAGTGCCGCATCGTGGAAGATGAACTTAAACACCAAGTTTGTGTTTAACCAAGGCCGTCTCTATGTTACAGGCCTGGATGCCCGATTCGTGACGTCACAACGCGAGGCCCACGTTCCAAGTAATTCATATAGAATAATCACGTGTTTTACACCATTTTTCCGCTGGAAATTATAATTATAATTTTACATGTCCATATTAAAAGTTATCGTGTGTTAGTATGTTAGTGCAAAACATGTTTTCCGTAGTTATTAATGCCAGAGCATGCTTCTTAACATCCCATTGCGAATATATCTCGAATTTGCTCTTTTTTTTTTCCTGTAAATAATACCAAACTGTTTAATCATGTTCAAAAGATGTTGGCCATTATTTTTACTATATACCTCGTCCAAACAACATTCGGTAATTCTTAATCTCTTGCGTTACATTCAGAAACAAGATTATTGATGTTACGTGTCTCGATAACCAAATGTGGAATTTAGTTTATCTGGTTTTCTACTTTAAGCATTTCTTGTACACATGCCTCAGAAATGAAGCACTGATAAATACTGTAGATGCATGCTGTTATATCATACGTGAACTGTGATAGGCACTCCAGCTCTACCATAAAAAATTTCACCCAGCAACAAATTTGTTACTTTTTCGTGATCACTGAGCATTTTCACCTTCTCTGATAAATACGTATTTTAAATGCAATGATTTCGATTTACTATTGAGACTGAGGGTTTGAGAAAGTCTGTGGTAATCAGGATGGGATAAAGAAAGTAAATTAGAATCACGTACCTGTGTATAAGCTGCTGATTGAGAAAAATGGATTGAGCACGCCCATAACAGCATATCGGAAGTACATTAAACTGACCTTTGATTAACCAATATTACGTTTTCTTCTAGAATTTAGTTTTGAAATATTATGTAGAATCTTTATTCATTTCTTCACAACATTCCTTTTAAATGTTGGCAGCCTGAAGCAGTTTATGCTGTGTTTGTTCATTTGCAGATGAACAAACCATGCAAAAGAGATCAAATTTGGACCATTTAACCAATACCATTTCTTTACCAAGGATCCATTTGAACTTATGATTGGGTATTACATGCTTACCAAGTTCAACCTGAATAATAAAATTGGAATTAATTTTGAATGCTGCTCAAAGTTTTGGAATTTCTTCAGTATCGATTTTCAAAAGGATAACAGCGTTTTCTTTTATGATAAGATTGTATCCCTCTAATTTCATGTCACTATTTCCATTTTAAAGCTCTGAAAATTAATAACCATGTCATCTTCGAGCCATTTATGAAATGCTGCTGCATCCCTTATCAACATTTCCCCTCTTCTTTCTTCTGGAGCCCTACGTTTGGGTGCTGGTTAAGAAGTCAGATATGGTGGTAAATAGGAAACAGTGCAGGGCATGCATCTTCAGTAAGTTTAGGAGTTGTTCTGTGTACTACAATACTTCCATCATTTCGCATTAAGTAAACTTCTTCACTATGTGGTGTTCAGAAAAATGTTTAATACATACCAGAGCAGCAACACTTGGTTCACAATTATCCCTGTGAGTAGCAGGTACCCACTGTTGTTTCCTGCGTCGATCCTTTCGAAACGAAAACATACTTTTGAACATTTGTTTAATAGTTTGACGCACAAGCCGGCACACACCACGTTCTAGACACTTTGTATTGGAAACTGCACTGTTCTGTAATATAAGTTTTCGCTCACTTAATTACTTGGTAATTATTTACTGACGCACTGTAAGACACAAGCACATTCTTAGCATTCCAACTACATACTGATATCTGTATTTCTATTAGGCAGATAGTAAACAAGCGATAATGTGAGCCCCTAATGATGACGTCATTAACGGAATCTGCTTCAGCTTCCTGGCCTGTGAACCTAGAGATGGCCTTTGTTTAACGGACTTTCCGTAATTTTCCCCCCTTTCTTTTGAATTTAGTGAATCCAAAATGTATATTTTCAGTGAAATCACGATATGGAACGTTTGGGCAGAAGATAAATAAATAAATAAATGGGTAGCCGAACGTACAGTTGAGCACTACGCCCCAATTTCAGTGTTATGAAAATCGAACGGACATGGACTGCATATGGAGCCTGAGTTGACGTATGTTGCTTGCCTAATCTCAATAATCATTATTTGCTTCCGCTGTTGTTGATAAGAGGTCGTTGTGTTGACGCAAGAAACTGATGGAACATCGTGCAGTTTTGCACACTATCGTTATGAAACATTAAAACTGCACCGTATTGGAAGGATACAAATGGGGTTACAACGCTACCTTAAACACAACACTGAATTTATTACAAAGTAAGACTGTGTAATCCAGTGGAATGTCTTTAGACATAGAATATTCACAAAGAAAAGAAAACTAATACACGAAATTGTGATTAATAGGGCGCGGATTTTCATGCCTAAAGAAAATTAGAAAGTGACCTTAAAATTACAATTTATAACCTAGTTTGTTAAAAATTATCTAAAAGAATAAACCATGGCTTAAAACGTACTAACGTACCACAACAAATGACTGACATAAACCCATCTTCACTCTTCAGAAAAAGGAACCTCCATCCTTGTCCTTAAAGACCAATAGCAAACCATATTTTAAGGGAGTGACAGTTGCATGTTTACTCCACGTGGAGTCTGTTGCCAAAATTCTGAATTCCAGTTCTTTTGTTTCATTAGCTACAAAGGTTCATCTTAAGATGTTGCAACTCTGCCTGAAAGGACTCAAGAGGAAGGGACCGTGTTGTAAAACGACTATTAGGGTTCCTCAAAAGGAGACGGCCAAACTGTACACGCGTTGACTAAACTGGCTCTACCTACACTTGTTGATCTCCTTGCCCATTTCACTTATACTTAATCACCGATACTGAATTACAATTACATTTATCTATTTCACTGATAAGCAAGCCGTCTATCAACATATGCTTCCTCGATTCTTCACTCTCTAGCCCAAGAGTTGAACGAACTTAACCGAGTAGTCAGGGTGCACGGTGCAAGGAAGCTCTGCACCTTGGATTGCACCCGGTGCGATTTTAAACTTTGAGAGGCCCTGCAATGATTGTCCCGCTGTTTCGTTTTAACTTTGGCGACACTTCGTATAGTTCTACCAGGATAATGACACATATTAAATGTATGAGCCAATTTTACAGGTGGTGTCTATTCTCACGCCCACCCACGCATACCCTGAAAGAAAAATCTCATAGTTCACCACCATGGCAGCAAAAGATACATCAAAGACGGAGATATTGGAGACCGCTATAAAAGTTTCGCAAACTGGGAAAGACGTTGCCAAATCTAATCGGATAATTGTAGTAACTTTAAATATACAGAATGATTTAAAAATGCGTTTACCAACTTCGAAGATGGATTCCTTACATCAAAAGAAGAAAAAAAGTTCATATGAACCTATAATCCTTTGTTCTCTCTCGTCTATGTCAGATGGCGTGACATGGAAGCTGCGAAACTATTTGACACCATCCCGGAGTATTTGAAAGCATGCGACAGTCCATAATTCGACGAGCGCATGCGTATCTAAGAGTCAAGAACAGGACAATTGTTATGAGGTTTATGTGTTGACAAGTTATCACGTAAACTTCCATTAATAACGAGAATTATGGAGGATTATGGGCCACATGTTCATATGAGCCTTTTTTTTTCTTGTTATTTTGATGTAAGAAAGCCCGAAGTTCGTAAAGCTATTTTTGGATTACCCTGTGTATTATTCATGTTAATCTTTGGTTAAATATGAAAAATAACTAAGCAAATATTTATAATTGATCAATGCGAAGTCGATAGAAAAACAAATATTTGTATGTATGATTCGTAGGGCAGTTACAAAAATTCATAATGGCCGGAAAGCGTCTCGAGGCTTCTAGTGCAATACGGTACTTCAGGTAATGTGTGTGAAGGTTTTTATTCCGCTGTTAATTAAACGCCCATCCTTGAAACGTGAAGTTATCTAAATTGAAACTTCAAAGTGTCATTGTTGATTCAGGCCACCGTTGTTTTAATCACTCTTTACTTTATGCAATAACACGCACAAAAACCGACTTCGCTAGCAATTCTGTTTATTTGCACTGAAGAAGCGAAACTAATGGTAGTGAGCCAGGGAAGAGGTCATCAAAGGTGTAATTAACGTCTTCTGTGAGTGCCGTGTCCAACACATGGCTCTTATTGGTCATCTTTCCGTGTTTATTTTATGACGTGTTTCATTAGTTGATTGCCTCCTCGACGGTAATTCTGGTTACGCTTGGATGCGTCTTTATGGAAGTCCGTCCGTCCAGTGACAGTGGGACAATGTAAACACTTGGTGGTTTTGTGAAGCTATGTTGGCAAATAACTCACGGTATCTATGCATTTACTTTCTCTACTCAAATTTAATTTTTATTTATGGACGCTCTTTAACTGCTGTAGTTCTTAGCGTTCTATTCAATGTTGGGCGTGAAAGACCACTTAATTTTGCTCAAAGACCTTTATTGTGTTTGAGGTTCTTTTACGTGCCGTAAATCTACGTTACTGGATAATGGTTTCACTTCCTTTTCAAATGAAGCCATGCTAAGGATTATTAACCCCGAAAAACATCCATTGATCTTCACCGGGTTTGAACCCGCGACCTCGGGAACATGAGGTTAACACGTTACCCTACACCACGGAGGACGATTTCTTTCTTTACTGATTACTAGAGCGCGGAACCGCGTGCGGTCACATGCGATACAGAGTGGATGGACACGGAGAATGAATGACGTAACCGGTACCGCATAGCCGTCGTATAGGCAGAGGCCTGCAGGTGTGTACATACATACGCGAGTAACAACAGTATAACCCGTGAGCACTTAACTTGTGGCTCATCATATAATCTTCCGCCCTCTACTGATTACCATTGTATGAAGCGGATATGTTGCATTCCGGCTAAAGGTTGTATAGCGAGATTTTACCACAAATACACGTTGAGAGACACATTGACTCCAAAAAGCATTTTACAACACGTTACGTGTGTGTATGTGTGACAGCGTAACTCAAAAACGAAGACTCGGTTAAGTAACAAACTTGGTATTTAATTTCAACATCATCCAACAATGCTACATCAAGATTTTTCAAGAAAATGCCCCATTCTAAACAACTCTTTACATACAAAATGTTTACCTACTTTTATAGTAGAGGAGTTTCTTGAAAAGCTTCGTGTCACATCTTCAGAAGATGCTACTATCAAGTTTATTCTTCTTGTTTTTATTAGATTTCCTTTTTCACTTTCTCCACCTGACTGTACGAAGCAGAGAAAGCGTATATACTAATTCACAAATTTATTACACGGTATGCATAAATACGAGTTAAATACTGAAAATAAATTAATACATGCAGGAAGTACTAACCCAAATAATTTAAATGAATGGCATACACCTGTTAACAAATAATTCCATCAAATTACAAGATACATTCGCAACGTATCGAAAGAAAAATACACTATTTTCACTTAAAGTGTAAATCTAAAGAAGCTTCGTTCTGCGTCACATGACCTGACAGATTCATAATGGAAGAATGGGATAGGTTACAAACCAATAAAGTATTTTATGGCGCACATATCTGCAAGGACAGTTTTTCTCCGGTACACTTGAATTAGGCAATAACATGTTCTGGGTCTAATTTACCCAGTTTTTGCAGTAGTTCAATTACGACCCGAAGAGCCCCAGGGACTTCTATAGTCTGATGTCTGCAGATGCGATATGGTTTTAGAGAAATCTTCAAAAGGTGCTTTAATGAATAGAAATGTCTCCAATAATCCTTCTAAAATTAGATATTTTACGTTACTCCACTGTACTACAACCAAATGTATTTATTAAGTCTATGACTGATATAGCAGCAGAACGATTGACGGCACTGACCTTTCAGTCTGCTGCCTCTATGACCCAAAACCGATGTCTGGTTACTATTCACACGAAAAGCCAGTTCGCACTAGTTCAAACGATTTGTATGAGAGTCCCTATCTGTAACCGAATTGTGTTCTTCATTTGCTCAACACCTAATTGCCTATTTGCTTTATTTGCTAGTTCTGTTCTTATCTAATCCTCTTATATTAGTAGTATAATACTAATTAACACTGCTTGTGTATTTAGTTTTCTAACTGTCCATATAGGCACTGTTCACTTTATGATGTAATATTTTGACTTCCTAATTGTCTTACGATGTAGTTCTCTCCACACATTCCAGTCTTTGGCGATGGTCTTTTTACATTCACTGAAGATTCATCTACGTTTCGGCTTGCCTCTTCCCGCTGTCAGTGTAGGGTCTCACAACGTGGTCCATCTGTCATCGCTCCACCTTAACGTTGCTCTGATCTGCAATATTCTTTGGTGCTGTCCTTCGTTGCTTACTAGAGCTCTATCACAGAAAAATGGAATGAAAAATCCTGTGCATTTAACTACGGGACAGAGTTTCAAACTGAAGTCTCCAATGAAAAATCACGTCCTCCAAGATTTAGCACAGCAGGCTGCAGAATAGATTGGAAATGGATGGGGCACGTCGCAAGGCTCAGGGGGCCCAGTCAACCAACATGTGGGACCCATACACTGGAACCAGAAACCGAGGAAAGCCAAGAACAACATGGGCAGACGACTTTAGACAACTGTGTAACCATAGTCTATAAACGCAATAACTGTATCTACGAGTAAGTTAGGTTAATTTTAACAACTATTAATGGGAGTCTAGGTGAAATCCAAGGCATGCAAGAACTAATATTTACAGTGCCAACCAGGGTTGCCAACATTTAAAAGTAACATAGTACCAGCCACTCAAAATTATAGATTTGGATTCAAAATTATCGTACATCATAAAGCAAACGCTACAACAATAAAAATATCAGTATAATACTTATAAAAATATAACAGTAATGATGTTTATTATATCCACTTACAAGATTGATGACCTCAACAAATATTACAACTTTAGCACTTATGTTTCTCGCACTATTCATCTGAAAGTCCAGCTTCCTCAACCGTTGCAGCATTGCACAAATTTGTTGTTTAGATAAACCTTAACATCTTCTCGGTGACTTGCAGATTTTAAGATCTACCACGTTCTTTCATAAGTTGAGACGACAAAATGAGTTCATTTACCGTATCTAGTGCCAATCTGTTTCTAACTTTGGTTTTTATTAAACCCAGTTTAGGAAAAAAAAAAAGAAACTCTTTCTCAAGAAGTGCTTCTGTAGGGCAAGGAAACCACTGATAACGCAAAGGCCGCTAGTTCTTTGAAATCAGTATTTCCACCACGGTGACATATGTTTAACACTACTCCACAAACTGTCAGGTTCAGGCATGTTCTTTATTTCACACGGAATAGCACGTATTCCGAGTTTTCTACATTGATCGTAAATTTTCTGAACAGTGCCTTCTTCTTTGAGATTATCAGACCTGGGCACACTGGCAATAAGAGGATAAAGGGTAGTAGGCTTAGTAGCTATGGGGTGGAGACAGACAATGAGGACAAAAGTGGTGTTATTTGTAATAAGTTCATTTCGCTGGAGTGACAAACCAGTGAAAATGATATTTCGCGGATATGGAACTATCATACATTCAAATTATCGTACACCCCCATAATTATCGTACGGGTTGACAACCATCGTACAAACATTAAAATTATCGTATGCCCCCATAATTATCGTACGAGTTGGCAACCCTGGTGTAACAGCTCACCACATTCTTAAAAAAAGAGCTTTCGCGCTTGCATGAGTCCTTTGCCCTTGGGCTTCATTCATTCATTAAAGTGAGTTGCCGACTACTTGTTTGCTAACTTCTGAAGTGTGAGTAAATTTAGGGTTTAAAATAACTGTTTTCAGTTCCAAAGGAGCGTAAATTACTGACATGTTACGAGGCAAACTTTCTTACAGCTACCGCCAACTATATAATAACCCGAGTGCGGTGTTTAGGCGCTACGTGCTGCCGATAATCGATCGTAGTATGACACTTCTGTAATATGAAAGATACAGCAAAATTTTAACACACGAATTATAGAATTTTAAACACGCTCTTTTATTAACATCTTTTATCAACCTCTAACTAACAATAATTAGAAGAAAGAAAAACCATTGGCTTTCTTATATCTTTCCAAAATTAACAAAAAGCTTTCTGAATGTCTTTCTGCTTTGAGAGAAATACAGTGTTAAAATGAAACCAGAATAAGTGGGAAGCATATATGGAAGATGGACGTCTCTGGTGAAACATTTCACGATCTGGTCCAGACAAATGGAAAAGTCCAGTAACTAGCAGACGACACGTTTCTGTGACCTAGTTAGCAGCGCTTGTCCACTGATCTATTCAGGAAACAGGAACTTAGCAAACAAACAAACGCGGAAGTTGTTTGCATATATAAATCGCTAACAACGAGCGATGCGAGCATATTTGGGAAACTATACATATATTTACAGCAGCCTCCATTGTTTATTTGTCAAATAAAACATAAATATATGAAAACTGGCACAACGCTGAATAGTGGGCGTTGATACCGGAAAAACTGTGCAGCTCTACTATATAGAGAAGGAAGTTGACCTCGGTTGCCGGGCACACGAGGAATCCATCGATATTTGTTAAAAGGATCAGTCAGTTTTGTCTGGCTCTTGTGCAATGGAAAATCTCAACTCGCCAGCACCTAACATGAGTCAGTAGGGTTTAAGGGTCCATCGACAACTAAGTCATTTGGGTCCCGCTATGTACTTACAGTAAGTTGGAGAACTATCGCAATCCCAAAAATCAGATGCTGAGATTTCACCGGAATTGCATCTGACATTTCCTAACACTAAAAAGTAACTTAAAAAAAGGTATGTGATTGTGTGAGTGCATGTGTGCGGGTGCGCGTGCGACTGTCAAAAGAATACCTCAAAAACGGAAACAACCAAAATTGTTATTTAAGTTAAGAACCTTCTAAGGTTGCGATAGGAAGATTTGGAAGAACCATAAACTACTCCTTACATTTAACATTTTTTGAAATCCATTATTTCTTAAGAAGGGCTCTTATGATTTTTATTACAATATCGTGCATTTAAGATATTTTCGTAAAAATTTAAACGTGCATTTTGAATTTTCTTAGAATAGCCTACGTCTTCTTCATTCCGAATTAATTTTGTATAACTGGTAAACCATAAATGATAAAATCTTACTACACAAAAAATGCACATATCGTTAAAGCACACAAACACACCCTTTTTAGTGGAGGAGTTACTATTTCCAAAGAAAATCCTTGGATTTTCCCTATAACTTATACTTTTCTCAAATGTATTCTTCTCTCTCTCTCTCTCTCTCTCTCTCTCTCTCTCTCTCTCTCTCTCTCTCTGCCATGCAAAGAGACTGGAATTTCAAGCTCATCAAGTAAAGACGCTCTTAGAAAATTTGAGCATTCCTTAAAGCGTAGGACTGTCATCCTGTCCATACACTGCATTCTCCTATTCTCATTGTACCAACAAGGAAATATGTAGAAATGCTTATCTGTATAACATGAAGTAGGACTAAGATATTATAAGAATAGCTGAATGGGTAGAGAAAGTCGTGCGAATGCAACACTATTATAGAAGTCCCTTATTTCATACTGCTAACATACGTATGGTTTATGTTCCGTCCTTGTCATTAACAATTCTTGTTAAGGACATGGCCACTCCATGTTGAAAACAGCTGTCAACAGTGTATGGGATGCTCGAACCGCGCATGCGCAAGTTCCAGAGCTTGGTTAAGTTATCGCTCGCAAGCAACATGATCAGAACATGTATACGGTTGTATACTGCAACACGAAACAAGACTCCTCGAACAAGTTTAGAACAGCAATTGCTGCTGTACTTGTCGCGAACTGATTGGAACATCTACAGAGAACAAGTTCCATACAAAATGTCGTCAATGGCAACGACCAAACTTCACCTACCATTTCACAGGCGTCTCATACACTGTTTATAGTAAATATCGATACTTCAAAATATTCTAACAGCCAATTTCTGTTTATAATTTCCCTACTACCAAGTAGAGGAAGTATTGTATTCCACCCAAAAATTCGATGTCGAGATTTCACCGGAAATATGTTTTCAGACTCCCTGAATCAAAACAAAAAAATGTTAGAAAAAGGCCGTGTGTGTGTGTGTGTGTGTGTGTGTGTGTGTGTGTGTGTGTGTGTGTGCGTGCGTGCGTGCGTGCGTGCGTGCGTGCGTGTGTGTGGACAGCAACTGAAAAACGAAAGCTTCGTTAAAAACCAAATTTGTTATATAAGTTTAATGTCTTTCAAGGATGCGACACAAAGATTTTGAAGAAAATAGTCTCACCCTAAACTACCCTTTACATTGAAAATTTATCGAAAATTTTGATTTTCTTGAAAATAGCTGTAACGATTTTGATTAAAATGTCATATGTTTGAGATATTTTTATGCCAAATGAAACGTATATTTTGAATTTTATGGTTATAGCCTATGTAGTCCTGTTTACTCTGGATGACTTGGAAATGGAACATCGTTGTTTATTTATACTTTCTCTGCTGGTAAGTAGGGGAAGTATTGTATTCCACCCAAAAATTCGATGTCGAGATTTCACCGGAAATATATGTTTTGAGACCCACTGAATCCAAGAAAAGCATTTTTAGAAAAAGGTCCGGGCGGTGTGTGTGTGTGTGTGTGTGTGTGTGTGTGTGTGTGTGTGTGTGTGTGTGTGTGTGTGTGTGTGTGTGTGTGTGTGCGCGCGCGCGCGCGCGTTATAAGGTTAAAAAAACTCAACTGTATACGACTTACTACCAGTGCCTATAGGCAATATGTGCCAAAGGTAAAAGGTCGCCCATATAAATATTGCACTTAAAGGCAATAATTAAACAAATGTGCAATAAAACTATTTCTCCAAATGTTTACTTCGCTTCATATGAAGTACCCGAGCGGGTAGATTTCGCCTATCACCAAGGCGGCCCCGGTTCGATCCCAGGGACCTGCATCTGGCATTCATGATGGACGAAACGTCGTCTGGGCAGGTTTTCTCCGGTTTCCCCCGCTACTCATTCCACCAACTGTTCCGTCATCACCTTTCCATTCATCCATTTTGCCTGTATTTCACATCATTCCCTTCCTCACTCCCATACCTGGTGCTTAGCTGGCCACCAGCTTACAGGGCTTCACTCTAGTCCATAGGTTCGTCTGCTCCCCGATAGGCATCTGACCCTAGGCACAGGCTCGTAAGTCCTAGGAGGTGTCAGTCCTCCAGACGAGGAGGGTAAT
This sequence comes from Tenodera sinensis, assembly GCA_030765045.1. NCBI lineage: Eukaryota > Metazoa > Arthropoda > Insecta > Mantodea > Mantidae > Tenodera > Tenodera sinensis. Next base: position 211,874,519 of record CM060961.1, read on the forward strand.
CAGATGAAGAATGAAGTAGATATAAAAATAAAGCATAGTAGATACAGAAAGTAATGTGATCGTAACTATCAAATTCTTTTTTCTATGCAAAAATTGAAACAATGAAATGAAAAGAAAAGGTTTATTAATACCTCATAGGAGGAAAAATTTCGCTTCTGAGACTCACAACCAACCACTGATAGCGCCAATTAGGAAACGGATATCCTTCAGTAATATATTCGGAATGGTTTGAAACAAAATCACGACTACTGCAGGCGTCCAGCAACGGCGGATATCCAGCTCAAAATATTCTCACAAACTTCTTGACCAGTGTCCGTAGAACATTCAAGAAAATTTCGTATCTTCAGAAATTGAAGCAATTTGATACAATTGCCTAATGCGACACGCTACGTACAATACAGTAACCCAAGTGAGATAAAAATGCGATTTTTTTCAATTTAATTTTTCTGTAACAGGAATACTCAACATGCATACCGCTACAAAGTAACATATAAAAAGTCACGCCATGTATAGTATATCCTAGAATTAGAGCGATATCATACTCAGTGTCACAAGCGGTAAGGGGCACCAATTGTAACTGGTTTTGCAGGTATCTTATTAGATTAAGTGCACTTCACGTGGATAAATTATACTATCTTTGATTGGCTACAGCCAGACATTTATAGCATATTATTGGATGCAACAATGACATTTCGGTCCTCCGCTGTGTGTTAGGGGCAGTGACACCAGCGATATCTTCAAGGACGTCCAAACAGGCAGTTTTGCAAGTATTGTGTAAACCACGTCATCCCAAATGTATATAATCAGCCATGTTTTTGTTTGTTTACCTCATCACCTACATATATGTAGACAAATGTTCTAACACCCACTGTAAAAAACGAGAAGAAATGTTACAAGTGCACAATACAGTAAATACACCACGGGTCAGAAGTGGCACAATGATTGCGGGAAAGCTGTTGGAATTTAACTATATACACAAGATATTTAAACTCTCCAGGTATCCTATTACGGATTTAGTTGATCCTTGCTTAGACATACTCACACGTATTTTAAACCGTAATTAAATACAGTAATAAGGAAACAAAGAAAAGCAAGTGGAAGAAAGTATGTATATGAAAAAAGTATACGAAAGTGTTTTAATTTGTGTAACTAAAAGGTAGTGATTTGCTCTAAGTCATACGAAAATTAGATGCCAAAATACAACATGACATTTCTCTATGCTTTTAACAGTTAGCCGCCCCTCGTCGGTATATTTGCTTTGTACTAGTAAGTTATATTTTATTTCAAGCGAATCCTGCATCTTTGTGTTCCTTTACTTGCATCAGCGTGTAACTACCAATTTGAAAAAGCCAGTAAAACTCAGTACCTTTTACTCAAAACATAAATCAACTATTAGCCCCCCAAAGAGCAACCAAACACCAAGTTGGACAGCCCTGCACAACAGAAGTAAACAGAAGTGTGCCGGGCTCACCGTTAGCTACTTGACTCACTGCTGGTACCAACACACTGGAGTGATGTCACTTCAATTCTAGGATATAACATACCAGCCAGAGACGAGGAGCAGAATGTCGCAATGTAACAGCGAATCGCCCTTTCACCATTCCAGAAATAATTCCGAATGTGGTCAGTTTCTACAAATGTTAAACAATTTCCTTTTATCACATTATATTATATATTGCACTCGCATGAATTTCAGCTTTTGTAGATACAAAATATCCTTACAAACAGTTATCTACTTCATGTTGGGATAAACACTTGCAAAAGTTATCTTATTGCTAATTTTCTTATAGCTACAAGGGGAATGTGGGAATACAGTAGGCTTTAAGCGATAGGCGTATCTTTCAAGGTCTGGTCGCATTGTGATAGCTTTGAAATTCCGTTCTCTTTGCATGGCCAAGAGGGAGAAAAGGAATAACGACTTCCCATTGGAGAAAAATATAACCTTAGAAAATTCAAAGAACTTACAAGGAATAATTCAGAAATGGTTCACTCCACCAAAAAAAAAATAAATAAATAAATAAATAAGTACGTAAGTAAGTAAATAAGTAAGTAAATAAGTAAGTAAGTAAATAAATAAATAAAAAATAAAAATAAAAAAAAGGATTTGAATAAAATGTGTTTTAACGTGATCTACAGTATTTGTACAGTGAGATTTTGTCTGTTATCCGTTATCTAAGCAAAATTCACCCATGAAGAGGATTTCTAAGGCTATTCCCAGATCATATCATGAATATATCTTAGACATATGGTATTTTAATCAAAACCATTACTGTTTTTCATAAGATCAAAATTTTCGAAAAATTTTCCGTTTAAGGGTGGGGGGATTCACTTTAAAATCATCGTGTTGCATCTTTAGAAGGTGTTGAACTTAAATATCAAGTTTGATACTTAACCGACTTTTCGCTTTTGAGCTATACGTTCTCTCTGTCTTTCGCGCTCTCTCTCTCTCTCTCTCTCTCTCTCTCTCTCTCTCTCTCTCTCTCTCTCACACACACACAGACGTGCGTGGATCTTTTTCTAAAAATGCTTTATCTTCAGGGTCCTATTTTAACGCATGATTTAATTATATAAATGACTAGAAAGGCCAAACTGCAATTGAGTTCTGATTATACAACGTTTAAGATGCTTTCCCTTATGATTTTAAAGCTTTTTTTTTTTTTCGAAATTTTCCCGATTATACGGTAGTGAGAAACAAATGAGAAGTAAATACATCCAAATGTCTACTACTCAGGCGAGTTTTACGTCACGGTCAAGGCCGCCTGCTTGCCTGGAGTTTCCTATGCGATTGCCGCAAGACGCACAATCATAAATGGAGAAAGCTGTACCGAAAATAGATTCTCGTCCGACTTTTTTAATGTAGACGATTGCACCCAGTGTTTACTAGGAATGTGACAGTTATTTCTGGGTAACGATATAACCGTCGCTAACGGTTACATATACACATTTTGTATAGGTGAACAGAATTATATGGTATCCTAAACATACAAATCTGACGAGCTGCACTCACATGACTTTCTCTACTCTTGTACTAATCATTCTTACAAACTCTAATTCCTATATCTTCTTCGTGTTAGTTGAGATGAACATTTGCAGAAATTATGTTATTGCGTATTTCCTTGTAGGTACAAGGGGAATATGGGAATGCAGTAGGCTTTGAGCGATAGTCAAATCTTCTAAAGCTTTCAAATTCCGCCCTCTTTGCACGGCTAACATAAAAAGGAATAACCATGTTCAATTTGACTGAAGTTTAAGTTTTCCAAAACTCATACAAATCACAAGGAACATCTCCGAAATGGTTCACTCTACAGAAAAAAATTATTTGGAATAAATTGTGTGTTTTAGCCAGATATACATTTTTTGTATTGTAAGATTTGCGAAAGTCATCCAGGGTAAACAGGACTACATAGGCTATAGAATTCAAAATTCAAAATATACATTTCGTCTGCCATAAAAAATCTCAAACTTATGGCAGTTTAATCAAAATCGTTAGTGCCATTTTCAAGAAAATCAAAATTTTCGAAAAATTTTCCATGTAAAGGGTAGTTTAGGGTGGAGAATTTTTTTTTTATTTCAAAATCTCCATGTCACATCCTTTGGTTTTTAACCGACTTTTGGTTTTTGAGACATCAAATTTTTGGGTGGAACACAATACTATTACTATAGGAAATAGTGAAAGTAAAAATCAGTAATACATATATAGCAAAGGAAATGCATCTCTATTATCAATATAAACATGACTGAAATTAAGGATATAAAATATTTTTAATATTAGTTTTTATATATTGCGTTTAATATCTTGAGCCATATCTGCGGCCTTTAGAACAACTTTCTCTACAGCAATCACATTGACTACTCCTTAATCCTTGGGTTTTTATTACTTTTGGTTATTAAATTCACACACGTTTACACTCTCACTCATAATTTCCGAGTCTAGGGGAATAATTCTGGCTACCAAAAATTTCCACTCTCCAGCCGGGAATCGAACCAGACTCCTCTAGATTCTCACAGAACGTTAGGTAAAACATGGCAATGCCGTTTTGAAAGCGATGTTGCTAGAGAAGGTAAACATTAACGTCCAAATACACATTATTGTGTAAGTTAACAAAAGATGCAGAGCAGAATCTCAGTTTCACGATATTATATTGTATAGAAATTTTATTTAACACATTTAATGAAGTATAAAAAGAAACACAGGAATAGAAGCATTCCAATAACTTTCTCAACTGTATATCCCAAGGCCACTTTTTTTTTTTTTTTTTTTCATTTTTCTTTTTTTTTTTTTTTTTCCCTTGTTTTTTATTTTTTTATTTTTATTTATTTTTTTTTCTATTTACTGATTTATCAATTCTCATAATCACACTTCTTGGAAACACATAACAGATTAAGAGCATTTTCACCACGCCGAACAGGTTTTCGTCTTCTTTTATTCCTCCGTTTCCTGTTTCACTGAACCTTTTATACAAGAGAAGAATTATGTTTCTGTCTGGATTCACCTGGTTAACAAATTACACGCCTCTTGCTAAGCTCTCACTCTATTACCATATTCAACTATAATTAAAATGTGTATTCTTTACCTTTCACAGAAATTTTCCGTGGTTGGTAATATTCCACACAAATTGTCAGCAATAGTTATGGCCTCCTGTATCCTGTTAACAACTAATACTCTCCGTAAATTACTTTTTTCTATTTGCATAAGGTTACAGAAAGGTCGGATTGAGTCAATGTTATTCCTGTACAAAATTCCAATGTTTCTTTTTTTGGTTCGTTTGTTGTGTTTAAGAAAATTTCAATATCTATTCTACAAATTCTCAAGTTTTCAGTTTAGAGAAAGATGTTTTGAACAAAAGTTTAATTTCTTAAAGGCTATTAGTATATTTAAATGTCATGCCATGGTTACATTTAAAATTATGAAGTTCACCCTCCTCACACCACTTGGCGCCCCCTAAGCTGCTGTCCTTGCGCTGGATGGAGGACCATGAGAACTTAACTTCAGTGGTCCATTTAAAAGTTATAGCCAATATTCCACACATAATAATTCATATAATTATAAAAATTAAGTAAAATTACAAGTCCGCAAATGAAGCAAATACTGATACAATATTGTTCATAACACTGCCCTCAATTACACATACAAATATCTGCACAAACCCCTAACAGCCTTTATAATAACTGATGTACCTACATCAGCAAACGAATGAACACATTTGCATTGTGAAAACTTGGTCAACTTCAGAGAAACAAGGGCCATCTTCCTTGTAAGAAACCTGCGCCTAACCGTCATATTCACTGGACGTTTCACAGCTAAGTTCTGCGTTAAAGCAAGGAAATAAATGAAAACGTTTCACTTTAGTGTTCGATATGCAGGCGAGAACTGGTTGGCTGGCTCTGCTGAACTCTGAACTGCGAGTTCAAGTGCTGCGACCCCAAACCGCCATCAGGAGTTAACGACGTTAGAAGGTTAGCTACTCAAGTGGAAGAGTTCGCAAGGATAATTGAAGTCAATCGTAAATAATAGCTCGTCAGTCTTCTGGCGGTTAACGACTGTTGACTCATACGGCTTTGTAACAGGATTTATTTCTCTCAGCTTTAACTAATTACATCATGCACAATTAGCTCGGATAGCGTTACAAGATCAGCTTACAGATGATTTGTAAGTCTGCTCTTAATAATTCGTGTACATATATACGGAATTTGGCAATGTATGTGTGTAAACTCTGATGTGTTCACCTCTACCCACTAGCATTTAATTGTGTGTAGATTTTGCACTGTCCTTACAAAGCGTTTTATTTTTCTCTACGGAACGTCAATCCAGGTGCATGTTTACAAACATAGCTTCCTTTACATATTTCGTTGTAGGTATTAGTCAAATGCTTACAAGCGGCTCAACATTTACTATCGTTGTACTTCATATTTAATGTCCCGTAACTATTCAAAACGAGTATTCGTATCGTAGATGTAGTTAAAACATAACTTATATCAAATACAATTTTTGTGGAGCGAACCATTTCGGGGATATGCCTTGTTACTTGTTTGAATTTTCCAATACTTCTGAATACGTACGTTATTCGGTTTTCTATCCCCCCCCCCTCTCTCTCTCTCTCTCTCTCTCTCTCTCTCTCTCTCTCTCTCTCCTCTTGACCATGCAAAAACCGTATTTTGATGCCATAGCGACCAGCTGTTAAGCATTTGACTATCACTCCCATATTTACCTTGTATCTACAAGAAAATGAACAGTAAGATAATTTCGGTAAACGTTTACCTCGATTAACATGAAGTAGACAGAGGAATACTATTTTGTAAGAATATAATAGTTTGTTCAAGAGTAGAGAAAGTCAAGAGGAATGAGAATAATGTTAAAACGAGCAAAGTGATTAGAAAAGAAAAGGTTGAGACAGAAATATACATTCTTTGGAAGGGAGAGAAATTAGAAAATGTAAAGCTATGAATACCTATGTCAGATCAAAAGGCGGAAGAATAGATCAAGAGGTAATAGGATGAAGAAAACCATGAATATATATTCACAAATATGTAATACTATAGTTGTAAAGAGAATTAAATCAGCGAACAAAGATGACACACCATTATGCCAGACAGTTTTAATATATGCAAGTGAAAGCTGGACAATCCTAGATAAACATGCAAGTAGAATAGGTGCGGCCCAAATGAGATATTTAAGAGAGTAATTGGATTTACCAGGAGAGACCACGTCAGAAACAATACTGTAAGAGAAACCTGAAATCAAGAAAGTGTAACAGAGACAATACAGAGGAATCGATTGAGATGGTTCGGGTATGTATTAAGAATGAATGAAGAAAAGATACCAAGAAGTATATCTGAGACAAGGACAGAGAGAAAGGGAGTAGGAAGACCAAGACTTGAATGGACAAAGTATATAGAAAAAGCGCCAGCCAGTCGGGGAAAGACAGAGAAATACATACAATTGCACAGGGCAAGAATGAATACAGAAATGAATTCAGGAAGTAGCTGAAGAAACCCGACGACTAAAGGGATAAAGAAAGAAGTAGAGAAAGTCATGTAAGTACTTTTATGCACTTAAAAATTAGTTTTAGAGTTCTGTCCGAGCTCTAGCTCAAGGCATAAAATATGGCAAACTATTCTTGGATAGAACAACTAGTTATGCTCCACGTGTTATGTTTATCAAATGTTTTCAGTGGGGTCGAAAGTTAAGTTCGTATGAGTCACGGTTTCTTGGAATGGCCTACATGGTCCAGACTGGCCCATTCATATCAGTGTACACGTATGACCCTTCATTTGTTTTATTTATTCGTCGCTCCGAGCCAGCCATTAGTTTGTGGCCTGTTGCGGGAAGCCTCAGAAACCGGAGGGACACGAGCACCGAAAATCCGATAATGTCTACCATGAATCATTTGCTACACAATTATCTTTCTGACAATCACCCGGCTCCATTATTGAACCTCCACACAGGTGCACGTGGCACAACTCTGCGGTCTGGATGTCGCCAAGCATCCCCCAATATTGGCAACACACATGCTGCGTTTCTCATCTTCCATCGACATATTTCCATCTTCTGACCACAGTTTTTACTTTCTCTACCACCTACCCAAAAATTCAGGATCGAGGCTTCACCGGCGAAACATGTTTTAGGATCCGTCACTCCCACAAAAAGGATTTTTAAAACACTTTCTCAACCCCACACTAAACTTTCCTCTATGTGAACCAATCAAAATGGTTCTGCAGTAACTTTTGGAGGTTGCATTTTTAAAGTCCTGGGTTCGATTCCAAACAACCGTCCACTATGCCCTGGGTTTTTAGCGGTTTCTCCAGGTACGTAGGTTTACGAATGCTGGGCTGATTCCTCAGGACTTTCTTGTCCATTTCCTTCATCATCTGTTTAGGTTTGAATGACCAGAACACGGTGTTCGGTTCGTTGCGGCTGAGCGGTGGTGGTGCGCTTTATGAAGGTTTCTCCCTGACGTCGGTCGAAGTGCTCTAGAGTCCCACAACGGGTGGTCATTTAACAGGCTCACCCTAACGGGACTCTCGGGGTGGGTGGGCTTAAGTGGCGTTGGACCAATTCAATCTGGAAATGTTAGACACCACAACCACACTTGCGCAGGTCGATTCCTGGATTTGGTCACACTTTGAGTCTCTCCCTCATCCCTGCCTTTCTGGGGTCAGGTTCGAAGAATGAAGGGTCACACTAGTTCTAGCTCAGTTTATTCCGTGATAGGTGTCTTTACTTTAAAGAGCCCACCTCTGTACAAGTCTGCCCCATATTCAAGAGGTACTGAGTTTGAATCTCGGTTAGGCTGTGTTATCTGGATAAGGTCCCCCCCCCCACCCACCCCCCAAGGTTTTTCTTATTCTGAGAAGACTTGAAACTCTATAAACCTGGGGCTAATTTGAGCATCACTTCACTAATTTCATTCCTCATCGTCCGACATTACGTTGGAAGACGATTTTAAAAGTAACTACCGCTTTAGCCTGCTGCATTCTACTTATACCCACAATGAAATGTGTAATACAACTTTTTCCTCCATTAATGAGAAGTAGATTACAAAACAGTAAGTAGAGAAAGTCATACGATTGTAAGTCATTTTTACTTTCTCTACTACATGTAATAGGTAGGGGAAATATTGTATTCCACCCAAAATTTCGATGTCAAGATTTCACTGCAAATATATGTTTTCAGGCCCCTTGAATTCCCCCCCCCCCAAAAAAAGCACATTTAGAAAACGGTCCACATGCACACCTGTCTACCTATTAATGGCATAACTCAAAAACGAGAAGTCGGTTAAAAACCAAAGTTGATATTTAAATTTAATAGCTTTCAAGGATGCGACACGGATGTTCAAGAAAATTTATTCACGCTAAACTACCCTTAACATGGAACATTCTTAGAAAATTTTGATTTTCTTAAAAATGGCTGTAACGATTTTGACGAAAATACCATGTTTAAGATATTTTTATGGCAAATGAAATGTATATTTTGAATTTTCTGTCTATAGCCCATGCAGTACTGTTTACTCTTGACTTTTACATAACTGCTAAACCGTAAGAGATAGACTAAATCTTACTGCACAAAAAATGTAGATCTCATCAAAACAAACAAGTTATGTCAAAATACATTTTTTGTGGAGTGAACCACTTCGGAGATATTTCTTTATTTGTATGAGTTTTGCAATGCTTAACTTTTCTCGAATGAAAGAACGTTATTCACTTTTTTATCTCTTGGCCATGTAAAGAGAACAGAATTACAAAGCTTTAAAATATTTATCGTGTGTTCTCATATTCCTCTTGCACCTACAACAAAATCAGCAAGAAGGTAATTTGCAGCAAATTCTAGATTAAAATGAAGATAGAGAAATGAGAGTTCGCAAGAACAGTTAGTACAAGAGTAGAGAAACTAAGAGTGCAACACATCAGATTTTTTACTTCTCGGTTCTCAGCAACTAAAGTTCAGTTTTAAACAATCTACAACTATTGCAATTCGTTTGAAATATTTACAGCCAAGATAGACATTTAAATACACTTACAAGTGTGTTTAAAGATGCTCGACACGTTTTACTGTATTGGTGTGGAAGTTGGTAGCTCTGAAATCAGCATTTCCATTTGGGACCACACACGCACGCACCTCTGAAAGGATTGCTTCAGACATGCCGTGTGTGTGAAATAGGCGCAGCACGCGACCTTCAGCATATTATAGTGATGATACACCTACTGGTGCCGAGTGTGTATGTGTGTGTGTGTGTTGGGCGTAGCTTCAACACTCACTGCCTGTGGTTATCTGTATATACACTTCAGTAAAGTACCCATCGTAGTATGTGACTGTGAGCCAGCTGTTTGTCTCTCTCATTGAACTGCTCGCTCACTCACTGCTGCAAAATGCAACCCACCAGTTCAAATTAACAGGGGGCATGGAGGGATTTCCCCCTCTCATTAAGTAACTTCCCCGGCTCATCAAAGAAAATTTTATTCCCTGCTAGGAAGTATTTTTTCTGCTTACTGTATTTATTGAATACAAGAAGACACTATCGATGCAGACTGTACATGCTACGAGTGCGAGCTGTGAGTAAGCAAATGTATCAATTCCAGAAATGACGACTGCAACTTGCAGTATTCGGTTCAGTTTCTTGCAACTCACTGTTCTATTGTTCATCAGCATGGATACCTTTGTGACAAGAAAGTGAAAGGTTACAGAAAGCAATGGCAGTGATGCATTCCAGTTGGAACCTCAGGTTTTCACTTTAAGTAATATTACAGCTTCTTGGGTAAAACTGTAGCATTGAAAGTAGTATGTGTTAGCGAAAATAGTGAAGCAAGTGTATTACATTAATCAGGGGATGTGTAGGTAAAACTAGATTTGAAAAATGGACAACAAATGGCCCCTGACTTTCATCAAACAGTTTTGGAAGTTATATACCTGTACTGCTCAGAAATACAAAATCACGGTGCTCTTAAAGGCAGTAAAATGCAAATTGCTACTGCTACTACGTTTTTGTACATAACACACCAATGCTACTAGCACTGGTATTACTACCAGTATTGTCGTAAGTATAACGCAAACTTAAGTTCCCCCCCCCCCCCTCCCCTCGTCAGAAAGTCAATAACACAAAGAGCTCGCTATTTTGTCTCTCTAGGTGGAGAAAATGCTGAATTCGACCCAAAAAATCCATATCGTGATTTCACTGTTACAAACTTTGAAAACAGTACTAAGGGGAAAGCATATGGTGAAAAATACCAAAACCAAAAATTGAAATTACATTATTATGCGGTCCTATAAATTGAAATCGTTACTTTAATTTGATATGTTATTGTAGGCATAATACATAGGTATAATTCAAAAATATTACTTTCTCAGCTACGTACATGAAGAAGGGTAAGTATTGTTTTCAACCGAAAATTCGATATCAAGATTTCAGAAGAATATATATTTTGAATCTGGTCGAATCAAAAAAAGAAAAAGATAACGTATGTGTGTGCGTGTACGCGAATAAGTTCATCTGTGAACAACATAATTCAAAAACGAAAAGTAGTTTAAACCAAACTGGACATTAAGTTCAGCATCTTCTCAGATGCGAAACGAAGATTTATAAGAAAATCCTACCACCACAACGCACCATTTACATCAATTTTTTTCGAATCATTATATTTGCTAAAAAAATGGCTCTAAGAATTTGTAATACATTTAAGATATTCATCAGAAACGAAATGTGTATAATTAATTTCCTGAGAATAACTTCTGAAGTTCTCTTCAATTTCAGTTACTTGCGTAACTAATAAACCTCCTAAGAGAGACGAAATTCGACTACACAAAGATATAGCAGTTTAAAAAGTGCTTCACTTTGCTTCAGGGAGTCACAAAAGTGTATTTCAGTGAAATCTCGGAGTCGAAATTTTAGGTGGAATAACATAATTCCCCTACTTACTGTAAGTTAGTAGAGAAAGCAAAAATCTTAAAGAGGTAAACTTTACTCCACTTTTAGGGGAAATTTCGCCCAAAAATGTGTAAATTTGTTAGTATGAGAACTTCTGTGTGCTCAAGCAGAGATTTCTTTCTTTGGAAATACATGCGTGTTTGTTTTCCCCATGTTTTGATTTGAGCAGCTTTTTCTGTAAACGGTTTTTTTCTGGCATAAATGGTCCAGTTTCTCTGGAGCTACTGGTATCTTCACTAAATTTTAGGATGATAAAAGAAAACGTGTTGTTGCATTTTCTGATGTTATCGATGCAGTTTATTTTTAGAAATAAATAGCATAAATAACAATCTTTTAAGTGGAAGTTAGATCATTGAGGTTGAGGCGATATTGTTTAGAAGATGCCTCCTAAAGTAGTTAACATTTGTGTTTATAGTGGTGGCAGAAAAAGCCCCCTAAAATTGTGAATCATTGTCCTAGTGGGCAATGATAGAGATCTTCAATTGTTTTAGTTTGTTCATGTGTTATCGGGATTGGCGTCGTGTGGAAATCGCAAAGTCCGCGAATAATTTGAAAAGTTATTGACATATAGTGTTTATTGGAAGAACATTGTGTTTTAAAAGTTAACAGGAGTAAAAATGCAGAGAACTAATATATAATTAGTAAGGCTGCATCAAAAAATAGAAGAAGATTACGAACTCGCAAAATTACGTAGTCCGTGTTCGGGTTGTGTGAACCCCGCAGGGCTTGAGACAAAGGACGCCAATCCAGAATATTTGTATTATTGTTTGTGACGTAAAGGAACAATAAATAAGTATATTAAAAATATAAAAAGGAAATTTAATCATCCTTGTAAGGCGTAGACCTATACCACGCCCTGAGGTACGTCGAGAAATTCGATGAAAAGTATTTAGAGTCCCATAGCTGCATTAAACGTAAATAACTGTCTCAAACGTCGCATCAACAACGTGTGGCAAGAAAGAAGAACAAATAACCGTTCCAAGGTTTTAATTATGATTGAAAATGGTGATAGGAAACACAACATTAATTGAACATTTACATTTGTAACTTATTTTAATGTTAGCGATGTTATTGCTCGGCTGACATATACAAATATATTATATTTGGTTACCATTTTAACGCTGTGATGAATAAAACCATAAACAGGTTTTAAAATAGAATCATACACAGTAATAAAATCTTTTGAGAGGTGTAAAAAAATCGTATATGTTGCTCTCACATGACTTTCTCTACGCTTGTGCAAAGTATTTTTTACAAACAGTTAATATATCGGTTCACTGATTGCTAAAATTAATAATGTTATCTCTTTGCATTAGCATGTTCTAACATCAAAGTTCATTATATCATAAATAAAAGAAAATGCAGCAACACTTTCCTACATTAGGGTAATTAAGTATTTTGGTGTTGGTATTGCATGCGTATCGTGGCGCTATAAAACATCCGATTTTCTTTTGTTCTATTTTGTCTTAATTGTCAAAGCATAACCATCCACGCATATCTTAGTTGGATTGAAATATCTGATGCATTTGTCCTATTTTACATATTCTTTGGAGTAACCATTCCCTACTGCATAGCATTTTCAATTAAGTCAGCACCTTCTTTTCAAGCATGTTGTTTTATAACTCCAGTATGTTCATACTCAGATACAAGGTCTTTGTAAATGCTTTTTAAAAGTTACCCTTTTCCTAAGCTTTTAACTTGGAAGCAAGTTCGTTTCCATCTGTATAGTTTGGAACAAATTACATTTTCTGCGTTAATTGCCTGCCGATCGATTCGTTCACGTTTTGTTTATGTTTTGCAAACAACACCATCAATGAAAGATCAGCATGGTGTGCATCATGCATGAACATTCAACAACGAGATGGCAGATAAATCTTAGTTAAAATGCGTACACACAACAAAATTGCCTGTTATTGATTGCTATAAAACGAACAGGGTTAGAAAATTTCACACGCATCTAATCGCATGATATACTAGAAGACTTCAGTTACTTTCGAGCAGTTTCTATTGCCATCCCTGAAATTAAATGGCAGATAACTCGCAAATTTACACTTAAGTATCTTTTAGGAAGTCTAACCAATATCACAATGTATGCATTGCGGAATTTGCTATCTAAGGTTATAGGTTATCTTGGAAGAAAATCAGCAAGACTCAATGGTTAATCACCTACAAACAAGTTAGCATTTCAAGATGTATTATAGTTAAAGTGTGCGTAACCTTGGCACTGACCTTAGAAAAATAGTTCTCATTCTAAGAGAGTGAATACGTCAGGTGCAATTCTTTAGTTTAAAACTTAGTTCCCTACTTTCCCGCATGCAGCGTCGTAGTCAAACACTGCTACCACCCTACCCTTAAGACAAGATCAAAATGCATTAAAGTACTAAATAGCGATATTCACGCCACACTATTTACCATTAAAAAAAGTCGTGCTAAATTTAGTAAAACAATATGCAGAAATTTTATTTTGATGTATTAGACAATATGTAATAAGTAAAAGATGAGAAACTTAAGGGACATAAGAACATACATAATGCGAATTCTTCAAAGTATACAAGGTTAATCCTAGTCTCCCACAATTTTAGTTTCATGACACCTGCAGTTTAGGCGGCGCCGTGGCCAAGCGGTTAGACCGCTCGCCTACCACCCAGGCGGCCGGGGTTCGATCCCAGGTACCCGCATGTGGTATTCGTGGTGGACGAAGCGGCGTCTGGGCGGATTTTCTCCGGGTTCTCCAGTTTCCCCCGCCACTCAACCAACTGCCCCATCATCACCTTTCCAATCATCCATTTCGCCTGCATTTCATATCCTCTTCCTGATGCTGGGCTCACACCCGAGTCTAGGTCTTCACTTTGTCCGGTCCATAGGTTCCTCTGCTCCCAGACGGACATCTGACCCTAGGCACTGTCTTCTAAGTCCTATGGGTGTAAGCTCTACATAACGAGAGGGTAATCAGATGAAGATACCTGCAGTTTGTAGAAAACCATACATTTGTGCAAGTTCCCTTCCAGAATAAAATTATTAAAATAGGTATTTTTGGAACGTCACTTTTAAAGACAGAGTTAACCTTTAGAATGCATTTAAATCCACCTTAAGTGTAGATAAGAATACATATTAAAAACCAGCAAATTGCCTTAGGGATAGCGTTCATTTGTAGGCTCGCGGGTTCAAATTTCCTCTACTCAACCATGGATTCCCTGAATTGCCAGGTAAATACCTAAATTAGATATTCATTATCTTGGAAGTTCTACCTGGGAATAATGTGTAAGTCCTCTTCCTTCCGGAAGGCATTTTGTATAATTTTGTAACCACTTGTATAATACTGACAGATAAACAAAGCCACACTACACAAAACATATACATAGATCTCTTCAAAAACACAATTCACTTCAAATAACTTCTTCATAGCATCCCCCATTTCCGACATATCCGTTATTATTGGTAGGCGTTTTTCAATACTGTCGTATTTTTTAAATGATACTGCTACTCACTTGTTTTTCACAATGTCAAGGCCAGCATATACCGATCCGGTTTTCAACATGTGCCTATAAATTAAGTTCCCTCTATCATCCCCGCGAAACGTGTAATAGATCTATTTCTGCGAAGGTTTATTTCGATTAATATTAAGCAGATACCACAATTAAATTATATTATTTTCTTGTTTAACGACGCTGTCAATTGCCAGGATCACATCAGCGTCGCCGGTGTGCCGGAATTTTGTCCCGCAGGAGTTCTTTTACATGTCAGTAAATCTACTGACATGGAGCTGTGGTTTTTAAGCACACTTAAAAACCATCGGCCTGGGCCGGGTTTGAACCCGCGACCTTGGGATCCGTGGGCCAGCGTCTAACCAACTGAGCCACCCAGACCGACAGATACCACAATAAGCTTTCTTAAGGATAATTGTACAACTACAAAACATAAACAATAGTGGGTAGAGAAAATCATGGAAGCGTAACATCAGATTAATACATGTCACACGAGTGAGTGAGTGATTAGGGTTTAAGGGCCCATCAACAGCTAGGTCATTAGAGCCCCATGTCAGACGATGAACGAATGAAATTGGTGAAATAGTGCTCTAATTAACCCGGAATAGAGCTTAGTTACCCGACATTTGTGTTTTCAGGACAAGGGAAAATTCCAGAAAAAGCTTATCACTCACCCTAGCCGATATTTGAACTCGGGACCTCTTGAGTGTGAGGTAGACACGCTACCCCAACAGCACATAGAAACTCATGCAAGTGTAAAGCATCAGATTTCACAAAAACAAATGCTGAAAATGAAGTACTGAAAACAGAAATGTCCGTAATCACGAAGGTCCCTACAACTTTGTCGATACTCGCAATCGATTATTGAAAATCTCCCTAAAGTCGATAATAAAGTGTTTAACGTCGTCCCAACAGGAGAGATATTGCGCAGGAAATGTTACGGAAAGAGTTATTGGATGCTTCTGGTTGAGATTAATCTCCTTCATGTTAGAACTACTCTGTCGCATGATCAAGTCAGCACAACCCCCCGATCTTGCCTTTATTATTTGCTAAGTTTATCAACTACTTTCTCTACTACGTACAGTAGATAAGGGAAGATCGCATTCGAGATTTTATTGGAAATATATCTTGAGGGTCCATGAATCTCCCACAAAAATATTTTAGAAAAAAGTGCACACGTGCGCGTGAGAGAGAGAGAGGGGGGGGGGGATAAAATAGATACCTGAAGTGCTGGATACACGTGATAATTTCTACTCGCGAGTCTACAAAGCATTCTTACAGTTACTCCACCTGCTTCTTGTTAATCGAGATAAACATTCATTACATATTTCGTTATAGTATAAGAAGAATACAGGGGCCTAAAGCAATAGTCAGAATTTTGAAAGCGCAGCTTTGAAATTGCAGACATGACAGAAAAAAATAGTGACATACAGCTTGAATAAAATATAACCAATATCCTGGGAATAGCCAATTCTACAAAACTTTTTACTTCACATAAATGGTACGGTTTAACCTAGTGGTGCCATCGAGGGGAAATAAACCGGTTAGTTTTTCCTCTTCCTAGTACCCTTCGCTGGTAACGTAATAGATACGAAGGCAAGGAAGAATGCTGGGAGGATTCCGGCTGAAATTGAAACGGGATACGATAACTCCTACACGGACTATTTTGTGAAACATAAGGTGTGCAAATGCACATTATCCAATAACAGCCACCTTTGCCCTACAGGGCCACGCCACTAAGCTATAGCGAATAGAGTGAGCAAAAGAGAAGAATGACCCGCGGTGTCACTTTTTGGCATCTCTGCTTTAACCAGATCAACTTTCTTTTTTCCTTTGCATAATAAGTTTTTGCCAGCTACGGTTTAACAATAACACAAGTCATTCAGAACGAAGATGACTTCACAGGGTATTCTCGGAAAATTCAACAAACATTTTATTTGCAGTGTAAATATCTTAAACATTTGCTATTTGAATCTAATCCGTTCCAGCTTTTTGAGAATAATATAACCAAAAAAGTGCCATGTATAGGAGTTTGTGGCGGGGAGATTTTTATGAAAATCTTTGTCTCGTATCCTTAGAAGACGCTCTCAAGTAACAATTTAACAGACTTTTCCTTCTAGGTTTCATTGCTCACAGGGACCTTTTCTCAAACATTCTTTTATTGGATTCAGAGTATCAAAATGCGTATTTCCGGCGCTATCCCAAGTTTTGAATTGAATACATCACCTCTACTTACTATGGGTAAGCAGTAGAAAAAGTGTAACATCTACTAGCGGTTTCATTTATGACAATGAATCTCAGTCTTTGTGCATTTTATTAAAATTTTAAACCCATCAGATTCCAGTTTTAGCATAATGATACCAACACTTTCATTCGCAGAAGTATTAGAATATGTCATCAACATGTCATCAGAATACAGACAGTGTCTACAAAATTCTGGTTTATGGGTTAAGTCAAACGAAAGGCTTTAATTCCTCGAGAGTTGGTTCAAATGCACTTCGTGTGCAGTGGTAGAGCACCTGAACGATTCTATTCAGAGCTGCTTCCTGTGCAACGACAAGTTCATCACAGTAGTCTGCTTATGTGAATAGATGGCTGCGGTCGGTCCGAGTCTACTGTGTAAAGCAAGTCCTCGCCTTTGGTTTTGCTCGAACTCTCTTAGAGTCAAACGCTGGAAATGCTAGCGGGCGATTCTGTCGGCATTGGACAATCAAAGTAAACCTAGACAACTATTACAGCTAAACGAGAAGTTTATTATTACTATATTTTGTTATTTTATTATTAATATTTTACATAAGACTAAAAAGTTAATATATCAGGTACAAGAAACGTTATATGGCGCTGAAACTGGACCAAAAGCAGATAACAAGCAGATAAATTAATGGTGCATAGAAATGAATTTTTGGAGTCGATCAGCACGAAAATCCAGGAAAGAAAGTTCGGAATAACAGAGCAAGAGAAATTATGCAAGTTGACAAATACAGTTTGGAAATAGAAGAAAGACGCCTGAGGTGGTATAGACACGAGGTTAGATTGTCACAGGATCGAATAAAATTATCAATCGGAAAGTAGAAGGGAAAAGAAGACAAGCTTAAAGGAGGAAGGTGCTATCGACAGAGACTTACTCAGCAGAAGATCGTTGTGGGATGAAGGAAACCCATTATATTGTGGAATATTCCTTAATAAAAAAACATCACTATTAAGCCAGTAACCTCTAGAAGTGACGACCATTTGCTTTAAAATTGATGTGTTTACGTTATTTTTCTTTTAGATGACGGTTAAGTTTCTGCAGATTAAGCTTCAGAATATTTAAAAATTGAATAACACTTCTTATCTCACAAAGCGGGACTTATCTCACAAAGTTCATTTTGAACAATCACAGAAGGCACAATAACTTGTTTCGACTAGCACTGACACAATCTTCTGAAAAGATACTGAGGAAACTATTCACTTGTATAGAAGTCCGATAGTGAATTGTACCCCAGGAATACGCAGTACACATTTTATTAGTCAATTTTCATCAAAATCGTTAGAACCGTTTTCGAGAGAATAAAAAAGAACTACCTTTTCCCCATGCAAACGATGTTCGGGACGGAGGATACTCTTGAAAACCTTCGTGCCGCAATGCTGAACCTAAATTTGGCATCTTCCAAAATTATGTTTTAACTATGGTGCGCACATACATACACGGGCTAAACGCCCGCGGACCCTTTTGTAAATAAATAAATACTGGGTGTACCCAAAAAAAAAAAAAAAAAAAAAAAAAAAAAAAACACCGATAACACCAAGTATTTTGTGCAGGATGGCAAACTGATCGGTCTTAAAATAGGAACCCCTCTACGAAAATGCACAGTTTGGACGCTGGAGATGGCCGAAGTTTGAGAACCAATGACAATTGTTGTGACAATTTAACATTCATATTGGTATCTTAATACGGAAGGTATACAACTCTTTAGCCATCTGTGTACTGGGATGAACGACCTGAGCATAACATTCCTGCGCATGCGCTAAATTCCTCCGTGGAGTCCTTGGTGCGCATTCTACTGCGTTACTTGTGTAGTTTGCAATACTGCTGTTTTGTAACAGCAGTGCGACACGTACCCGTACACAGCTGAAGAAATAGCCGATGTGAGCTCCAGCGCACTTTGATGTAAATGTGCGGAATCACCTTAACGTCGCATACCCAAATCGATGGATTGGTAGAGGTGGACCAGTTCCATCGCCAGCACGGTCGCCAGATCTGACACCTATCGACTGTTTTCTGTAGAGTTGTATGAAGGGTATGGAGTATAGCACATCTGTAACGTCAGCGGAGGACCTTATGGCTCGAGTCCAAGGAGCGAATGAAAATCTCCAAAGGCAACTGCATGTATTGGGTCACATGCATGAGGCTCACCACAGCCGATACAGGCTTTGCAATGATGAAGGTACACAGTTCGAAACCCATTTGTTATTTCGACAGCTCAATGTTGGGTTTATTGACGAAATGTGAACGTACACCCATCTCACACTTCGATGCGCTACAACGTCCAAACCGTGCATTTCCATACAGGGGTTCCTATTTGAAAATCGATCAGTTTGTCGTCCCTCACAACATACTAAGCGTTGTCGGTGGTGGTTTTTTTTTTTTTTTTCCACTGAATACATATCGGATCTCAAAGCAAGCGTTTGCAGCAAAATCCCTATTCGAATTTGTTCTTGCAATAAAACACTGTTATTAGTATTAAACAGGAGATGAAGACTGATGATGCATAAAATGAAATCATGCTGAATTTGCGCTGGTTATTCCAAGGCATTTGTAACTCCCAAATCTTAGAAGCTAAGCACATAATTAAATAGGAAAACGATGTTTTGAATTAGTTCTAATCAGGCTGATCCTAAATGACCTGGCTTTAAGTAAGAGGTTTAAATACAGTTTATATGGGACTCTATTCACTTAGCAGAACGTTTGTACGAGCAGAACCGGACGCTTATCGTTTGCAGAATCCACATGTATTGTAGCCATGGGATTTTCCGCAATGAATGAATTGTGTGGAGTGATTTTAAAACAATACGCAGCGGATCAGTTTTAGCGATTAGACAACGTTTCAGCAATAGCCCAAATATCATATACAGCAGAAAGGAGATGGGATCCATTTAACTGATGATTCCTGGGTAATGAAAATGGAAACAAGAGTGGGTATGTATCGCGTACAAATGGGATTGGGCATTCACAGTTGTGATTTTAACTTGCATCGGTATTATGATACCAGTATATTTTCAATAGTAATCTCACCAGGGTATTTTATTTATCTAGAGAAAATCAAAACTCGAGTGGGCTTAGTTATGTCAAGATTAAAGGAAGATACATAAAGACTGCAAGAAATAGGTACAATAAACATAAGTCCTGGCAACATAAGATAACATTTGCTAATGCGACAATAGCGGAAATACACGCTGTGCATTGCATCGTGAAGGCAGTGTGCCAACAGAAAATAGCCATGGAGGATAGGAGTTAACGGCACAGGTTGAAATGAAAAATAACTTTGTACAGGAGTATAAATGGATCGAACATCAACAGCCATGGCATTGTTGCAACGCACCGGCTGTCCTTCAAAATAACTCCCCAGGGCATTCACACACCATTGTCAATGATGGGGAAAGGCGTTCAATGTCATGGGCATTGCCATCCACGTGTGCTACTTGTCGCCGATATGCCGTTAGAATATCTGGCCCGTTTACAAAGCAACAGGCCAATACCCTATTCCCCAAAGCTTCTCGTAGGCCAGCATAGTACTGAGTAGCACTCCGGCCTCCGAAAATGGTTATTATTCTATCTGTTGTAAGACGCAGCCTCTGAATGTTTTCGGAGCTGATATCTAGCTATTCTCGCTTACAGTCCCTATCTGTCGGTTGAATTCGGTACGACTTACCGCAGGTTTTCGAATGTGTAGACAGGCAGTACAGTGTGTAGTGTTTAACGCTTGCTTTTAATACATACGGCACCGCAGGCGGTGACACTGATGATACATGGAATGAAGATGGAGCACCGGTGGAATGAGATAGCGGGGGAAACCGGAGAACCCGGAGGAAACCCGCCCCAGCGCCGCCTCGTCCACCACGAATCCCACATGCGGTTGCCTGGCAGACAGTACGGTGATGTCACACTTCTTTGGAACATATAACATCGCTGTCAAGACTTATGGAATGACCCTGTAATACGTATTAACTCACTAAATTTATCGAACTGCTTCTATATAGTACTCTTTCTGTTACTCTTTGCGTTTAGTGTCGCGCTGTTTGGTGACGCACATTTTGAATATCTATGTGGAAAACAAATCATGCTCGCAAACAAATCAACAGATGCTGGGGAGGTGATAAAAATGTGGAATAAGCTGCCATGATTGGTTGAAACGCATCGTTTAATAGCATCTTATTTCTCAAAAGTAGTATGATGTAGTAGGAGTGGTATAGTAATCTCACTAGAGCTTTTTTTTTTATCGATAAATCTATGAGTGGAACACAAGTAATTCAAAACTGCAACGGGATTTAATTCACTATACAGGCTGGTACACCATTTATCATAGGATCAACATGCCTTCTGTGCTACGCCTGCTCAGAAGTACTAACCAACCTGAAAGCATACTACTCATAACCCATTGAACCTGACTTTGATATGTCCTTCGGGTTGGAATTTTTTTCCAGCTATATTAACGAAAACTATTATTTTTTTTGCATTCCAATTAAGCAACTCTACACTAAAATTGTTTACATGTGTTTTTTATACACGCATATTACATTTTAAGTACTTTAGTGGTCAAATTGACATGATAGGGCTCAAAACGATCCCTGCTTAGTCAGGTTCGTTCCCAGCTGATACACCATTCTCTGCGTTGTTCTTCTTTACTGCTAATAACTTCATCACTATGAGAACTGGATTCATTCGAACCGAGTTATGATCTTCATAGTCGTTGTCATTACTTTCCAATTATAATATTTTCCACGTGTTTATCTCCGTTAACATGAGGTAGGTGAGACTAAGATTTTGTAAGAACTATTTCTAAAAGAATGTGTGGAAAAAGTCATGCGAATGTAACATCAGATTTTTGAGGGACTTAATTTTCTTTGTACTCATATGTATTCCAATTTAATCCGTGTAGATAGTATGTAATTGTTCTGCAGCTGCGCTTATATTCCCTTCTGAGAGCTTACCTATACCCGAGCGATATTTTCCTTTAAGTCAAATTAGAAGTGACGAAAAACATGCACAAATGCGAAACACATCTTTTTGAGGTTTAAAAATAATGTGTTCGTGTTCTTCCATTGCAAAGTACTAAGACTTTTGTGGAACTCAAACCTACAGCTTGCGAAAACTGAATTTCTGCAATTAATTTAAGCATATCTGACATTTTCGCTTAATCTAGCCCAAACAAAATGTGCAAACAGTGAGGTTCAGGGCTTTGATATACTCCGTAAATAATAAGTGAGAATCGATTTGACTGCGCATATGGCATTAAAGCACATGGGTCAACCCGCACAGTTTACGTTTTAAAGATTTCTACACACTCGATAAAGCTGAACTTTTAGCTGTTCAACACGCTGTGGTATCCCCATATCTCACATGTAGATATTTGAGAACTTAGGAATTATGGCTAACAGCTTCCTGTTCAATTCATTTGAATCTGTAACATGAGACACTCCAGAGTTTTAAAACGTATTATTTTTATAAAAAATGATTGCTTTATATTTAGATTACCTTGGTCTTGAGTTAATAGACCAAAGTATGACTCAATTGTGCTTCTAAATGTGATAAAATAGAGAACACTTGAATGCATGCCTAAATCCAGAAGGGGTGCGTGACTCGAGCATAAGTACGCTATCCTACCCTCCCCCCTCCGGTGGATTTGCCTCTACTTTTCATAGCAAATATTACCCAATCTGACTTACATGTTAACAATATATTTTGCTCACTTGTGTGAATAACTCCAATTATCACTTTTTAAAAAATTAATCCGGGCCAAAATTATATAACTTTCAGTAGGATATTTTAGGTAACAGAAATTTATCAAACTTAAAATGTTAAAATATTCAACTCCAGCTGATATTCTAGAACTGATGTTTGAAATTACTTTTTCCATTATATTTACTGATTAATGTTTATCTCTCTACAGGTATGTAATCAGGTAAGTTAGAATTATTTTCCTACTGGAGGGGTGTGCCTAAACAGATAACTGAGAGTTTTAAATACGATCTATCTTGGTTTGTGACATCCTGTAAAATTTAAATTTCCAGTAAATTGCCATTTAATGAAATCAAAGATATGTTTGTTGTGTTTCGGTGACTGCAATTGTTACACGGAGATGTATATTTGATACTTGAATATCATTCGTTGGCAGCCTTGCAAGCTTTCTTAACTGAATATTAACAATGAGGATACCATAAAGAATAAAACATCTCCGTTTTAGTTCCTTGTAGAATTCAATTGTAATGTGACCATCATTTAAATGGCAACTTATTTTAAAGAGCTTGGCAGAATAAACATAAATGGCGTGTATGTTACAGGACGGTTAAGAGTTAATTTTTATTCCAGTAGTTGGTAGGTTTTATTGGATTAATGTTTTACAGTTGTGTTACATCACAGAAGAGAAATCTTTACATTACACTTAATTCCATAGTTCTGGGAAGCCCCTGTTTTATTACAAATACTTAAATATTTCGTGTCATTGTCTCAGTTCAGAAGGTATTTTCATCTTCAGTCTTCTCTCGTGAGCACATGGCGAGCAGTCTGCTGAAATCTCCTGGATTGGTGACTTGATATGGTAGTTAAATCTCCTGAGTACTGCTGAGGACTGCTGTCACTTCTGGAATGGTAAGATCAGAGTGGGCAGTTGAGTTTCTAAGATACCACGCAGCACTAGTAATTAATCCAAGACATCTGTTTCATTTGTATTTGTGAAGATGATGCTAAATCCAGAATAGGACAGCCATATATTCCAAACAGATCTGATGAGTGATGTGCATATTACATTTTGTAGCTAGGAGAAAGTGAAGAATTTGAAGATATCGTATGTTTTGATTTGGAGACATTGAATTTCCTTCACAAATAAATTATGTTTTTCCACTTAAACACTAATTAAGTGTAAGGTCAAGGTATTTAATTTGATCTATAAAACCACTTCATTTAAATGAACAAGTTGACGCAGACATTTTTCGTGTAAAAAATATGTATGATTGATTTTTTTGGGATGTATTACACCTGTCCTGTGTTTGCACTAAAAATTTATTTCATCACAGAATTTTTGAACGTATTGTAGTGTGCCAATATTTAAGTTGGCTAAACTAATGGTTCTGTTGGAATAATTACATCCATCCTGTAATAGTTAACATTCTAATGTGATAGAACAAGCATTAATACAACACGATCGCATACAATGAAGACAGCCGAAGGTTTCTGGGTTTAAAAGTCACCATGCTGATCACAGACGCAGTCACACAATATCTCAAGACTTGAGGAGTCAAACAGTTGTAATCACGATTCTTCTCGGCCAGAAACTAGCTTGGGTACAGCCATGGAAAATGATTGAGTGCGATAGGAGAGCAGAATATTGCTAAGTTCCGCGTATTGCAGTGCGGTTTACACAAATGGATATTTCCAACATGCAGCTGAGTTTGTTAGTCTCAGTTCCATATGTTATCGTCTGTCGCCCACACAAATAGGCCGTGTATTGAATCATCACTCGCATTTGTATTTGCAAGTATATATCTCGACGTGCGCCCCATTTAATTTAACACGCTAGCGTGGAGTTAAGGAATTAACCCTTTTGGCTTAAGCAGACCACTGCAAAATTTGGAAACTTCAGATCAAATAATGAGCTTGTTCTTGATGGGCATGAAAGTGTCTTTAATTACATAAAGAAAGGTATTGTGGTGTAGTCTTAAAAATTTAGGAACTACCTTTCACATTTGGCCACAAAAATGTTCCTTTACTTCATTATATGAAACTAAAATTAATAAAATATTGCAAAACCTACTAACCATTTAGTTGTCGCCTTTGTATATCATTTTTACTATCTTATTTTACAGCTCTGAAAAATGAACAAAAAAGCTTGATTTATATATATTTTTGAGAAATCTGATGTCCTTCCTAAGCATACGAATGCCACCTAGTGAACTTAACCGACTGGATTTGAGCCACGACTAGCAGCTTGGGAGACAAAATTACCGCTATTGCATCCTGAAGGTTTCAGAGAACTTCCTCCAAGTTCACACCGCTAGTAATCGGAACATAACACAGGGCCTGTTAGTGGCCAAAATCCCATTACTGGAAGTCAGGGCTTACCTCAAATTATTCACCTTAATTATCGTAAATGTGCTCACCATGGCGTAATGAGCTATCTCTGAATTTCTAATAAATGCAGCAAACCAAGTCAACCAGAAATGATCGATCTTACAGAATCACGGTTTAAAACAAGAGCATATTTGTCGCTTCACTGCACCGCTGTGAAATTCTGCAATCTCACCAAAATTGTACCAGACAATACGCAGTTAGCTGTCACTTCATTTAACAGAAATATCCAGGGAATTTTAGCAAATTATGAGCATATAATTCATGTGTAGTTAAGCACTGAACTATTTACTTTTATTTACAAATTCTCACGTACAGATGTTTTTCCTCAACATTTAAAATGTAAGCTAATATACTGAGGGGAAATCCCCTCAGTAAATTCCGTTTTGTAGCATAAATAGTACGTAGCATTGTTACATTTATTACTATGGTGAATATTCCGTAAAATTAACTATATTATATGTTTTCCGGGCTTGCAGGTCGTGGTCTAGTTGGTTTCTTCGCCGAAAACTACGTCCGGTATCTTCAGGGGGGTCAAAGCTATGAATACAGCTCCGGAGTCCCGTGTCTTTATTAGACCTATTTGCCTGGAGAAAATGTTTTTCCGGTGTTCTTCCTTATCTTGGAATTTTCACTCATTAGAGCCATAGTCCGTTTCTGTGTGCTTGGAATGATGCAAGGATCCAAAATAGAGGATCGAGAAACGGAAGTACGCCAATACATCTGCACAATTCGGAACGCAACAAAAACTGAACTGTTACACTCCCCATCCACTCCTTTAATAAACCTTGTTTTCTAGCCACATAATGTTAATCGAGATCAACGTTTGCAGAATATACCTAACTTTATTACACGTTTTAATGCAAAGCCAAGGGGTGACTTTTTGGTTGTGGGTGTGCAGTAAAGAAGACAGATGTAGTCGAGATAAAGAAACACTTTTATTTCCGTAAACAGTAACTTGTACACTCGTTGCAACAGCAAGAAAGTCTTTTCCGATTCTCCAACAGCACGACTCCGAATTCGTAACACAAAGAACTAACTCTTCTCCGTCGGCACAACTCTCCACATCGTCTGTCCGTCTCCGTCGGCACGACTACTCAACCTTCACATACGTCTGACTGACTCTTCTGTCGCACTTTACCGCTATTTATATCTCCCAGGCACTATTCTGGAAGCTTCAGGAACGTTCACTTATTGCGGCGAGATACAAAGCAGAGAAGGTTCTGGAAGTGTCTATCCTTTTCTCTCTTTCGGCAAGCGCCCCAACAATGCGGCCATGCTCTGTCTCTTTCCTTCGGCTCCTTTGCGGTAGTGCCGACAATAATGCGATGGGTGACACTGCGGTTGTCGGCAATTAGATGCGGCGGGCGCGGTGACACTGCTCCCTCCTCAGAGCTGGTCGTCCCGACCAGCACTATCACTGCGGCATCTCCCTTGCGCCCCGGCGGACTATCCCATCGAACCTCTTCTCCAGGAGGCACGATCCTAGGTATCGCTGTTGGATAGTGTCCCTTGGTCTGGGTAGGACGACGTATGCCATCCTGCTTCGAAATTCTGCAACAGTACCGCCGGTCTTGACGGTCCCTCGTCCAGTTGCCCTTCTTCCTGGTGTGTTGACGGGCCATCCTGCGCACTTGGAAACGGCTCATTGGGTACCGTGTCCGCCGACCTCTCTGGCGCACCTTCGCAGCCACCTTGCTTCCGATGGGTCCGGCAACAAACCCCACCACATCCGCGCGAGTCGCGTCCACCGCTGCACTCGTGTTCACTCGTGCTCGGCACGGCCTCTCCTGTATCCTGCCGTCCAAGATGATGGCCACCATTCTTCCGTTCACGGCACTATGCGTCAGGTGATTGGATGGCTCCGACGGTCCCCCCATGTCACACGCCAAGTCGGTTCTCGCGTGTTGCTCGTTTGCTTGTGCGCTTCCCTGCTGATCGTCCTCCACGTCATATCCTGGTTGGTTACGTACCCGACACACTCCACCAGAGGATCCCCGACGACGTCCCTGAACTGCCCCTTTGTCTTCCCCGAGACGTACACTTTCGTTATCTGAAACGGGCGCAACTGTCGCCTCGGCCACTAGGTGCTTCCTCCCCGGGTCCACGCTATTCCGTCTGCCCCTGGCATCCAGTACTTTGACGCTCTCGTCAACTCTTACTACCAGGGCGCCAAGACGTTCCCCGTCGTCCTCCACGACGTCCACATGCTGGCAGAGGTCTTCCACCTTTTCGCCGAGTTCTTCCACGTCTTCCGTCATGCCAATCAGTTCGCCGAGTTGTTCCACGTCTTTCGTCACGCCAATCCGTTCGCCGAGTTGTTCCACGTCTTCCGTCACGCCAATCCGTTCGCCGAGTTGTTCCACGTCTTCCCTCGCGCCAATCAGTTCGCCGAGTTGTTCCACGTCTTCCCTCATATCATCCGAAACGGGCGCAACTGTCGCCTCGGCCACTAGGTGCTCCCTCCCCGGCTCCGCGCTATTCCGTCTGCCCCTGGCATCCAGTACTTTGACGCTCTCGTCAACTCTTACTACCAGGGCGCCAAGACGTTCCCCGTCGTCCTCCACGACGTCCACGTGCTGGCAGAGGTCTTCCACCTTTTCGCCGAGTTCTTCCACGCCTTCCGTCACGCCAATCAGTTCGCCGTCAATTTTCGCCGATAGCTCCGTCTTCATCTCTTTCAGCTCGGCAGCGAGGTTGTTTCTCGTCTTTATTTCTTCTTTCAGCTCGGCAAAGAGGTTGTCGTTTGCCGTCTTCATTTTGGCAGCGAGGTTGTCGTTTCTCGTCTTCATTTCGGCAGCGAGGTTGTTGGTTGCAGTCTTCATCTTGGACATTTCTGTCTTCATTTCGGCGAATAATTCTTTCATCATTGCCATCATCCTGGTTTCCGAATCTCCCTCCATCTTGGTTCTAACGTTGCAACTTCTAACGACGATGTAACGAAACTAGAAGCAATTCGACGAATCCCACTCCTGACACCAGTGTGACTTTTTGGTTGTGGGTGTGCAGTAAAGAAGACAGATGTAGTCGAGATAAAGAAACACTTTTATTTCCGTAAACAGTAACTTGTACACTCGTTGCAACAGCAAGAAAGTCTTTTCCGATTCTCCAACAGCACGACTCCGAATTCGTAACACAAAGAACTAACTCTTCTCCGTCGGCACAACTCTCCACATCGTCTGTCCGTCTCCGTCGGCACGACTACTCAACCTTCACATACGTCTGACTGACTCTTCTGTCGCACTTTACCGCTATTTATATCTCCCAGGCACTATTCTGGAAGCTTCAGGAACGTTCACTTATTGCAGCGAGATACAAAGCAGAGAAGGTTCTGGAAGTGTCTATCCTTTTCTCTCTTTCGGCAAGCGCCCCAACAATGCGGCCATGCTCTGTCTCTTTCCTTCGGCTCCTTTGCGGTAGTGCCGACAATAATGCGATGGGTGACACTGCGGTTGTCGGCAATTAGATGCGGCGGGCGCGGTGACAATACTTTCTGACCTCATTGCTGCAAAAGCGACAGTTAAAAATCTGATGTGTTGCACTCACATGAGTTTCTCTACTCTTGTACTATTCTTACAGACTCTTATTTCTCTATCTTCATGTTAGTCCACATAACATTTGCAGAAGTTATCTTATTACTGATTTTCTTATAGGTGCAAGGGGAATATGGGAATACAGCAGACTTTGAGGGATAGTCAAATCTTTTAAACCTTTGAGATTCCGTTCTCTTTGCAGGCTAACATAAAAAAAATGAACAATGTCGCATTAGGCGAAATTAAGTTTTCCGAAACTGACAATTGACAAGGAATATCTCTGAAATGGTTCACTCCACAAAAGATGCATTTGGACTAACATGTGTTTTAACGAGATCTGCATTGTTTGTGCAGTAAGATTTGGTCTGTCTTACGATTTACCAGCTATGTAAAAGTCACTCAGAATAAACAGAACTACTCGGGCTATAACCAGAAAATTCAAAGTATACATCTCATTTGCCATAAAAATATCTTAAAACATATGGCGTTTTAATCAATATCTTTAGAGCCATTTTTTGAGAAAATCAAAATTTTAAAAATGTTTTCCTTGTATTGGGTAGTTTAGGCTGGAAGAATTTTTTTTTTTTAAATCTTCGTGTTGCTCCCTTGAAAGATACTAAAATTAAATACTTTGGTTTTTAACCGACTTTTCGCTTCTGAGTTATGCTGTTCACAGACGCATACATAAGGACCTTTTCCTAAAAGTGCTATTTTTTATTTAGGGGGCTCAAAACATATATTTCCGGTGAAATGTTGACATCGAATAATTATTGGGTGGAGTATATTTCCCCTACTTACTATCTATACGTAGTAGAGAAAGTAAAAATGGAAATGATGTCCATCTACTTCAATCATAAGATTATTATTAATCAGCCAAGGACATCGCTTATTTGCCCTCTCGTGGTAGCAAATGAAAACACTGGTTAGCGGAAAGGGAGGAAAAAGGAAATATAGGCAACATTACGCCTAAAATAGTGTATTTTAGCATGCTGTTGGATCAATATTTCAGTTTATTGCAATACAGTAGTCTTAAAACCGGAAAAATAGACATAAACTAAACAATAAAAACAAGAGTAGTCTGCTGCACCGACCCGCAAAGAAGAACCAATTGCCATGCACATTTGAGGGTAAACTGGAAATTTGGTTTCACGTGCATTCCGGCGACTATGTTGCCATTCGTCAGATAAGCGCCTATCTTCTCCGACTAATAACCCAGCGAAGTGCTTATACCTGCATGCAAACCATTACAATTTTCAAAATAAAGTATCCATACAAATTACACAGTATACATTGTCATCTATTCTTCAACAATGGCTGAATCCATTTCTATGAAAATTAAAACACTAATATAGTTTAGCAAAAAACCTATTAAGCATCTTATTCTCGCCAAAAGTGGGGATAGTTTGTAATGGGGTACGAAATCAAAATATTCAAATATTTCGCTTACTATTGAGCTAGTAAAAAGTATTTTCCGACAAACTTAGTTATTTTCAGTTTTTGGATACAATTATTTCTGAATGCAAACTGGAGCATAATGTTGAATCTTTTAATTAATAGGTAAACCAGTATATATTGCGCATAATTTTTAAGATGCTCTTCAGGTGTATTTATTGCTTCATGAATAGCTATAATTCAATTATTTACACGGCTTCGACCTTCAGCTTTTCTTTTCTAACAAATTATTAAGGCGATTGTTTTATTTTGTTTCTTATTTTTATCTTCTTTATTCTAGTAACAGTAGCAAAGCAGTTAATCTAACCCTATTAGGGAAAAAACATGAGAAGATAACAAATCTCGCAAAATATGAACAAACTATTTCAACAGATTCATTGAACTTTTGGAAATCTCGAAACAGGAAGAACTAAAATGTTAATGAAGTAAAAATACTTAAGAACTTTTTACCTTTCATTTTAAAGAAGGGTCATGCATTGGTCTGAAGAACTGTCCAATTTAATGATCTTTTAAAGTTATTAAAGGTGACTTCGAAGCATAATAAATTTAAGATGATGAAATGCGTTTTTTAATCACAGCATAAAATGATTTAAATAAACAACTTCCAAAATGTGTATCTATTTCAAACTTTAAGCGTATACCAAAAAACGTTTACCAAGGTAGATCAAATGGATAAAATGCTGCTCGAATGAGCACCAGGTACAAAGGGATGAGAATAGTTGTGTTCCCTTATCCTGAGACGAGTGTCAATTATTCTCGCATCCTTGAAAGACCAACTCAATAGGGATCTTTTTTTTAAATATGACAAAAACACGAAAATTTAAGAGATAAAGACTAAAATATAAAAAATAAGAAAATGACCAAAAACGTTAAAAATCCCAAATATGGCTTGATATGTCCCAAGAGAATTGCATAATTTTAATCACCATTGATAAAATCGTGCTTCACTTACACAAACAAAAATTATGACATTTCATAAACATCCGGGCTCTGATAATTATAATAGCTTATAAAACTATTATACGAAACTAAAACTGATTTATCACTATCATAAACACGCGCAGAACTTTTATAACGATTAACCTTAAAATTACAGAAACTGGAAAATGCAATCCCAGAGAATGAATCCATTAACATGACGGGTTTGAATTGTAAACAGAATGTGAAACACTGAATTAACTCATAAACCACCAGTGTGTTTGTGTGCACTATACAACGGCTATAAAAGCTTGTTATGTGCACAAATTAACAACATTTATTCATTTATAACAGAGTATATTAACTTTATGTACCGTTGCTAATGTAACTGAATTCAATTCGTTGGATAAAATGCAAGCATGCAACCTATTTTCATTTAATATTAAGTGATTTGTATTTAATTGCCTTGTTAAAAGTTTTCAACTTTCAGAGGCTCCGCTGGTGTAGTGGTTAGCATAGCTAGCAAAGCAGGTAGCAGTTTTTGCTTTCTCTGCTACGTATAGTGAAGTAGAGGAAGTATTGCATTCCACCCAAAATTCGATGTCGAGATTTCACCGGAAATAATGTTCTGAGGCGCCCTGAATAAAAAAAAAAAAAAAAAAAAAAAAAAAAGAATTTTTGCTTTCTCTACTACGTATAGTAAAGGAGAGGAAGTATTGCATTCCACCCAAAAATTCGATGTCGAAGTTTCACCCGAATGTGTATGTTTTGAGGACCATTGAATTAAAAAACAACACATTTTTGGAAAAAGGTCCGTATATGTGTCTGTGTGTGTCAGTCTGTGGACAGTATAACTCAAAAAAAGTTGCTTAATAGCCAAAATTGGTATTTAACTTTAATGTCTTTCAAGGATACGACAAAAGATTTTGAAGAAAATTGCTTCACCCTGAACTACCATT
The DNA here is from genome assembly GCA_030765045.1 of Tenodera sinensis. Classification (NCBI taxonomy): domain Eukaryota; kingdom Metazoa; phylum Arthropoda; class Insecta; order Mantodea; family Mantidae; genus Tenodera; species Tenodera sinensis. Next base: position 211,906,610 of record CM060961.1, read on the forward strand.
TACATGGAAATTTCTTCGAAAATTTCGATTTTCTTGAAAAAGGTCTCATGATTTTGATTAAAATGCCATACGTTGTGACCTTGAATTTTCTGACTGTAGCCTATGTAGTCCTGTTTACTCTAGATGACTTTTGCATAACTGGTAAACCATAAGAGATGTTGTTAGCTAATGCTGGATTTCTGATAATGAAGTCATTAATCCTCTTGCTCTCCAATATTTTTCACTGATGGATGGGGCACTAGAAGTGGCCGGGTATATTTGAAGGTGGACTCGATCCATTTCCTCTTGCAGATCACATAGAGGACAGAGTGGTGAAGAATATATCCCAATTCTGTTTAAATGTTTTGCCAGACAATCATGTCCTGTAATCAACCTGAAGGTTGCAACTGCTGTTTTTCGAGGATACTCAGGAATTACTGTTTGAATGTTTGGTAGTTCCCATCTTTTATTCTTTGATTTTTCATAGTAATATTTTGCAATAATTTTTTTGAATTCAGAGTTGACTAATCTTTTAGCTGCATAAAATTGTAGATTAACTATAAATTTTTGTACACCGCTGGTACCCTTTTTTTGCAAGAAAATCAGCTTTCTCATTACCACTCAGCCCACAGTGAGCTGGTATCCATTGGAAGACTAGGCGTTTTTTAAGTGCTGTTAGATGGGTAAGGATTTTCCAACATTTTATAATTGTTTGGTTTTTTGGTGATAACTTGGAAGTAATTGCTATAATTGCTGCCCTGGAATCTGAGAGAATAACTGCTTGCTGAAAATGTGAAATTCTGTTCAAAAGATTTTGTAGGGCCATTCGAATTGCTTCAATTTCTCCATCAAAGTTAGTAGTTCCATAACTTAAAGATTTGTAATAGGAAAAGAGGTGACATGTGACTCCAGCACCTGCTCCATCTTGGCTTGATATTGATGATCCATCAGTATAAATATGGAGCCATTCATGTTCTGGAAATCTAGTATGGATTGTCTCTAATGCCAATAATTTTAGAACACTAGTTGGAGTATCACTTTTCTTAACTTCTTCTGTCAGGTGTAAATAATATGTGATGTCTAATGTATGTGTTGGATTCACTTTAGATATGAAATTTTCCTTTGAATTAGGAAGGTGTACATTTTTCTTGATGTCTTGAGTTTTTTGGAAAGAAAGCTCTCCTGAGTCTTTAGTGTATGTGTAAAATTTCTCTTGTGCCATGTATTGAATGTGAATCTGATCAACTTTTCGTGTTGAATAAGAGCCGCTTTTTCTATTTCATATTCAATGGGGTATTGGTTGGTTAGTATTTCCATAGCTGCTATTGGTGTGGTTTTGATAGCCCCTGTAATTAAGAGATAGACCAAATCTTACTATACAAAAAATGTAGATATTGCTAAAACACACAATTTATGTTTGAATGCATTTTTTTGTAGAGTGAACCATTTCGGAGATATTCCTTGTTATTTGTGAGAGTTTTGGAGAACTTATACTTCTGTCAAATGGAACATCGTCATTCATTTTTTAATGTTGATCGTGCAATGAACGGAATTTCAGAGCTTTAAAATATTTGACAATCGCTCAAAGCCTACTGTATTCCTATCTTCCCCTCGCACGTACAGAAAAGTAGATGATTTTTTCAAATGTTTATCTTGGCTAAGATGAAGAAGATAGAGGAATAAGAGTTTGTAGAAATAATTAGCACAAGAGTAGAGAAAGTCATGTGAGTGCAACACATCAGATTTTTACACACCCATTTGTAAGCTGTTTTATAAGACGCCGCACATCATTAGTACTGTGCGGAATTGTTACGCGTGGATCATGTGTAAAATGCCCGCCCCTGTAGCGTGGTGGTAGCGTGTCTGCGAGTTAGAATCTCGCTTGTGGTGGGTTATCTGGATAAGGATTTTTTCCGAGGTTTTCCCTCATCCTGAGAAGAATGTCGGGTAACTTAAAGCTCTATGGACCTCGGGCTCATTTGAGCATCATTTCACCCATTTCATTCATTCACCGTTCGATATGACACTATGTTGGAGAATATTAATTAAAAAAAGGTATGTAAAACCAAGAATTATATAGGAAAGTTATTAAGCAATTAATTGTAAAGGAATCTCTGTGTAGCGGTTCAAGTAGAAATATCGACAGAAAACCTGCAGATGCCTTTTGAAACACAAAATAAAATCCTTAGTGGAGAGGTTACACGGGAAACAAACGCTACACGTCAGAAACAATCAATTGAGAAATTTCCTCATTTTCGGAAGATGAATTAATTATACCTATATGTTATATTTTTCCAAAAATGTTAGAAATGCGTGAATATGGTTGTTATAGGGTGTAATCATTCATGAGTCTTGTAGCGCATACAATTTATCCTTGACCATACCCAAATTTAAACTTTATAAGTCTGATAGCAATCCTTTAATGGGCCTCCTTAAGTCCAAACTTTCATTAAATGAATGGTCTTCATCCAATCGGAGAATTCAATTTTCATTAAAGGACAGGTGTTCCACCAATCAGAATTCCCAACCAGCAATGGCAAAGCGCAGTATCGATTAATTCTCGAAACGCAACTAGCGCGAGTTTAGAAAACGCTAAAATGTCGGACACTACTGACAGTGAGATGCAACTTACTCCACCTAAGATGCAACTTAGACAAATTAACCCAATACATCATCAACTTCCAAGAATATTGCACTAAGCACAGTCCCGCAAATTAATTTCAGTAATTGTATAATAAATAAGTTGTACATGAAATAAAGTTTCGTCTGAAAACCAATATATTTAATTTACCTCCTATTTTTCAATGTTACGTAAATTTCAAGGTTATCATTTTCATAATACAGTTGTGACGTGCTGGAAACGAATCGATCGTTTAGCGCCTGCGCAGAACTCCAAATATCAGTGATGCAATATGTAGGTCATTGTCCCTGGTGAGTGTACAACATTTTACAATATTTCAAGTATAAAATTAGGTATATGGTGCAGTATAAACTGTCGTATGAAACTTAACTATAATGGTAATTAAGAAGCTCGTATGAAAATTAGGAAACTCGTATCTTAATTACTACCATAATACTATCGTTACACAATATACTATTATGGTACATTAGTTTGTTTTTGAATAAATACTTTTGAAACCGGTTGCAAATTAAAAATTTCAATTAGTGAGTCATTTTTCCTATTAAGTGATATCTAGGCACTATATGTAATAACCAAAATCTTTCAATCTGAACAGAATGGGGGAATTTAGCAAAATTCCTGCTGAAATTGTAGACTAATGCAGACAAATTCACGGGTAGTTATTTAGGACGAACTGCAGCAACTCCGTTAGGAGGAAGTATGACAAAGTGCATGTGTTGCTGAAGGACAATTAGGATACAGCACGGCACCGAAATATACCATTTCCAGGATATTACCTGGAACTCCTCCTTCGTTAATTTTTATTAGTAATTAATATACAGGATCATCTGTTTCTGTGAATGAACAACACGAATGAGGATTTACTGCACGCAACATCATGCCAGGGACTCGTTTAGTCATTTCATTTGTATTGCAGCTCTAACAAATTAGTTAATTATGTGTCAAGGGCTTAATGATGATGTTTATACGATGATAAATGAACAGTTTTTGCATCATAATGTTTTCGTAAAACTGCATAAATTGTATACATTAAAAGAAGTTTGTTTTTGCTGTAGACATAATGGTAAATCCTTCATACGGTGCAAGACAACTCCGGGATAATCCTGTAGCACATCTCGTATCCAACCATAAATATCTGTATTATCCCTTGCAACCATTTAAAAATCTGGAAAAGCCTAAAAACTACTATACCATAGAAGACTCTGTCTAGATGACGTGCTTAAAGAGTATGGTTTAGCAACCATAACTACACAATTTATTATACAACTGAGGTTATTTTAAATAACTTCCTGATTATTGCACTCATGCCGGATTATCAACTCTTGGTCGGATATTATCGCTTTAGTTATATAACCTCCTCTTCGCAGTTCCGGCAGACTAAACACTTTCTCACATTTCTGAACATCTGAGGTATCTATTGCAGTAAAACAATTAGCGGGCCATTAAAAAATGGCAGACAAAAGATTGACGAATATTCTAGTGAGGATATTAATATTTTAATTTAAGAGGCAAAATCAAACAACTGTAATTTTTAGCAGATCTATCTTTAATGGATAGTCTACTGAGGCAAATTCGTTAGTTTATATTCATCATATGTCTAATTCATCATTTCTCTGGATTAAACGCTAAAATTGTTTTTCTCACAGACCACTGGATCTGTTGTAATGCTAACTGTGAAAATAAATCTAACTTAAAATGTATTAATGTTATTGTAAGTTGTTTACTTTTAAATCACTATTAATATCAGATAGCATTAAATAAATGAATTATTATTTCGCGGAATACTGTAAATACCACTGGAAGTTTTCATATTTGGGATAATTTTCCTCGCGTTTCGCGCTCGCAAAATTATGGACATAAAAAACCCTCTCGAGGTATTACTACAGATAATTTGGCCCAGTAAATATAAAAGCCCCTTACTGATATCGTTGCATTGGTGTAGATGGGATTACATTTTGAGAGACGAAACAAAAATTTGCTCAAAATAAAGCACCCATAACACAATCGAAGATTTCTTTTGGAGTCATGTTGTCCCAGTAAGCATTTCCTGTCAATGAATTAATAGATTCCAAACTGCGGGTAACAAAGTGATTCGGCCGGATTTTGTTTCCACGCGTAAGGTTAAAACCGTCATTTCCTCCAAGCGTTTCCCTCAGAGGCAATTTTCTCCAACACATTTGCTTTCCCCCTCGATCCATTTACACACCCACAACCTGCTGTGGTATCCCTACAGCCTCCCCCTGATTCGCAAGATTGTGTACAAAGTCTCAAATAAACCAACACCTTGACGCTTCTGAGATATTAGCAAAGTCCGTGACGTGAGCGATGAAATTTATGAGGCGTCAAAGGCATGTTTATGACGTGGTCCATCTTCTCATTAACGTTCCCAATCGCGAACTAGAATATAACAATCGACCATAAAGCAGTGCTGCTTGATCTACATCAACAAGCGCTTTTAGGACCATAGTTTACACGGTGGATGGATGCCCTAAAGGGAGAATAAAATCATATCCCACTAGTGTTAAGTCTGCTAAATTCACGACCCATTATGTCAAATTATTTAAGAGTCGTGCGTAACTTCCTATTAAAAGACAAAATTATGTTCTCAATTATAGCATATTATTTACAGCAAAATGCATTGGCTTCTTGAACATAAATCAGAACTGTCACTAGCAAGCAAACTAACCGTATACAAAACTATACTTAAAGTACTATGGACATATGAAATTCAATTATGGGATACAGTAACTCAAACATCAGATACTAGGAAGTTTTCAATCCAGAAAGTCTCCGAACCATTCTGAACAATCCCTGATTTACATGATTTACAGCTTCCAACATCACACAGGAAATCATAGTACACAGTCTCTCCTGCTGGAAACGCCTCAGCAGATATTCCAATACACTGGCAATAAATCTACTGGACAACAGCACCAACAGAACCACCTTTTGGAGCTATCTTACAGATTTTGGAAAAAAGAACATGTATATGTAAGATATGGGCGATGAGTCATTCTTTGTTACAATTACTTGTAATTGTTACTCATTGTTCAATTATTGAACAGAATGTAATTTTGCACCTACGAGGTTAAAGTAAAAAAATTAACCAATAATATAAGTAACAGCAAAGTAGTTCCACAACAGCAACTACGGATTGCTTTGACCATCCTAAAATTAAATTGAGCTATCTTCAAAATATACTGATGAAACGGTTTATAATGATCCCTAATCCCTAGGGCGTCTCCCGTATGCAGAGGCTACCCTCATCAGACGGCCACTGCGTCCTCCAGCCGCAGCCAAGGCCACGGAGGAGTGCAGATTGGCGATGGCGGGGGTCAGCACGCTGACTCCCCCGACCATAAGGCGACTACTTGACCTTTTAAGGACGCTACCTTTCTATCAGGATAGCTTCTCAATTGACCCCTCATGGACCTAACGAGGCTGAGTGCACCCCGTACTAGACAATGCAGTGGGGGAAATATCCCATGCCGGTACCGGGGATCGAACTCGGGCCCTCCGCGTCAGAGGCAGGCGCGCTACCAACTGCGCTACAGAGGCGTTCTATATGTACTAGAAAATATAAGGAAGGATAAAAGATTGATGTTTTACAAGACTATGGCGGCACCGGTGCTCCTATATGGTAACGAGTCCTGGGTAACAAATAAGAACTTGAGTAGAATACAAACTGTACAAATGAATTTTCTAAGGATCCAAGGATGTACGAAATTGCAACCACATAAATAATGAGGAAATCAGAAGAGAATTGGGAATATACTCAATAAATTATATAATTCAACAACTTCGCGTTGGTTGGAAACAACGTGTTCAGAGAATGGAAGGAACAAGATTGTCCAAGAAAGCATATCAATACAAACCAAAAGGACTAAAGGATGTAGGAAGACCTAGGAAAAGAGAAAGGAATCATTGTGAATTCGGAACAAGCGGTTCGCCTGGTTTTTGAAGTGAAGAGGAAGAAAATATAATTCACAGGGAATGCTGTTCAAAGCAAAAGAGGAGAGAACAAATTCGTATATCAAAGAAATAAGACAAGCACACAAAAGCTACCATAGTACTAGCACTAATTAATAATTAAATGTGCCCTAAAATATAAATCAAAGTTTAGCTCCGTACTCCTAAGTGTGTAGGAGTTTATGTTTCTTTGAAGTGGTATAGAATACGCAGTGCAAAATGCCAGCTGCAGTAACATTTTTAAAACAAAATATAGGTATTTGAAATTCAACAGGAAATTCCAACTAATAGACTGCACCAAAAAACGAAATATTTTTTGTAGCTTTTGCCTTTAACCCGATTTTGAGGTCACTTGAATAAATATTAGTTTAGAAAGGGCTCGTGTTATGTGTATGTGAGGCAAAGTGACGCACGCACGCACACACGCGCGCGTGCTCTATGCGGACCTTTTCCTAAAAATGTTTCGGGGGGCCTCGTAACACCTTATTTCTGATGAAATATCGACATTGAATATTTGAGTGAAATACAATACTTCTTCCTACACGTAGTAAAACCGTTTTGCTGTATATCCTCTGTGTTGTGATCGAGTATATTAGCAACGTATGGCAAATCTGTATTAAAACTATAAGACAGAAAATCCCTATACTTCCTGAATGGTCTACTTACATAGCTGTAAAATATTTTAAAACGTGGGGTTTGGGGGGGGGGGGGGGATTATATCCATCTCATCCAGTTTCAACCCCATTCCGATGAATATGTATATCAGAACTTTATTGTGGACATGGCAGGAATAAGAGGCTTAAACTAATTTAGGATTTAGTTATTAATGAAAATGCGCACAATGTTCAAATAAAAAACGAATACATTACTTTAATATCTATTCATTCTAAGGTTGATCCGCGCGAAACTGAACCCAGGTGGCCAGTGCACAGTTATAATGTATCCTTCCGCCATTCGCGCCAGAAATGCTGTCACAACCATGTGGTGAGTGCATGCGGTATGTAACAGAAAGGAAACGATCCCTTATTCCGTCAGTTTAAAGAGTGACTAGCATGTATGTAACCAGAGACGATAAGAATGATAGTCACAACAAAATAAACGATGCACATGTCATAATTATTACTTTTCTTTGCAAGCACTGTTTATACTGGTACTCGAAACACCGGCGAACTCAGAAGTTAATTTCACTACTTCTTTGATGGGAACAGTTGGATATTTCTCACACAACTTATAATACACGATCAACACTATTGTTTTTTCACCACTAGTCAATGGTTTTCCCGCCTTATGCTTTACATAAGTCGACGAAGACGCAAGAGCAAATTCACCGCGGCCGTCCGCCATGATTCTAAATAGCAACTGCTGGCTGTAAACAATGCTCTGATATCAGGTACTCACACGAGTTGCATGTTGGGACTTGTAGTTCTGTTTATCAGTATACATCAGCGTTAATTAAGCTCTTAGGTATTTGTGTAGAATATTACATCATTTAACGATAAATTCATACTAGAACTCAGATTACTAGGATGGGACTACTTCCCTGCACGCGTTGCTACCGTGTTGTACCACGGTGCGGGTTTGCTTTGACGCGGACAAACCTAAGACTGAACTTAGTATAGTGCTAGTTTTGTTATTGCCACTTGCGTTTTGTTTTCTGCATTTTTTGCGTGATATCTTTCAGGTTCATTGCACAGTCCACACACGCTGGGGGAATCTCTTGTTTTGGTAGAACTTGCAGTGTTGCCAATCGTATTACTATGTGTCGGAGCTCGCCATTCGCCTGTTTCCATTCCTCCGTCAATATGGCGTCGTAGAGTGGGAGAACTGTTTTTCTGATTTCGCTCAGCTTGTTACCAAGAGGCACCTTTGACAAAGTTTGGCACATTTGGGTTTTAGAATCTGGCAAAAATGATGAGCTACCTACAATTTTCAAAAATCTTCGTTCTAATTCCCGTTTTCCACGCCGAAACATACAAATCGACATTCTCTGACCTATCTCACAAAACTTGGTAAGCTTACATAAGACCCAAAAAAGGTAGCTTACGACTCAAAAACTACCCCCACCACATTTTCATACCTTTATCCGAGAAATCTGCAAAATGTTCGAGAAAGAAAGGTCCATGTTAAGGACAGCTTGCGTTGAACGGATTTTCTTGAAAATCTTTGTATTCCACACTGGAAAGATGGTAAAATTAAATTTGTAGTATGCTTGGTATTAAAACCTACTTTTTGTTTTTGATTTACGCTGTTAACACACGCACATCCTCATCCACGCGCGCACGCACACACACGCGCATCGAACTTTTTGTAAAAATGTTTTTTTTTTGGGGGGGGGGTTCAAGGGACCTAAAAACGTGTACTTGGGGAAAACGTCGATTTTGGGTAAAACAGAATGCTTTCTTTACTTACGATAAATACGTACTAGAAAAAGTAAAAGATACCATAAATATGTTAAATGGACATTTCAAATTTAAAAAGACCGGTGGAATCCCAATCAACTTTTTTCATTTATGCAGTTCAATAAAAATCTTAGTTTAAACTTAAATTGTGTTTCGCGATACACTTTACCTGCACCTCATTATTACAATCCAGATAATGAGTGTATGAATTGGGTTTAAGAGCCCGTCGACAGCTAAGTAATTTGGGCCCCAAGTCAAATTTTAAAGTTGTAAAAGATGAAAGCTAAAACACAAGATGAACTGGCCCCGTAACGCACTTGGTAGAGCACCTGCCTGCTGTGCAAGGGGTCCCGGGTTCGATTCCCGATTGCTCCAGTCAGGATTATTCCTCATCCTTCCCTGAGTCTGGAAGTATGAGTGGTTAGACCGCTCGCCTACCACCTAGGCGGGTCCCGCAAGTGGTATTCGTAGTGGACGAAGCGATGTCTGGGCGGGTTTTCTCCGGATTCCCCCGCCACTCATTCCACCAATTGCTCCATTATCACCCTTCCAATCACATTTCATATCATCCTCTTCCTGGTGCTTGTCTGACCACCTGCTTCCAGGTCTTCCCTCTGGTCCAGAGGTCCCTCTGCTCCCCGACAGGCGTCTGACCCTAGGCTGGATTGTAAGTCCTACATAAGGGGAGGGTAATCAGGGAAAGAAAGAATACCTAGAACATTAAAAAGTGGAAGGTAAAGAGTTAAAAAGTAAAGAGTTAAAAAATAAAGAGTAAAAAAGTTAAAACAGTTAAGAGTTAAAAGGCTAAAAACAAACAGTAAAAAGCAATAAAGGCCAAGGTCGTATTCTATAATCGCAAAATCCAACGCCTGAGAATAAAACACACGTTAAACGTTTTTCGCAAAATCAATTTCAGCAACGAACTGCAGCACATTATCTGCGGATACCATGTCATCGCCCAGAATTGACCAGGTTAAAACCCAGGCCAAGGGACTGGCGCTTCCGTGGACAATCAATCAGAACGTTCGGGACAGAGTTGCACGTCGCATGTTGGACACACAGGGGCCGGGTCGCCACGCAAAAGAACAATCCAGATAAAATAAAGCACTTAAATTTAATATGTCTAATATCTAATTGTTTAATCGCGAAAGAAAAGTTAAGTTTCCAGTGTCTATTTTGGAAATCTCAGAAACTTGGTAAATTTTGCTTTAAGCTCTAAGATTATCAGGCACCTTTTATCTCGTCTGTTGTGCATAATAGTTTCAGCAGTGGGGGAAGCGGCTACAACGGAGAATTCATGAAGCGATACCAATGTAAGCAAAACATGGAAAACTAGCGGAATTGGAGCAAAACTTGCAAGGACCATAGAGTTTGTAATGCACACAGGGGGAAAAGCGCCTGTAACCTATGGAACGGCACCCAATAATAAGATAATACTAGTTTCATGTGTTGCAAATATTTGTTTAACGGCGTACCAACACAAGATCCCAAATATGGTCCCAACAATATGCCACAATAGTACATTGTCATAAAAGGATTTTTTAATTACTGGCAATTGGATATTATCCATACAACCATTGATACCAACAATAATAATGAACAATTGTATAGAGAATTACAGGAGCACACTTTGCCTTCAAACTTTACAGTGCCTTAATATTGGAAATTTGATTTAAACATTGATATTTAACTGGTTTAAAATTTTTATTACAATATTTAAAGGTTTGAATTGCATGAAATCGTACTATTAACACTATCACCATATCCTGTCTGTAAATTTTTAAACCGAAACACGAACTTTTGCCTCATGGCTATTAAAATTGTAATTTTTTTTTAATTTTTTTTTTTTAATTAACTTTCTCTACGTGGTAAGTAAAGGAAGTATGGGTACTGTTCCAACCAAAAATTCGATGTCGAGACTTCAGCAAAAATATATGTTTTGAGGCCCCCTGATTCCAAAAAGAGCATTTTTAGAAAAAGATCCATGTGTGTGTCTATGCGTGTGTGAGGGGAGAATATATGAAGAGATTAACTCAAAAACGAAAAGTCGCTTAAAATCCAAAGTTGGTATTTAAGTTTAATGTATTTCAAGGATGCGACACGAAGATTTTGAAGAAAATTCCTCCACGCAGAACTACCCTTTACATGGAAAATTATTCGAAAATTTTAATCTTCTCGAAAATGGCTCTAATGATTTTGATTAAAATGCCATATGTTTAAGATACTTTTAAGGTAAACGAAATGCATATTTTGAATTTTCTGGCTATAGCCTATGTAGTCATATTTACTCTGGATGACTTGAATAAATGGTATACTGTAAGAGGTAGACCAAATTTTACTATAGAAAAAATGTTTATCTTGCTAAAACACGCAATTTATGTCCAAATAAATTTTTTTGTAGACTGAACCATTTCGGAGATATTCCTTGTTATTTGTGTGAGTTTTGCAAAACTTAAACTTTCAAGTGGAATATCGTTATTCACTTGTATATTAGCCGTGCAAAGAGAACGGAATCTCAAACTGGTATCACAGTTCACCTACTACACGAGGATTTCCAAGAAAATTACCCCACTCCAAAAATCCTTTGCATGGAAAAGCTTTCCAACATTTCAAAAATGACTAACGATTTTAATTAAAATACCACATGTTTAAGATATTTTCACGATAAATGAAATGCATATCTTGAATCTTCTCCATTCTGGATAATTTTTGCATAATTAGTAAACCGTAAGAGATAGACAAAATCTCACTAAACAAAAAATGTAGATCTGATCAAAGCTCATAATATCTGTATTTCTGTGAGATAACCATTTTATTAGATATTTCTTGCTATTAGTTTTCCCATTCTTATACTTTTCTCCAATAGGAAATCGTTATTCGTTTGTTGTCTCTTGGCCATGCAAGGAAAATGGACCAGCGACCAGCTGTTAAAATATTTGGGTATTGCTTAAGCCTTTACTGTACTATTTTCATTGTACCTATAAAGAAATAGGTAATGAAACCATGAAGTAGATCAGTAAAACCGGCTCAACTGGATCACTCCTCTGAAACACATCCTTGCCTAACTCCACCTACCATCCCTCCCCTTCATTGCTGTTCAGGTTCCGACACGCCTCATTAAGTGGCGAGTATGGCCGTTTCATAAAGAGCGATTGAGAGAATTTGTTGTAAGTTACAAGAACAGGAATGTTTGGTGTTTAATATGCGGGTTTCAATTTGCAAATATAAAGCGTTATAATATCAAATGCCACTTTGATCAGAAACATAAATCAAACTTTGGTGATCTTACAAGTATTTATTTACAACTTCAAACGGTACTTTTTGAATACTCGAATTTGTGAACATTTAAAAGGACGATGAGACTCCACTTTTTAATGATTTGGTTTCTTATTAATTTATTTAATATGAACTATTGTATTTCGTGGTTCAAAGTTTGAACATAATATTAAGTTTAAAACCAAAGAATTTATTATGTTGATCAAATAGTTTTAAAACATTTTAAGGCTAAATAGCAATGAAACCTTAGTGCTCTATTTATTGTGAGGGAGAAACAACTTAGTATGTTAATCATAAGGCGGCGTAAGAATATTATTTACTGCATAAGATGAAGTGAGGTTATAAATTTTAAGATTATGTAATTTGTACTAAACTAAGAACAAATTAGAAACTAAAAACTTCACTTATCTTAGTAATGTTGCATGTTCTCCTTGAACAAGCTAACCCAGGGTTTCAAGTTGTCTCCAACTCATTCTCAGCTTTGAAACCCTGGGTTAGCTTGTTCAAGGAGAACATGCAACATTACTAAGATAAGTGAAGTTTTTAGTTTCTAATTTGTTCTTAGTTTAGAATCTTGTTGCTTCACTGTTAATAGCTTCAATTTTCCTTACTTATGTAATTTGCCTTACCTCAGTAGGTGGCTGTAATAATTAATAATTATTGTACGCAAAATAAGTATAATATAAACAAAATTGTAATAACAGCGTAGAAATTATTACTGCCGCGCAGGTGGAACGAAACCACGACTGTGCCTGTAGTATCAAAACAACCTTCGTCACTCGGCAAAAGAAAGTGGGGTGAGTGAGGCACGTTCAATCACTACCTCTCCTCTCGTGCCCATGCCTGAAGTAGGTAGAAGAATAGCGTTTGTAAGAATAGTTTGTACAAGAGCCAGTACAGAAAGTCATCGGCTTTTTCTATTTTAGGTGAATTTACTCTTGTATAGTCTCAGCACTTTTCTTTTGCAGTGTTTAACGCCCGCTTTTACTATATACGACACCGCAGGCGGTGACACTAATGATACATTAAATGAAGATGGGAGGACCGGTGGAATGAGATGGCGGGAGAAACAAGAGAAAACCCGCCCCTACGCCGCCTTGTCCACCATAAATCCCACATGCGGGCGTTTGGTATCGAACCCGGGGCCCCGCTTCGGTGAGAGGTGAATGGTATAACCACTCGGCCAGGGCGCAGCCTCAGCACATTTTCAACATCATCTCCTGACTCAGGTGATGTGTACATATTTCCTTTTGCTATAATTAAATTATCCTCTTCGCTGTCGTGTATAATAGATTGCATGACTTTCACCCTAGGAGTTTCCAAATATTGGGAGAACATGGCATGTTTGGTTCAAGCGACAGACTTCCATTCTAATCATTTATTGACTTGCTAGGCTCCGGTTTCCTGTCTTATCACGCCAATATGTCATGAAGGAAAAAGGACAGACATATCGTGACAGCGAAAGTTGACGGAAGCCTGTGACGGTTCCTCCATATAAAGAAATATTTTCATGTGTTAATACAATCTAGTGTAACAATAACCCATCCGCTTGTATTGAAAATACACATTTAATGCTCCAATATAAATAGGTAACTAGCTGAAACACCCCGCGTGCCCGTGGTTTGGCAATTTTGTCCCTATAGCTTTTACACATGGTTTGCGTACTATAAAGAACACAAAATAAATAAAAACATTAGGAAAACACTATGCAGAAACACTGTTGAACAACCTCAAATATCACAAAAAGAAAGTAGAGAAAGCTGTGTGAATGTAAGACGTTGCATTTCAGTTTCAAATATATATTGTGACTTTGGTAGGTGTAAAGTAAAGAAGACAGATGTAGTCGAGATAAAGAAACACTTTTATTTCCGTAAACAGTAACTTTGTACACTCGTTGCAACAGCAAGAAAGTCTTTTCCGATTCACCAACAGCACGGCTCCGAATTCGTAACACAAAAACTGTCCCTTCTCACACTTTACCGCTATTTATATCTCCCAGGCACTATTCTGGAAACTTCAGGAAAGTTCAGTTATTATTGCGGTCAAATACAAAGCAGAAAATTCCAGAAGTCTCTATCCCTTTCTCTCTTTCGGCAAGCGCCCAACAATGCGGCCATTCTCTGTCTCTTCCCTTCGGCTCCTTTGCGGTAGTGCCGACAATAATGCGATGGGCGACAATACAAAATTGCATGAACTGCTTTTAGAAGAGGGAGTAGAGAAAGAGGTATAATTGAGTTTCATAAAAGAAAAGCGTGTAGAGAAAGCCACATGAATGTAATACGTTGCATTTCTATTTTAGTCATAGAAAATTATATGAATTATATGTATGTTGAAGGACAAGTAGAGAAAAAAAACTTGATTGTGTTTGGTGAAACAAAAGTGAGTAGAGAAAACCACATGAATGAATACATTGCCTTTCTATTTCAACCATAGAAAAGTGGACGAGTATTGTCTTTAAGGACGAGTAGGATATGAATGTGTTAAGTAAAAGAAAAGCTATTATAGAAAACGATGTGAATTTAATATGTCGCACAGTAAAATGGATCACATGAAAGCCTCCATGAAAAAACACTTAAATGTGCCAGTTTTCGTGGTGATCTCTCAATCGGTGTCGAGTTTATCAACTTCGAACATACCAACATCAATTTAATTGCATAATGAAGAGCGAGTAGAGAAAAACATCTGAATGTGTTACCTAAAAGAAACAGGAATAGAGAAATCCGTATGAATGTAATACGTTGCATTTCTATTTCAGTCATAGAAAACTTGTGAACTCTATATTGAAGGGCATGGAGAAAGAAATGTGATTGTGTTTCGTAAAAGAAAAGTGACAACAGAAAACGTGTGATTGTAAAACGCTGCATTTTTATTTCACTCACATAGAGGTGTGCGAATTTCATGTTGAAGGGCAAGTAGAGGATATGCGAATGTGTTACGTATACGAAAAATGAGCAGAGAAAACTATGTGATCTAATATGTTGCATAGTAAACTGAATAGCATAAAAACCGTCACGAAAAAACCCTTAGATGTGCCAATTTTCATGATGATCTGTCAACTGTGTTGGAGTTCATCAACTTCGTACATATCAACGTCCATATTATATGTCTAGATTGCATGAATTGTATGTTAAAACGTGTATAGAGAAAGAAATATGATCGTGTTTGGTAAACGAAGAGTAGAGAAAACCGTGTGAATGTAATATGTTGCTTTCTATTACAGTCATAGAAAATTTTATGAATTGAATGTTGAAGTGTGTAGAGAAGGATATGTGAATGTGTGACGTAAAAGAAAAGGGAGTAGAGAAAAACATGTGAATGTTACGTTGTATAGTAAACAGGATAGCATAAAAATCTCTATGAAAAAATACATATACGCACCGAATTTCCTAAGGATCGGTCAGGCGGTTTTGGAAACTAGCGGTTACATACACAGCCATTTTTTCGGCTTGAATGGGAAAAGGATAAATCTGGTTGTTATGTTTTTTGTGCATTTTTTTTTTCTTCAAATTTTCCCTTCATAAGAACGTTACCGGAACTTGAATATTTGAAAGAAAAAAAATAGTCGAACTGGTCCAGCCGTTCTCCAGTTTTGCGCCCAGCAAGGCATTTAGCCATTCATTTTTTATTATATAGATTTAACATTTTCTTCAACAATGCCAAGAATGCTGTTAGTTTTAGGTTATTAGAAGGTAACGAATGCTCTTGTGATAATTATTTCGGCACCGAAGATCGAGAAATAATGCCATGAAGCATGGGTATGAAAGCTCCATTAAATTTACTACCAAAAATACAAAATCTGAAGTGTTGCACTCACATGACTTTCTCTGCTCTTACAGACATTTATTCCTCTATCTGCTTCATGTTAATCGAGATAAAACAGTAGTAAAAATCATCTTCTTGCTCATTTTCTTGTAGGTGCAAGGGAACAACAGTAGACTTTAAGCGATAGTCAAATGTTTTAAGAGTGGTTGTTATATGGTGACACAAATTCCGTTCTATTTGCATGACGAAGAGAGAAAAAATTAACTTCCCATTTGAGAATGTCTGTAAGTGTTGCAAAATTTTGTCAAATAACAAGGAATATCTCCTAAATGGTTTACTTCACAAAAAAGATCATTTAACCTAAGTTCTCTGTGTTAAGGAGATCTACATTTTGTATAAGATTTGGTCTATCTCTTACGGTTTACCAGTTATACAAATCATCCAGAGTAAACAGGACTACAGGGGCTATAGCCAGAAAATTCAAAATATGCATTTCATTTGTTATAAAAATATCACAAACATACGGCATTTTAATCAAAATCGTTTGAGCCATATTCAAAATGTCCCATGTAAAGGGTATATGAGAAAAGTATAAGTATTAGAAATGGCAAACAAGCAACATTTCTGAAATGATTCACTCCAAAAAGAATGTATACAGGGTGTCCACTAATTACGACTTCATACAGCTATATTTTCACCAATAAATTAATCCCTAGCGCGAGACCTTCCCAGGCCGGGGCTTACTTAACACAAATATGTAGTCGTATCATTAGAGCTGGGATTTCTATGTAATTACACATTTTTTCCTTGCTGTTTAGATGCTGGGAAAAGTGATGTTTACAAAGTACTGTGTTAGGATTAATATAAATGCATTTTATATTACATATTTATCACTAACAATACACACACACACACACACACACACACACACACACACACACACACACACACACACACACATGTACATGTGTGTGCATGCTTAAAGCTGTAACTGCTCTGAAAGCCTTTTATCCCATGTGCTCCATTTTACCTACTTGGCTCATGGAGTGCAACGTGTTGCCAAAGACATTAGTGCTAAGTTTCCACAAGTGACTAGGCTAATTTCAGCAACAACAATTTTTTTTTAAACCTCCACAACGAGTGCTCTCTTACAAGAGATACCACTGCCTCCGGAACCAGTATTAACAGAGTGGGGAACATGGACAGAAGCAGTTATCTATAGTGAGCATAAAGACTGTTGAAGATTCTTTGGATCCCGAAAGAGCTACTTCTATTTGTGAATCCCAGGCTGCCTTTAGTGTCCGCCTACATCAGGAACAACTTCGGCTGGCTTCCAGAAAGCATCAAACGTTTAGAAGAGTAAGGACTGTCTATGCAAGGTCCTATTTCTGTCAGGGAATGCTACTGAAACTGTGCCTGGAGAAACTGGTAATTGTAAAATTTGTTAAAGAGAAATCCTGGCTAATCAACATTTCATAATGTATACCAAATTCTACATGGAGATGTTGATACAACCGAGAACATTTCTCCAGAAAAAATTTGCCTCAGTTACATCATGTGACGTGGATCTTTCTCTCGGTCTATAAGAACATTCTTAGTGACAGACGTCTTTGAATGACCCCCAAAAAACATTGAAAAATACATAACTGTTGACTGTGCTAAAAAACAATGTATTAATATGATTTGAATGGTGCAACTAAGAAAACAAGCTGGAATTAAATATCTGATATCACGTATTTTCCCCACTCTACACATTTTGCTGATTTTCACTATATATTTGACATATTTTGGTAAGCAATACTATATAAAAATCCCAGCCCTGCATTTAAAGGAGGTAAGTTTGAAGCCCTTTGTTGCACATCTGGTTTTCATTTGTCATCTTGTGAGAAACGTTGATTTGGAAAAAAAAAATAGCTGCTTTACGAATCGGTAGAGGCTCGTGTGTGCGAATAGCAATGTTGTAGCGGTTCATCGCACATTTAGACGGCAATTTGACATTCTGCACCTCCCGTGTCATTAATCCAAAGGTAGTACAATTTGGACATTCTGCACCTCCCGTGTCATTAATCCAAAGGTAGTACGAACAGAGGACGTGTGCGTCAGGGAAAGGACGCGCGAGAAGTCCAAGCGTAAATGAAATGATTGACAAGAGTCTGTGAAACTTTCAACAGGGTCCTACAGATGAGTACGGAGACCCAGTCAACAGTTGCATATGTCAACATCAACGGTGTGGAAGATTGCATGGAAACGCATGGGTTTATTCCCGTGCGAAATGCTGCCGATACAAAAATTGCAGTCCGATGACTAAAGCCCAGATTTCTAAGCAAAATGGTCAACTTTTTCCACACTTTTAAGAATAAGCAGAAAGCTTATACTTCTCAAGACACCTAGATGAACAGTTTTAACTGTGTTATTCTTTGTTGTACTTCGCAGGAAAACGCTTTTGTTTACTTATGTCAAATATTTAATTAAAACAGCATATTTTACTCAAAACTGGATATCTAAAGTGCATATTTCACAGTTATCTAACAGTGATTCGCTATTTTCTCGGCTAAGTGTGTAAAAAGGAAATGCTAGGTTATAGCCAGGTGTTGTGACAATACTGCAAGGAGAAAAAATCTGATGTGTTGCACTCACATGACTTACTCTACTCTTTTACTAACCATTCTTACAAACTCTTATTCCTATATCTTCTTCGTGTTAGTTAAAATAAACATTTGTACAAATTATTGCTTATTTCCTTGTAGGTGCAAGGGGAATGTTAGAATACAGTAGGCTTTGTGCGATAGTCAAATGTTTGAGATTATGTTGTCTTTGCACACTTAACTTAAAAAAAATGAACGATTATCCATTTCACGAAAGTTCTAAGTTTTCCGAAACTCACACACATAAACAAGGAATATCTCCGAAATGGTTCACCCTACAAGAAAATTTATTGAGACATAAATTGTGTATTTTAGCAAGATCTACATGTTTTGTGCAGTATGATTTGGTCTATCTCTAACGGTTTACCAGTTATGCAAAAGTCGTCTAGAGTAAATACGACTACAGGGGCAATAGCCAGAAAATTCAAGATATACATTTCATTTGTCATAAAAATATCTCAAACCTATGGCATTTTAATTAAAATCGTTAGAGCCATTTTCAAGAAAATCCAAATTTTCGAAAAATTTTCCATGTAAAGGGTAGTTTAGGGGGGGGGGGGGCTATTTTCTTCAAAATCTTTGTGTCGCATCCTTGAAAGACATGAAACTTAAATACCAACTTTGGTTTTTTAACCGACTTTTCGTTTTTGAGTTATGCTGTCCACAGACTGACGGACTGACACAGTCACACACACGGACCTTTTTCTAAAAATGCTTTTTTTGGATTCAGGGGGCCTCAAAACATGTATTTCCGGTGATATCTTGACATCGAATTTTTGGGTGGAATACAATACTTCCCCTACTTACCAGTAGAGAAAGTAAAAACTTGCTGCAATAAAATTGGTTAGTGAACTCATCAGTCAGTTATTGCGAGTTATCGCAATGACATCATGGACAAGAACGATGATTCCCCAGTTCCAAGCAGCAGCATGTTGAGCAAGAATGGCATTTCTACAAAATACCTGACATTTTAAAGCAGCTGGAAGCCCAAAATAATTCCTTGGAACATTCACTTTCTCAGACTAACGAAATTTCAGTAACATTGTCGTCAGAAACACACGAGGTTGCAAAAATTGCGTTTGGCAAATTCTATCAGGTGCTACAGAAAAATTCCGGTTACAAAATACTGTGCCAAATTTCTAAAAAGTTTTCTAGCGCACAAACGCATATTAAACGAGAATTCACCGAAAAACTGTAGTGCTTTTCTCATGCGACGCCCAAACATTTTCACTACACATCATTTTTCAGTGATAGACGCAGGGGTTTTATACAGGAAAATCTCAGGATGATCTTCGTTGTATACTGTAACAGCCTTCAATAAGGTAAAAGTTCTGTGAAACTATCATCATATTTGCGAAATTCGTTTTTGCTTAGTTTGTGTTTATTTTAATCATTTTTCGTGCTTGTTTGCTTGCTTATTTTACTATCCTATTGTGCTTGGAAATCCAGGTTTTTCTAAAGATTCAGCAGCGATGTTCAACCCTTGAGAAAGAGCGCAGGTTGGATTTAACTCCTTCCACTATGCGCGGACTTAACATTCAAATGTGCATTGTGCTGCAGTGGCGGTTTGGTTACACGTACGCTGCATTTGATTTACGAAGGCACTTTCAAATCTTATGCGATAAACATCTATGCATTAGCTACTTCTTTGGTACTACTTATGTTTAAGAAGTCTATCGATATTTGGTGACAAAGTCGAAGTGCACAGCCTTAGAAGATACACCAAGTGATCGCCGCGTAACGTATTGCGATACAGACTTTTAATATAACTCAATTTGGAGAAACTCTGTTCACAAATATATCTAGAGCTATACTCACTCTTACACACAAATGTTTATTTCTCTATCTAATACATTTTAATCGACATCAGCATTTTCAGGAAGTATTGTAGAGAAAATCAAAATGTTGCATATGCCGTTTAGCCTAGTTACGAGTTCTTGTTAAGTCGGGAATACGGTGAACTTAACGTAATATGAATGCGACGTAACGTGAAATCTAAACCCAATATATTAAATGGGGCTATTTACGGATGAGTTAACGTGCGTTATCTAGGAACCCGACTTAAGCGTGTGAAAAAATGCTGTCATTTATTGACCTGCCAGAGAATGTTTTGATGAAAATTGGTACGATGACTCCGTACCGAGGAGTAGAACTCAACACTTCAAACTGCAAAGGGGCAGATGACGGTGGATTAATTGTTATATTAATCACCACTAGTGAATAAATATATTTAAATGTGTTATTATTACGATAAGGTATGAAGTAGTCATATTTTCTTTTTCTCTATTTTACTGAGTTTGACTGATTTTTAAATGTTTGCCCGAGCGAAAAGAAAGTTAAGGTAACGGGTGTCATGTTTAGTAGACGTTTTAATTTTTATTTTTGGAAGAAAATACAGGAGTTTGACGGATTTTTTGGTGTTGGTCTGACGGGAAAAAATATGTTTTGGCAACACTGTTCAATTGTTATACTTTGATGCCTCTTATGTCACTTATTGTAAATCGAAGTCTTGTACTAGACATAATAATAGTTGTAGGTGAATTGCGTACTTCCGTAATTGTCCACGTTATCACCGCACCTGGTCGCTAAGGTAAGCGTTACGTTATTCAACGTGGTGGCTTCTGATTGGACGTAGAAATTAATGACGTCAGAATAACGTTTAACGTAGATTTCTGATCAGGGTGCGAAAACTCGCTAAAAACTTTGGTATGAAGCAATAAAACCATCTATCAGTCAGATTTATTTCCATTTCGTTAAGTGCATCGTAATTAGATGTTCAGTTTAAATTCACGATGCGACGTAAAGTTCTTGTAATCCTGGAGAAGTTCAGAATTCTTCACCTAGATTTTCGTTTCGTCATTTCTCCGCACACAAATATGTGCAATATTATACACAAGTTTAAAGGAGAGGTCAGAACATTAACAGGGAGACTTGAATTTCCAGGTGGGGGGGGGGGGGGGGGCGTTAAGACTACAAATTCCAACAGCCATGTGAGTCTTTAGTAGGGAGTGTTTTTGGCCTATTTGTCTATTTTATTTCTTTGTTCAGAAACGTAGGCTTTTAAATTATAAGCACGCTTCTACAATTATAAGCCGAAATTCTGAGTTTTATAGCGCCTTTAAATGCCTACTTCATAGGTTTGAATCTATTCTGTTTATTAGTACCTAGTGCTGCCTTTTTAACCAATTTCTCCTGTTTGTAATTTGTGACAACACCCGCTCGATAAGCGGAAGATCCGTGGTTCAAATCCCAGCTGTGGCATTGAATTTTTCAGTCCTGATTCACCTCTTAAACATTGCCCACACACGGCTTGTGTGTTTAAAAACACCAGCAGTAAGCTTGTTGGCACAAATAAATGTGACGACAGATTTTGCATTTGTTAGTTTTAACATGAAGTTTTCGGGGGGGGGGGGGGGGGTAATATTTCTTACTAGTGCACATTGGATATACAAAAGGGGCTAGCAGGTAGTTATAGGTTCCTAATGTAGTATCTGCTTCATAGAAGCATTGCAATGCGCCAATGACTGGAAAATCCTAGAATTCGCTCAAGGACAGGTAAGCTAAGACTATAAATTACTAGAAAAAAAGGAAAATAAATATACAAAACAGGGTGGCAAAAGCCAGAATTAAAACAAAGTGATAAAGATGTCAAAGGAGTGTTAAAACTAGATATCTAAAGTTTCAAATCCTCAAACTCAGGTGACGAAAACTCTTTCGACCGCTTGTTTGTCGTCCGCCAAGACCTTTGCAAGTATGGATCCATCGTTTAGCACAGATGGAAAAGTATTTTTTGTCAGCCTTGTGTATAACAGGCGAGTTTAATCATTCATGTTTGTATTAATGTTATCCTAGATTTAAAAACCTTGTAAAAATCAACCCTTGTAGCAACATCACGTGATTTTAAGGGGAGCCGAGAGGAAACAAACTGAATGTTTTCGATTTTCCAAAGCAAAGCATGAATTTCACTTGTGTGAAAACTTCCTTCATCAGATGATACAACTTTACAATGAGATTTAGCTGAAAAACATTTTTGAATCGTTAAACAAGCGCGTCTATACATTTACTCTTCATTGAAATATTCCAAAATTATAGGTATAGCTTTGCAAACTCAGTTGATTATCCATTGTAATACCTAGGTTATGACAGGTGATGTATATCACATAGGTTCCAATAACAAAGCATTTGGTTTCAGTTATTTTACACTTAAACTATATTGTGTATTTTCTATGCTTGTATCTTGAGCTTTGCTTTGAATTTTGTATAATTTGTAAGCAACTAATACTATTAATATTAATTATAGAGCATTTTAGGTGCCTATTTGACTCACATTTTGTTTAAGTATTTATTTAACTCATTTTAATGCCCTTTTGCCTGCCTATTTCACACATTTTAGTGCCTATAAATCCGCCCCCTAGTCATTAACTTCAGGATGACAAGGGTAAGCAGATTTTCAAATTGCTGCAAAATCAAGAGCTGTGGGGATAATTAAACTTTGTGTCCTCATTAACAGCAACATATTTCTTCACGTGTATTTCTAATAATTAGTTTTAATCTTGTGCATGTAAACTTGCACTAATCTTCAGTCCGAAAAACATACTAAAGGGGATTTATGGGAGGCAAAACCATGCAGGTATACAAACTGAACTACTAGGATGCGTGCATAAGCATGCAATGAATGGAAGCCACTTAAAAATACTATATTTACGAGGTTTTACTATTGACTACGAGATAAAAATATATGGTATTCTCACATTTATGGTAGATAAACCTTTCTGCACAATGTACAAATGCAATATTTGGTGAAATAAAAACTTTAAGATAGTGATTTACGCTTTTAATGCCTATACATTTTTGATTATGCTGATTGCTTCATAGGAAAAAAATCTTGACGTTTCCATTATAAAAGTCTTAGGTTTCGTTAAATAAACTACAGTATCTTAAGTTTGGAGAAAAATGTTTTTCTTAATCACGTTGAACTTTTGTAGAAGTTTAATAAAATGCAATAAAAGCCTTGTGTAGTTTGTTTGTAAAGTGATGTTAAAAGGTTGCATCATGTTTTTAAAACCCCTCGCATAAACAAGGATCCAGATTTTTAAAGTAAATGTGTTTAAGTTTAGAAACAAGAATTTTAATTTTAAAAAGATTTTGGACAAATCACAGTTATGCCTCTAAGGATAGTCATAAAAACCAGCTTCTTTCAGTTTATATGAATATTATTTCCTATTTAAGTGTATGACATGTTAAATGTCCCTGAGCTATGCTCACGATGGGACCAAATGAACGGATAAACTTACCCTTCTTTCAAAAACTTTGCATGCAATGATGCAGCTTTAATTAGTCCGTGATAACCCGGGGGTAGTTTAAACGTCACTTATTTGGAACATGTTATGTCTGTTTGCAATTGAATATAATTGCCACTTTAATAAAACCAGCAAAGTTCAGTATCATAAGTGACGACTCCCCCCCCCAATACTAATGCTGTCTGGTACGTTACTCAGACTTTCACGTTGTTTTCTCGAGAACTGATCTCATCAGGACTTCTAATTCAACAAGGCAAGAAACACGACTAACGTGGACAAGAGTAAGTTAATTTACAATAGATTTCACTGGGTAGAAAACGTCTGAATTCTGACTTCTTTATAAACTTAAATTGCATTTATGGAACATCACTTCGCATGCTTAAGCTAGTGAAAACATAACTGTTGCACTTTTCGAATAAGTACATATGCAATACGTTTACTTCCAGAATTTGTGCAAGAACCTCTGATTAGGTTTATTTCACTGCGTTTTTTTGACAGCAATAACATCAAAGCAAGCTGCCTTATAAATAAAAATCGATTACAATAACACCGAAGCACTCTGATATCACGTTAGCATGTGCTTACTGATAAACCTGTATTAGCACGCCTTTAAACTGTGTTCAGCGCCTATATCAAAATGTAAACATTTTCAAAACAGTATGGTTATGGGTGCAAACATGGTGCAACGTTCGTAGCTATATTACGGTATATGCATAATGTTATCCATAAGAAAGGAAGAAAATTACACAAGCAAGATTGATGTTATATCGTAGATGTCTTCTTATTTACCGGATACACATTACTTCCCATAACAATCTCAGATCCACACGTATGAAATGTCAGATTTTGACAGCTGGATTACGATCGACCGAAAGGAGTTGTGGTTCATAATAGTTCAGATAAACAACTTTATGAATATTATTAGGTTGAAATATACTTTCATTTAATTGCATTCTTACATTTAGGACACTTCTCACATATACTACAGCAAAATCTGCAAAATTTTGCAGACGATTTATTGACAGAGTTAAAAGGTCTACATTAAGAGTTTAAACACGGAGAAAGCAACAATGCCAACAACTGCCGAACTTCTTTCTGACAATTTCAAATAAAGCAGCTATTTGTCGTACATAATACAGGTAATACAGGGCATTTCTTTCTTTGGTGCAATGGATTATGGATATATCTATGAACTACTGCATTAGCTAAACATGGCGCCATTTTAACACTTGCCATACCTTTGCCACTTGGAAGTTGTCAGGCCGCAGAGTTTCCACTATTTCCTGGTCAACTCTTGCCTGTTGAGCAACCGAAGACCGAAATCCATCCAAAACACCCTTAAAGGTGAACTTCTTCATTTCGTAAACACAGAATCACCGATCTCCATTTAATTAACGCAGCTTCATAGCCCGCGATGCCCCGTCACCACATTCCACGATACAAAACTCGTCTGCTAAGCCGCAAATATGACTGCAGCAAGGGTTTATGGGTAACACAGGGAGCAGGCAAAATAATTATGCGCTCCTTGCTGCGACTGTCAGATGAAGTCGGTTTATTACAATTAGAATTAAGCAAGAGAAATAAATAGTTCACGACTGAAAATTAAAAAAAAATAATATTAACGGACGTACATAGTTCTAAAATCATTAACAGTATTTTAAAAGCATTTCTTCCACGGCATTGCGGTTTTCATTTGCAGATCGATACAAACCAACTCCCTGTGCTACTATCAGCTGTTTCTGTCCCGGGACTCAGCATGGTGTGCTTGTGGGAATAATATTGTATATATCAATTTATTGTATGATTTAATCATTACCAAGAGAGTATAATACATTAAGCAAACATGTTTCACAAAATATTATTTCGTAGTTTTCAATCCATGTCTTCTGTCACTGTGTACCAGCATATTTTGAAGAATAGAGGAAGAAGATTGAGGTTAGCATGTTTTTCTCGTATTCATAACCTAACAATATGTTTTGCTCTGTTAAGCAGTAAATTTGCTTAATAACCCTTCCAGATTTTTGTTTATTTTCAGTAAAATAATGTTAATAGTGTCAACTACTATCTCAAGTTAAAAGAGGGCGAGACTTTAAATGCACATAAGCCACATTCAAAATCATGAAATATAAAACGTGCCAACGTACGGGGTTCATTTTCTTCATTAACACAGTCCCTCGACGCATTTTGAATAATCTTGACAGTTATTTCTTTCTTAACCATATAATAACAGCATGCCTAAATTACAAGACATGCCTTTTGAGCAACTTATACACTCATTCTTTTAGTTAAGCCCAAAAAGTTAAATGAAGTTTCACTGTAGCATAGTAGATTCGAGAAACATCTCTGCCTTAAACTGATTATATGATTCCACTAAGATTGTTAAAAAATTCAAAACTAGTAAAGGAAGAATAAAATGTCATATACAGTTACAAATATTGTGTCAGTTCAATTTTTCTATAGTGAAATACATTGTATTGTATTACATCTTGTTCTTTGGATCCTAGAATGAGCCAGGCTCAAGGATATAGAACATGTCATACAGACATGCAATTTCATACAAATTTTTTTTCCAACACCTGAACACAATCATTATAATAGGGTTAAACTAGTGGTTGAAAGAACTTATAGTATAGTATTCCTTTATGCTGTAAATAGAATGTGCTAGCAAAAACTTTCTCAATTCCTTTTTAAATCTTAAACAGTCTCTTGGGTTACACAGTAATTTTAAAGCTAAAGGAAGACCATTATATATTTGTATGGCAGAGTAGCAGGGACCTTTCTGATAAATGTACATGGAGTTACATGGCCTGTGTAAGTCATTTCTGTGTCTAGTGCTGTGGCTATGTACAAGAGAATTTAATTTAAAGGTATTGTAGTTATCAACCACTTAACACATAAGTGAAAAAATGTATTGACTTGTGAGTGTTAGAATACCCATCTTCTTAACCCTTAACTGGCATTGCAGAGTCCCTGGAACTCTGGCAAAAATAAATGATTTAATAACGTCAGTGTTTTTCCACCAGATGGTGCGTGCTATTCAGTACCTTCCCACGGTAGGGAGAACTGTTATGTGCTCAGTCGCCAACTGTCTGTCAACAATGCCAGTATGCAAAGAGTGAACCTGAGAGTCTGTTGGACTCCAAGACGCACTTAGTGTAACACTTCCGACACCGCGACTATGTCCACGAATTCTAAAAGAATTAGACTTACGGATCCTACCTTTGATGAAACTGTTCAAAGATGGATTGAGGAATGTGACTCAGAGTTTTCAAACCAAGATAGATTCCAAATCAAGACCAGTGAGTTCCACACTGTAAGGCTTTACAAGTAATAAAACATTGATTTCCAGAGTGCCAAAGAAAAACAAAGCTGTTATACTGATTTCATCGATGCCTCACTCCAAAGACGATGTTGATGTTCTGCCTGAGATTAATGCATTTTATAATAACACAAAATCTGGAGTAGATGCTGTAGATGAAAAAACCAGTAAATATTCATCCAGTAGAAGAACACAACGCTGGCC
Organism: Tenodera sinensis; assembly: GCA_030765045.1. Taxonomy (NCBI): domain Eukaryota; kingdom Metazoa; phylum Arthropoda; class Insecta; order Mantodea; family Mantidae; genus Tenodera; species Tenodera sinensis. The sequence continues at coordinate 211,934,104 of CM060961.1, forward strand.
TATGGCTCTGTTTTACAGACTCGTGGATATGTCTTCAATAAATGCATACATCATCCATCAGTCATGTGTCAACTCAGAAAAGCTACAAAGAATAATTTTTTTGAAATTATTGGCCAAACAACTGTATGAACCGCTTCTTCAGGAAAGAGCTAGAAAACAAACTTATCAAGAGAGCTAAAAAGCAGCATCTTCAGAATTTTGAAGATAGCGCCTGCAGCACCAGCTGATGCACAAGACGAACTTCCTAGAAATCAGAGGAAATACTGTTCTACATGTAACCCAAAATTGAAGAGAAAGACTGCTTATTTATGTGTTCAATGCAGAAGACCCATTTGTATGCAGTGTTCTAAAAAAATCTGTGTTGAATGTACTGAAAATGTAAGAGTCCTAAACATTGTGTTGTTTTTTCTTGAAGCATTGTCAGTTTTTTATTATTGTATTTTAGAAGTTCATGTGTTTTTATTTTTTGTATTTTAGACGGTACCAAACATATTTTCAGTAAGAAAAGAGCTCATTTATCAGTTTTTGTTTCTCAATATAAAAATCAAAGAAACACGGTTAATTTTTGTTCCAAAAAATTGGTTTCATATTCTTTTTGTGTTTGGTTTGTATTTCATTCTGTTATAAATAAAAGTTTATTTATTTACATGCTTTTAGTTAATTATACATCCAAAAATAAATAAATGTATATGTAACATTGGAATAACAACAACTTTTATTTCGGAGTCCCAGGGACTCCGCAACGCATTGAATGTAAAAATTTCTGGCCACGCCGGTTAAGGGTTAAATAAGGGTCTGCATGAATGACGGGCTCCAGCACCACTTAAAATTCGTAGTGCTCTCTTCTGTAGGACGCATAAAAAATTTTTAAACTATACTCTTGTTTCAACAGGTACATAGGAGCTTTTGTTGTCAGTTCTGGTATTGCAGTGTATGCAGTTCGAAGAAATGAAGCCCAAATGGCAAGAGCTTTGGTTGATGTTTCTAAGTTCATGGCAGAGCCAATCACTAGTGTAGGGAAATTAAACCAGAACCCCAATGATATGAAAACAAAAATGGAGCTGATGATAATGAAAATACAGGTATATGCATTCCATTTTATTTAAAAAGAAATCTCTCTTTAAATGTACAGGTTGAACTAGTTTTTTTTGTAGTGTTTAATGCCCCCTTTTACTACATACGGCACTGCAGGTGGTGACACTGATGATACATGGAATGAAGATGGAGCACCAGTGGAATGAGATGGTGGGGGGAACCGGAGCAAACCTGCCCCAGCGCCGCTTCGTCCACCACAAATCCCACATGCAGTTGCCTGGGATCAAACCTGGGCCGCTTTGGTGAGAAGTGAATGGTCTAACCACTAGGCTACAGTGCGGCCTGTTAAACTAGTCTATAAGTTCCCAAGAAAGGGAACTTTAAGATTTAAGTTACTACCTGGCAAAGCCATGAAGCATATCAGAAAGAATGTAAAACTGCCCAGATGTTTATGCGAGGCCATCGTACAAACATGGCTAGACAGTGTGCATACACTCTGTTCATGTGCAATCATATCTTCAGGACAGCAACGTCTCATATGTCGGCAGGTGCAAGAGTTCATCTATTTGCATTTTATCACTGTCTATATGCCAAGTTACTATTATTTCACTCTTCTAATAAACAAGATAAGAAGCGATCACAGTGCTCGAGCGCCAAGGCCAATACGCCTCAATGCTTTGTCAAGTAATATTTTTTAAAATTCCTTGTGTAGTTATATATAGATATATATTGTTGTTAAATGCTTGATAAAGGTTTGATGTTTACTTTAAAACGCTGACTTTGTTTCTGAAATCTTTTGGCCAGTAGACATAGAGGGCAGTTTAACACTCTGCTGTTTATAACAAGGGTCCTGTGCTATTGAAATATAGCCCTAGGCTATATTAGCATAGGTTAATGTGTGTATATGAACAGGATGATAGGATTCTGTGCATTACATATATGCATTTTGCTGTTTAAATCATTTTTTTTTCTTCTGCATTTATGCATAAGGTATGTGTCAAGCTTTACTGAAGTTTCTTTCTCAGAGCAGGCAGTTGCAGTACTCTTGAACACTCAGTTTGTCATCCCTGACAAAGGTATCCATCCTTACAGATTTTGTGAATACTCTGTGCCCACCATATACGCATGAAAAGAAACATCCCAGACTTAAAATTTGATAGTTGCCTGGTTTCCACATGTTATCGCATGTAATGAATCTTCTTAAAACACTGTGTTGTTATCCTGTAGAATAGCAGCCTCACATGATGTACCCCATGCTGTCGTCTGCTGCAGAGGGCGTGGCCTGTTCACCAGGAGTATTGCTAACTGAAGAAAAATGAGCATGCTGAAAATACCAACACTGCATTACGAAAGTGTCAATACTGCATAAAGAGCTGTTATTCTTGTTATTTCTCTATAATCCTTTATAATAATAACAATAAGAAGAACAAGAACTGCCACATATGCTTTTCCGCTATTCATATTAGTATCACTTAACGACTACAAAGTAGTAATAACAAGAGCTTATCTACTATTGATATTTCATGTGGTTGGTATATTCACATACTTCTGCAGTTTTCACAGTTTCACCGTGAACATTGGCAACATCGCAATCCACATGTAGCAGCAATTACAGACAGTAATAGGAGCTAGGCCCGTGCAATGCATGGGCAGAGGCTGCTATTCTACAGGATAACCCACCTGGTATTAATAGGGCAGTATTAATAACCCTACCAACTCTATCTTTTTGCCCAAATAAGGGTATTTACACTCATTGCAGGCTATTTTCCTACAGACTCTTAACGCTTTACGGTTATTCCCTACAAATTCCACCATCTCGCCAAATTGCCATCTTTTGCTGCCTTCTCCTATTTTGACAAAGCACATTTAAGAATATGTGCCTACTCCGGTTGGCACCTGTTTACCTTCTTCTCTCTCAATATGGCACCCACTTTGCCTGTTCTTATTTTATATTTATTATTATAAATATGTTCTGTGGAGTGTTCCTAAGTGTTCTTTGTAGATGTTGAATCCTATTAAATTTTTTTTTTTAATAAAGATGTGTTGTGAAAGATGTAATTTGTTAGTTTGATAGGATTCTTAAGGATGCGAAATATTAACTGAAATTTTTGCAATGCTTTTATTGTTAACATTGTCTAACAGGTGCACCAACATTATAAGTGAAAGCTGCATGCTTACTTTTTGGAATATACAGGGATTGCAACTTTAATAGTGGCAACTATTTATTTACAATTGATACAAAAGAGGCACATGTTACCAAGTTTTACTGTCAAAGTAGTCACCAGTGTTTTGTATAACCTGTTACCAGCGATGTAGAAGTCATAAGTTACCCTTAGCAGTGCTGGTTCTGCTGATAGTTTGAATGCAGCAGTCTGCTGTCTGATGAATCTCTAGAATATTCTGAAGCAAATGGCACAAAGTGGTTCCTTCATCATCGGAATCAAGTCAAGGTCACAAACACATCCCCACCCCATTGACTGAACAAATGAGCCACAGCTTTTGCTGTATGTGGCCGAGCAATGTGTATCGTAACCATTTCTGCATTTCTATCAAATCATGCAGAACACATCATAATGCAATTTTTCTCAAATCCAGGAGTTCCTTCAGAATGTGGACAGTCTTATGCGCTAATCTGGCATCTCGGGCCATCTCATAATAATATGGTGTTGATCAGTGTCCAGTAATGCAGCAAGAGCATACCCATCTTCACTCATGCTAGGAAGACCTGGCCTTTCTCCTGCATTTCATATCATCCTCTTCCTTACTATCATACCTGGTGCTAGGCTGACCACCCGCTTCCAGGTCTTCACTCTGTCCGGTCCCTAGGTTCCTGTGCTCCCTGACAGGCGTCTGACCCTAGGCACTGGCTTGTAAGTTCTAGGGAATGTAAGCCCTACATAAAGGGAGGATAATCGGGTAAAGAAGAAGCAGAGTTGGAGTTTGGTGTGCTGTTAGCACTAGATACATAATCGGTCTGAGTCTACGAGCAGACTGTGAATGCAGAGAGGTACTGAAATGACATTTTGACCCCATTTTATCATGAACTGACAGAAGAAAAGAAATAATATGGGGGTATCATGGTTTCAACAAGATTCTGCTACTGCCCATATAGCAGAGGAGTCCATGAATAAAATTAGGGAAGTGTTTGAAGATAGAGTGATTAGTGCTGGTGTATGGTGTATACATTGGAAGTACTGAAACAAAATATTAGAAATGAAATCGGAAATATTACAGTGGCCCAACTTAATTGTGTGAATCAAAATGTGTTTTCCCAATATAATGTTTGTTTAGCAGAGGGTGGACATTTCCAGCTTGTTCTATAAGATAAGAGTGTTATACATCTTTACATACAGAGTTTATATAGGAGCAAAGCTGGCCATGGCACACCCAATCCCACACAGGTGAAATGCTGTGCACCCGTTTGGTTTTAAATGAAGGATCCTGTATATAGGAAATGATATAGACAATGAAACCTTTCAAATATTTTTAGAAGTATACAGGTCAACCTATAAGCACATATAGTTTCACTTAAACTTTTATCTAGATGCATTTCAAAGACAAGCATTTGGATAAAACTAAGCTTAAGTGAAACTGTGTGTCTATAGGTTGACTCGTATACTTCTAAAACATCCTTTATGTTTGGCAATGAGAATTTTGTTGTGCCTATAAGATTGATCACTTGTACATGGCATCTTGTAAACACCAGCATTAGAGAGCAGGCTTATGGTTCTTTGCTGACTTACAAATCTGTTTTAGTTTTCCTGTGGAGGATAAATATACTTTTAATTTACCATTTACCTAATATGTTCCTGATTTTGTCATTGACAACTTTCACGTATGCCAAAAAATTTCAACTCCTGGGTTAGGTCAACTCATGTTTTAATTTTTAATAAAAAGGAGTATGTTAGAGCAATGTAAGAATTTTAATTCTTAAGGCAGATCATATATATATGTATATGTATAAACTCATCACTTAACAAATTGATTGTAGCTGCATAGCACTATTCGGAAGGCAACCTTCCATCTTCAGGCAATGTAGATAACTGCAAGCTCTGATTGTTGACTTTTCCTAACGTCGTTGAATCTTCTCCTGCCCTCTGGTGGTAAAAGTTGGAGTTGACTTGAAGTGGAATAGACGACATCTCTCAGGTGGGATTTTAAATCGTTCTTCTTTCTTCCTCTGACGTCAGTAGTTGCAACATGGGGTCTAAATAAGGCACATCAAAATTAACAACTTTTTTCTTATTACTTATGATGTACATAAGTTCAATGTGGAAGAAAAATAAAATCTTAGTAACAAGTTACATCATTTAAAAGCTAAGCAGTGTATGCACATGTTTGAAACTTCCGAAAAAAAGTCAACGCAGATTAAAATTGTAAATTTATCTGATCAAATATTGACTTCAGAAGAAATTCAATTTCTGGAAAATGTTTCCCAAAATAGCTTGGAAATATTTTATTATTGTAACAATCTGTGATTCTATTGTTTTTTCTAATTTGTATTCTCGCGCCATGATACAGAATGTTTTGTCATAGTTCACCGTGCACCAAAAAGCAGACCACTTACAACAATTTTTGAATTTGATATTTGTGTATAAAATATGGTGTTGTTGGTTCATAAATGCTCTTCTTTTCTACTTTAAGTTCTTCAGGCTGTTTACATGACTGTTCAAAACAGATTGTTGGGTCTACAGTTTCAGTATCATTCTTTTTTCTGTTGCTGCAGATGATGACAATGTGCCTGTTACTGTCATTATCAGCGATGCAATGCACTTCTTCCTTTTTACCTGATTACCCTCCCCTTATGTAGGACTTACAAGCCAGTGCCTAGAGATGCCTGTCGGGCAGCACAGGAACCTATGGACCAGACAGAGTGAAGATGTGCAAGCAGATTGTCAGCCCAGCACCAGATATGAAAGTAAAGAAGAGGATATGTAATGCAGGCAAAATGGGTGATTAGAAAGGTGGCAGTGGAGCAGTTGGTGGAGTGAGTGGTGGGGGAAACTAGAGAATCTGAAGAAAACCCACCCAGATGCCACTTCATCCACCATGAATACCACATGCAGATCAATGGGATCGAACCCAGGCCGCATAGATAGTAGCCAAACGGTCTAACCGCTCGGCCACAGCACCGCCCAGACTATCACAGACAAGACACCATTGGAAAAACTGCAAAGAAGTATACATAAGGTAGACAAAAAGGCATTGATAGAAAGAGCACATTGAAAGTGTCAGCTATAAACAAATGGATGAATCAGCAGTTGCAGAGCATTTTTGGTCCATAGATCATTAGCTGAAAAAGGAATCTAAGCTTTTAAATGCTGTTTGAAAAGCAGCAAAACTCTCCATTTGGGAAAAATTATTCATACACAAAAAAAATCTGATATGTTGCACTCACATGACTTTCTCTACTCTTGTACTAACCATTCCTACAAACTCTTATTCCTATATCTTCTTTCTTGATAGTTGAGATACACATTTGTACAAATTATCTTATTGCTTATTTCCTTGTAGGTGCAAGGGGAATGTTAGAACACAGTAGGCTTTGTGCGATAGTCAAATGTTTGAGATTCTGTTGTCTTTGCACACTAACATATAAAAATCTGATGTGTCCCACTCACATGACTTTCTCTACTTTTGTACTAACCATTCTTACAAACTCTTATTCCTATATCTTCTTCGTGTTAGTTAAAATAAATATTTGTACAAATTATCTTATTGCTTATTTCCTTGTAGGTCCAAGGGGAATATTGGAATACAGTAGGCTTTGTGCGATAGTCAAACCTTTTAAAGCTTTGAGATTCCATTCTCTTTGCACACGTAACATATAAAAAAATGAACAACGATGATCCATTTCACGAAAGTTCCAAGTTTTCTGAAACTCACACACATAACAAGGAATATCTCCGAAATGGTTCACCCTACAAGAAAATTTATCGAGACATAAATTGTGTATTTTAGCAAGATCTACATTTTTTGTATAGTATGATTTGGTCTATCTCTAACGGTTTACCACTTATGCAAAAGTCATCCAGAGTAAATACGACTACAGGGGCTATAGCCAGAAAATTCAAGATATACATTTCATTTGTCATCAAAATATCTCAAACATATGACATTTTAATAAAAATCGTTAGCCATTTTCAAGAAAATCAAAATTTTCAAAAAATTTTCCATGTAAAGGGTAGTTTAGGGTGGAGCTATTTTCTTCAAAATATTCGTGTCACATTCTTGAAAGACATTAAACTTAAATACCAACTTTGGTTTTTAACCGACTTTTCGTTTTTGAGTTATGCTGTCCACAGACTGACAGACAGACTGACACACACTAAGACACACACATGGACCTTTTTCTAAAAATGCTTTTTTTGGATTCAGGAGGCCTCAAAACATGTATTTCCGGTGAAATCTCGACATCAAATTTTTGGGTGGAATACAATACTTCCCCTACTTACCAGTAGAGAAAGTAAAAAATATGATGTGTTGCACTCACATGACTTTCTCTACTCTTGAACTAACCATTCTTACAAACTCTTATTCCTATATCTTCTTCGTGTTAGTTAAAATAAACATTTGTACAAATTATCTTATTGCTTATTTCCTTGTAGGTGCAAGGGGAATATTGGAATACAGTAGGCTTTGTGCGATAGTCAAATCTTTTAAAGCTTTGAGATTCCATTCTCTTTGCACACGTAACATATAAAAAAATGAACAACGATGATCCATTTCACGAAAGTTCCAAGTTTTCTGAAACTCACACACATAACAAGGAATATCTCCGAAATGGTTCACCCTACAAGAAAATTTATCGAGACATAAATTGTGTATTTTAAAAAGATCTACATTTTTTGTATAGTATGATTTGGTCTATCTCTAACGGTTTACCACTTATGCAAAAGTCATCCAGAGTAAATACGACTACAGGGGCTATAGCCAGAAAATTCAAAATATACATTTCATTTGTCATCAAAATATCTCAAACATATGACATTTTAATAAAAATCGTTAGCCATTTTCAAGAAAATCAAAATTTTCAAAAAATTTTCCATGTAAAGGGTAGTTTAGGGTGGAGCTATTTTCTTCAAAATATTCATGTCACATTCTTGAAAGACATTAAACTTAAATACCAACTTTGGTTTTTAACCGACTTTTCGTTTTTGAGTTATGCTGTCCACAGACTGACAGACAGACTGACACACACTAAGACACACACATGGACCTTTTTCTAAAAATGCTTTTTTTGGATTCAGGAGGCCTCAAAACATGTATTTCCGGTGAAATCTCGACATCAAATTTTTGGGTGCAATACAATACTTCCCCTACTTACCAGTAGAGAAAGTAAAAAATATGATGTGTTGCACTCACATGACTTTCTCTACTCTTCAACTAACCATTCTTACAAACTCTTATTCCTATATCTTCTTCGTGTTAGTTAAAATAAACATTTGTACAAATTATCTTATTGCTTATTTCCTTGTAGGTGCAAGGGGAATATTGGAATACAGTAGGCTTTGTGCGATAGTCAAATCTTTTAAAGCTTTGAGATTCCGTTCTCTTTGCACACGTAACATAAAAAAATGAACAGCGATGACACATTTCACGAAAGTTCTAAGTTTTCCGAAACTCACGCAAATAACAAGGAATATCTCCGAAATGGTTCACCCTATAAGAAAATTTATTGAGACATAAATTGCATATTTTAGCAAGATCTACATTTTTTGTATAGTATGATTTGGCCTATCTATAACGGTTTACCAGATATGCAAAAGTCGTCCAGAGTAAATACGACTACAGGGGCTATAGCCAGAAAATTCAAGATATACATTTCATTTGTCATCAAAATATCACAAACATATGACATTTTAATAAAAATCGTTAGAGCCATTTTCAAGAAAATCAAAATTTTCGAAACATTTTCCATCTAAAGGGTAGTTTAGGTTGGGGCTACTTTCTTCAAAATCTTCGTGTCGCATCCTTGAAAGACATTCAACCTAAATACCAACTTTGGTTTTTAACCGACTTTTCGTTTTTGAGTTATGCTGTCCACAGACTGACACGCAGACACACACACAGACCTTTTTCTAAAAATGCTTTTTTTGGATTCAGGGAGCCTCAAATCATGCATTTCCGGTGAAATCTCGACATCAAATTTTTGGTTGGAATACAATACTTCCCCTACTTACCAGTAGAGAAAGTAATAGACAGTTTATTAAAGTTTGTGTACCTATATGAAAAGGATCTCATCATACAGTACATCCAGCCAAAACACTACATACAAATTATAGAAGGAAAGTGACAGCGAATCAAGGCTGAGGATGGAGACAATCTCCAAAACATGTTTCAGTAATTTATGGTTTACAAAGTGAAGTTAGAGTAATGAATAGGTCAGTTTTTGCATATAAAAGGTTTAATATTAGATCTTATGCTAAATCTTTCAAACAATGAAATATGTCATGTGGTAGACAATTGTAAAAAGTCAATTAAATTAACTGTCCTGTGTTTGTGTATAATTGATACCGATGCACAATTTCTTTTATCTATTTTTTTTTTTTAAGTTTGTTGACAAATGAAACAAAAGTAGTTCACAGTCTCGGTTGAGCACCTGGGCTGTAGTTTGGCAAGCCTTGTATTAGGTGATGGAACATTCCAGACAACCTTTCAGTAATAGAGAATTTGTAAGCAACTGTATGGCAACATTGACATTAACTGTCAAAAGAATATTGCTTTTTCTCCATTAGCTAACAGCTGTCCAAATACCACAGATACTTGGCAACTATTGGTATTTATTCACAGGGCATATAAAAAAATGTCACTCCATGGATGTTTTGGATTTTATGCCTATAAATAGTAAATCAAGGGAAAAAACATTGCTTTGTAAAATACAAATTCAAAATGGGAAAATCTCATGGGTCTTGGCACTGATGGTGCTCAAAATATAGCTAGGAAATTGAGATTATTCATTGGGAGGCCCAAAAATTTTAAATGAAAGACAGTACAGTTCTTAGGTATTGTAAGCTTCTTAATTTATCAACAGTTCTAATAAAATAAAAAAGGTTTGTGCTGTGACAAAAAAAAAATGTACAATAATACTGAAATACTGTTAATTCTCAAAGTTTTTAGAAGATATATTGTGCCACTCTTTATGTGCATTTATACTGCAATAATTGTAATATGGTTTATGTATCTAGCTGTTGGATAGAAATGATAACAATTTGTAGGTTTTACCCATTTGTAGGTTCTTTTGTTAATGCTGTTCATTTTTTAATAAAATGTGGTTGAACATTGGAGATAAGTACAAAGTCAAAAATACTATTTATGTATGCCAGCAAGCTTACTGCTGGTGTTTCTAAACACAAGCCATGTGTAGGCAATGTTTGAGAGGTAAAATCGGAAGGTATGTGGTTCAAATCCTAGCTGTGGCATTGAATTTATCAGTTCCAATTCTACTTCTCAAACAAAAATACTATATTAATCTACCCAAATTTAGCTGTCAGAGGGGCACCATGGTAACATATACCACTTGAGGCTTAAAATAAAGAAAATGAAGCACCTCATTGTCCCTCATTAGCTCTCATAGCATGTATAATGAGCTAACATTTATGCGGTATGTCCCTGTACAGGCTGATTTCTGTCGAGCGCTTGAGGCAGAAGAAGATGAGGAAACAAAGTTTACTGTGGACCGCTGGGAGAGAGCAGAAGGTGGTGGGGGCATAACTTGCATCATTCAGGATGGCAGAGTTTTTGAAAAGGCTGGAGTAAACATTTCTGTAGTTGAAGGAATGTTGCCACCGGGTGCAGTGCAACAGATGAGAGCCAGGTAAGCACTTAAAAGCATAGAAAAGTTGTGAATCTATGCCACATATATGGCATGGTGTTGTGAGTGAGTGAGTTGTGGTGTTTAAGGGCCCATTGGCAACTAGGTCATTAGGGCCCATGCTGGTGTTAAGTTTTTGTTCTGAATTTAATAATTCTTAATTCTTAAAGTGAAACATAAATTTTGCAATTTAAACCAAAAAAGGTAAGTCGATTAATAACACTACACAACACTTACTTATAATTTACCGGAATATGTTTCGGAGGCTCACTTTCCTCCATTATCAACCAGAGATCGACTGGTTCTCCCTGGTGTGAATGGTGATGTTTCCTCTGAGGTCTCCTCTGGTGGTGGTTCAAGGAACTTGCTGAAGATATCCTTCTCAGGGATGTTCAAATGGAATACTCTGTTTCTATTTTTGAAAATGAAGATTTGTTCCCACATGAACAGCTTTTGTTTTCCCGTTACATGTGTGAGGAATTTTGGTTCTGGCTATATGTTGTGGTTTTTTGTCCAAAAGTGAGTGGCAACTGCTGATTTTTCCAACTGCTTGTTTTTTACGTTTCTAAAGTGTTCAATTTCTTTTGGTTTTTCCTATATACACTTCATTACAGTCACTGCATTCAATTTGGTATATGCCAGATTTTTTACTGGGTGGGATGGCATCTTTGATGTTTGAGTTTAGTAGGTTTTTAATGGAGTAGTGGTTTACTGGTGCTAGCTGAATGTCCTGTTCTTTGAAAACTTTTTTGAACTCAAACATACTTCTGCAGATTTTCCTTACAATCAGGGCCACGAATTTTAAAATAAAAAGAATTCTCAATGTCCAGTCCAAAGATTCAGTTTACATGGTACATATTTATAACATTATTGTATACATTATCTGTCGTTCGCCACCGAACAAATGTCCGTGCGGTAGCTAGGAGAGAGAGAGAGATACAGATCAACACATGCTTCACACTGCCACTGTTTCAAGTGAAGGTCACAATTGCATTCGCAATCATAACACGGGTTCCGCCCATGGCTGACGTAGAGCCATTGAAGGAAGTAACGGAGTGGTTATATTCCACTCTCTTGCATAAAATAAAGAATAACACAATTATGGTGTTGGTTATGTCTCACATTTTGTAAATACATTTAAAGCAATTCTCTTTTCGCCATTTCATAATGGTTTCCCGTGGAGGTGCTGTATGTACTCAACGGGAGAGATCATTTTAAACAAACTGTATGTTTCATTCCTTCACTTCCTTATATGACTGCTGCACATGCATTTCTAACATGGTTAAATGTGCTAGTAATGATGGATTTGCATATTAATGCATTCTATTTATTCTTACCAGAAGCTTTTCAAACTGTTTTTGCAAATAATTCTTGTACTTATTTTAAATTTAATGCTATTTTGCACATTAGTTATTGGATTGTACTGTCATTTGCACCTGCTGACATAGAAGTTACACAGTTCTATCAAGTGTTACTCAAACATGCTGTTGTTTACATTGCAACCTAAAGTAAGGCTGGTGAAAGTATGTTAATATCAATATGTGTTTTCCCATAAAAGTACTTCAAGCACACATATTGTTAGCTGAAAGCCCTTTTGTCACCAGAAATTTGATTACCTCATGCTGTTTTAATCATATGTTCATGTTGTCCAATATTTTTCTTGTGATGGCTTTGACATTAGTGGTGCCATATGAAAAACAAATATTTCAAAGAAAAGTGTTACACTCTTTTAATTGTAACATCTTTAATTTTCATCAATTATGAAACAGATTACAGTCCAGGAGGCACAATATGTTGAATACTCCTCGTATATGAAGTTTCCTAACAATTAGTTTGAACATTCTTGCATGAAAAGCTGAGAAATATAGAAACAAATGTTTTAAGTGTAATTTGTGTGTTAATATTAATATTCACCCAAAATAAAAAATTATATATTTTGAAGCTGTCTCTTGTCCAAGCCCTCTAAAATATTTACCTTAAAAACCACTTGACACAGAGGCTTCACTTGTTTGCCATAGTTACAATAATAACTGCTTAAAATTTTTTTTTCTATATAAAAGGGGTGTATTACTAGTGAACGATGTTATTAAAAATATTCGTTATAATTCAATTCTTATTCGAGTATTCCGAGTAATTCCTCTGCACCTGTACGATCCTGGGATGAGACCCAGCTGACCGGCAAATTAACGGCAAAGTTTGGATTCCTACATATTTTAGGCTTCCGAACTCAGGGCCAACATGAGTTAAAATATATTGGCTCCTTCACTTGAGACAACCAAATACAACCGCCGCTTCAAGAGCCTACCGCTCGGATGTATAAAAATTCTATCGCCCCATCTTTATATCCACACATTATTTACATTATCTACTGCTATGTAGTTGATTATAAAGTGATTTCAACTCATCTAAGCCTTTCCAGAAACTCTGATGCAAGAAATTGATGTCCATGTTTCAGGGGCAAGAATCTTAAGGAGGGACCACTGCCCTTCTTTGCTGCAGGTGTCAGCTCAGTGATACATCCAAGAAATCCAATGGTTCCCACAATACACTTCAACTACAGATATTTTGAAGTGAAAGACTCAGATGGCCAAGTTCAGGTAACAAATAGCTCTTTAAATTGAATGCAGGCAAACAGACTATTTGCAGAAAATTAAAGATTTTATTTCTCATGTAATTATCTTAAACATAGAGGGTTAATACAAATGATTAAAACGATTTCACAAGTCTATTACTGTTGCATTTTTACTTTCTCTGCTACCTATAGTAAAGTAGAGAAAGTATTGTATTCCATCCAAAAATTTGATGTCGAGATTTCACCAGAAATATGTTTTGAGGCTCCCTAAATCCAAAAAAAGCATTTTTAGAAAAAGGCCCATGTGTGTATGTCTGTGTGTCTGTCTGTGGACAGCATAACTCAAAAATGAAAATTTGTTTAAAAACCAAAATTGGTATTTAAGTTTAATGTCTTTCAAGGGTGCAACATGAAGATTTTGAAGAAAATTGCTCCTACCCCTTGCATGGAAAATTTTTCGAAAGTTTTTATTTTTTTTGAAAAGAGCTCTTACAATTTTTATTAAAATCCCATATGTTTGAGATATTTTTATAGCAAATGAAATGTATATCCTGAATTTTCTGACTATAGCCCATGCAGCCATGTTTACTCTGGATGACTTTTGTAAAACTGGTAAACTGTAAGAGATAGACCAAATCTTACTATACAAAAAATTGTCTCTTACAGAGCATGTTTCCTGTGCTTGTCCTTTAGTTGGGATACATTTGCCAAAAACAATTTTATTCAGTTCATGAGTAGACTCAATTTTTTGTTTGGCAGCATTATCTTTGACACTATTTTCTAACATTGTTAGATACTCATTAAAAGCGTTAGCACAATTGCAAAAGCTCATGGCACACGCACAAAACAGACTCAGACACACTTAAACACAAGGCAAATAACCACATAAATAGAATGATGCAAACAAACTTCTCAGCACATGGGTAATTTCTAACTGATGCAAGAATTGCAAGCTCGGACTACAGGAAGGCATTATTTGTTTATATGCAGCGATAGCAGAACATAACACAAGCAGTTTACATTAATAGTGGGTTCCTGTATCAGAAACATGCTAATCACGTGTTACATATTAGCAACAGGGTCCTTGCATGTACAATTGCTATGGAAACTTCTTAGCTCTAATTGGTCCTTCTTTTTGTTGCTGTGACAACCTCTAAGACGCATCCATCCCCTCCCGTTCATTTATACCTTTCCGCCACATGGTTAACATCTGTCAATCCCTTCTTAATTGGCACCAAGTAGAAAACCTCCCTTTAGCCTCAAATACTGTAATACCTCAGGTTCTGAAAATGGATCAAGAGTTCAGCAAAGGAAGCTAGAAATAAAGGTTCAAAGAGGGGATTGGTATAATGGAAAGGAAGAAATACAGTTCGGCCAATATCTTACCATGCTGACCTGTGCTTTTGGTGAGTAGCCCTCCCTTTTGGTTCATCAAACATATGTTTGTTTACTAATAGCTGCATCACAATAAGGTGTGGGATTGACTCTAGCCCATTGATCAAGTTGGTTCCTTCAAGTCTTCATGAAAGAAATTGAAGGGTCTCCTTGCTATTATCACCTTTCTGCAGCCAATGTTCTTAATATGCAAAACGCTTATGAAAAATATTTGTGTAAGAAGACTAATGTCTTCATTGTCAACCGTTGGGTATTAGAAAACAATTTAATCCAAAAGAAGAGTCAATTAATAACACTATACAACACTTATTATTTCCCAAAACATGCTTCAGAGGCTGACTTTCCTCCATTATCAAGCAGACATCAGCCTCCAAAATGTCTTCCAAGAAAGAAGATAGAAAACAATAACTTTGTAACAAGTTGGACATATCTTGGTTGCTAACCCAGTGTTTTAAACCAGAGCCCAAAATTTGTACCTAATTTAAGAGTTAAAAATGTCTTTTGAAACAAAGCAACACATCTTTCAGAGTAAGATTACACTTCAGATTAATTTATATCATTCTGTGAGTGAATTTATTGAATTTTTAAACATCACTCCTCAAATACGTAAGCACAGCTGATATTTCAGTTTTATCCATTTTATAGAAAATGTTTCTTTACAAGATCGTCCCAACAAGCGACTACACTTAACACATTTAAAAAACTTTGTAGTGTGCCAAGTAAAGGATGACATTTAACAACTATTGTAGTAATTTGGCTATCTCTGAATCAGGCCAAGAGCCTTTAGAGTAACCCTTGTATGCTGTGTAATAGATATTAAGTTAATGAAGTACACTGGGATTTACAGCATATATATCCATTGTATTTCCTACTGTAACAAATGATGGTGTATTTCAGTGGTGGTTTGGAGGAGGAACAGACTTGACACCATATTACTTAAATGAAGATGATGTCAAACATTTTCATAAAACTCTGAAAGCAGCTGCTGATAAACACAATAAGGAATACTATCCGAAGTTCAAAGCTTGGTGTGATGACTATTTCTTCATTAAGCACAGAGGTAATACTTACAAACACATATACATGGGCTTTCACACACTGAGATAAGAGCACAGAAGTGATTGTTCCCTTCTCTGTTTGGACCAGCCAACACTTTATCAAAAAGTGACAAATCACAAAATATATAGTTCGTTTAGTTACTTTAAAAGAAAACTAAATTAATAAAAATGAGTTATTATTAGCATGCTCTTCCATTTCTTACATGAAATAGTTTTAAGTTTTGAAGTGAGCTTTTAAAACTTTGCGCAGCAAAAGAAAGATATGTGTAGTAAAGAAAGAATTTTCAAACCCACTTTGAAAAACTTCGTGTTCCCCCTGGAGAGGAGGGATCGGACTCTTATAGAAAAGGCTGATTCACAACCACTGGTAATGGTAACGATAAATAACCAGAATAAGAAAGTTGAAATATATGTATTCAAATGGGAGTTTTTACAAGTGACAGGAAGCTTTCCCAGTACATGAGAATGAGTAGGAAGACTTTGGCAAGTTTTAATTTTCTCATTCTCATTCCCAGGCACAGCATGTTGGATTCATATTGTGTGTATTAGACTTTTCACTGCAGAAATTATTCCTAGCACCCATGACATGAAACAGCCGCTAGAGCTTTCTCAGTCACTAGCTAGAAACAATATCATTGGTATGAAACTGATGAAAATGAAGTGTTTAAAACAGTGGAGCATATTAATAAATCAAAAAATGTTGATATTTATGAACACATTGGAGCAAACAATTGCCACTTTGCTGTTGCTGTAAACATCAATAATATGCAGTACTGTTCTTATTACTGGTCTGTTATGAGCCAAAACGTTGAGTGCTGCCTTGCTACCCATTCTCGTTTCTGTTCTGGTTACATTACAACGTGGTTGTGAACCAGCGTAAAGAACTATTCCTATCCAAAATGTAGTATAATCACTTAAACTTCAAATATTGTGTGTTTATGGATTTCTTTCCTTCCTGGGCCAGAAATTTGTTATTCTTTAACATGTATATACAATTTAAGCCTATTTCAATTACAAAGATGAATTTTGTGCACCTGTAACCACTGTTTTCTCTGTTAGCATTCTTCTAAATCAAGTGTCTATATTTAAGCACCTATTAATATTTCTTCAGGATGTTCTTTACATTTATCACTTTAAGTTCATAGTATCTGGACTATATAAATAGTTTGTAAGAATTGTTGTTTAAAAGCATTTTCAAAGTTTTCATTAACTGTTTTGCTTGTTATATGATTTTCCATCTTATGTATGTATTATTACTTATTTTCTTTAGATCTGAATGGTTAATTTCCATAACAAACCACGTATTACAGTACCTAAAGCTCATTTAAGGGAAACCTTTCCATTGGCTAGATTCTGTTATCTTACTTTTATTGTGTATGTCCTTAATTTGCTTTATTATTCATGTTTGTGTATTCCAATAATGGCAGAACATGTTACTGTGTTATAAAACATTCAACATTTTCAAACTTACTCCTTGCAAGCAATTTACAATGTTAAATATTATTTATTTATAACAACAAACTGTTGTGTTGTTGATCCAATGTGCAGGATTTTGATCCATCAATTTTTCCCTAGCCAGCCAGTATAAATTACGTATCTTCCCATTTGGTACAGCTTTCCTCAATTCAAACTTACTGTCGGTGTTTTTAAACACACAAGCCGTGTGTGGGCAAATTAAGCTACTGTGACAGCCTGCTACTAGCAGAAATACGAGTTGGTTAGAGAATGCAATATCATTCTGGCAGGTTGCCATGGTAGCTTAATGGTTAGAGCACCTGTCTGTGAGCGGAGGGTCTGTGGTTCAAATCCCAGCTGTGGCATTGAATGTTTCAGTTCCTATTCCACCTCTCATGATTACAATGTACTTAGCAAGGCAAAAATAAATAGTTTAGAACTATGCAATGAGGCAAGATTTCCTTTATATAGGGCAGTTAAATTGTATTCAAACTCATTTATGGCCTCTCCCTCCTTCACTGCTCCTGCGCTGGCTGCTGGTACTTCGGACTGACAATTCCCACTCGAAAGTGTGCTGGCACCAACTCTCATTGCTATTGCTGCATCAGGTGCAGTCATTCAGTGTGAATCAGGTGCCTCTGTCATGCAGTGAACATGGTGCGTCATTTATCTGTTTATTTGTAAAGTTTATTTCAAGCATGCATCTGCTCACCTTATGCACAGGGAGTTTGTTGAAAATTTCTGAACTCTGTACCACCTGCAAGGACAACTGTACATGCGATCGTAAATAAATTTGAAGCTTCAGGTTTGTTGTTGGACAAGAAACGTTCAACGAAGAGGTCAGTGTTAACTGAAAATAAACTGGATGACATTGGTGCCGCTTTGAAGTATTCACCTCGAAAATCACTGAAAACACTAGTGTAACAAACAGGTGTATCTCAATTTTCTGCGAAAAGTGCTACACATCTGTTGAAACTGAAGCCCACATGAATGCAAGCATTAAAGCCAAATGATCCCGCTAAACATGTGAATTATTGTAACTGGTTTTTCCAATCCATAGAAAAGGGTTTCATTGGCCCACAGCTTTTGTTTTTCACTGATGAATCTTGATTTCATCTAACTGGACATGTGAATACTCTCAACTTTAGATACCTGTGCTACTGGTTCAAACGCCTCATTATGATAAAAAAATTGGAGTGTGGTATGTGATAAGTGCTAGAAGAATAATAAGGCCCATATTCTTTGATGAAACAATAAATGCAGAGCAATATCAGAGGTTAATTCTGAGACTATTTTTCAATCACTTGACAGAAGAAGAGAAATCATATGGTTGGTGCCAGCAAGATTCTGCAGCAGCACTTTTGGCTGCCATATCATTAAATATTGTAAGAGAGGTATTTGATGACAGAATAATTAGTGTTGATTTGTGGCCCCCTCGTTCTCCTGACCTAATGAGTTGTGATTTTTTTTTATGGCACTCTTTAAAAGACAAAGTGTATCGCTCCAATCCTCGCACACTACAGGAACTTAGAGAAAACATTGCGCAAGAAATCACAAGAACTGCTGCTGGGCTTCAGAGAGTGAGCAAGAATATTTACACAAAATATGCTGTCTGTTTGAGAGCAGATCAACGTTTCCAGCATCTATTATAAGGTAAGGATTTTAGTCCGCTTCTGCTGGCATGAATACCCCAGCAATTGCCAGCTGTCTCGCACAGCAGAGAGAGAGAGGGTGGGCTCAAATATAATTTAAGTACCCTAATATGTATCATCTTGAACCCCAAAAGAAGATACTTTATGTAAAGATTTTATATAGGAAAAAGGTTTCTGCTGAAGCATTGTGCAAGAAGTGAATGTTTTATGTCTATGTTTACTTCATACCAACAAGATGCCTTAACGTTGACCTGGGGTTTACACTTATCTCAATTTTGGGTGACAACCAGTAGGTGCATGTAAGGTGCAGTGGTTCATTGCCCAAATTGGTTTTAATAAACAAGTGTTGCTTGTTATTTACTTATGCCAACAAACTTAATGTTGGATACCATTGAGAATAAGTTTGATGCAACTTGAAACTAGTCAGCACTATACCACCTTGCAATATTAATAAGATAAGTGGAGCTTTTAGTTTCTAATTTGTTCTTAATTTAGTTACTGTTGGTGTTTTTAAACACACAAGCCGTGTGTGGGCAATGTTTTAGAGGTAGAAAAATCGGAACTGATAAGTTCAATGCCACAGCCAGGATTTGAACCACAGACCCTCCGCTCACTAGACACACGCTCCAACCATTAAGCTACTGTGACAACTTCCCAGAATAACATTGAATTCTCCAACCGATTCATATTTCTCCCGGAGAGCCACTTGTATTTTAATTTTAGGAGATTTTTAGATTTTTAAGATTTGGTATTTTAACCTTCTCATCATTTACCTTTTACTGCCTTAACTGCTTAATACTTTAACTTTATCCTTTAGCTTTCTATATTTTAACCTTATGGGTTTGTGTTTTAGACTGTAAGCTTTGACTTATGATCTTGTTGTTGACTAGCCCTTAAACTCCACTCACTCACTCACTCGCTTTACAGTTTACGATTTCTTTTGCTCTTCTTTCTTCATCACCAAGCAGTTTTATAAAGAATTCTTTTTTTTGTTTCAGGAGAAGCCAGAGGTGTGGGAGGCATCTTCTTTGATGACTTAGATTCTCCACCAAAAGAAGCAGTATTCAACTTTGTTACATCGATGGCAGAGGCTGTCATTCCTTCATATCTACCATTGGGTAAGTTAAGATGACATGTACTTTATTGCACTATCACATAGGTGTTTACAGAGTAAGGCTGGATGGTAGAATTCTTCAAATCTCTTTAAATTCTCCAACTTTAAAGTAGGATAACATTTCAGCACAATTGGAGAAGTTGTACAAATACTTGCTTGATAAATTTATACAGGGCAGTTAGATGTTAGATTCATCCTTAGATTTATAATGCATGCTATATTTGCTTTACTGAAGTACTGTTTTGTTTTCCTAGTGAAATTATTTTACAGTAATCTTTAAGATTTTTATGGTGAATCCTCCCCTTTATACTTTTTAATTGTAATTTTATACATACTCAGGTACGTCTAATAAATGAAAAAATCCCTGATATCCATATGTCACATCTGGTTGCACCAATAGATAATTTAACATATGAATTGCTTTAGTTTTAGAAGTATATGAGTATTATACTTCTAAAACATTTTAAAAGTCTCACTGTCTATATCACTTCGTATATATTAAGTGGAACTATAAATTGCTGTTTCTGCTTGTTTCTCTAATTAGGATTTTCAGCTATGTATGCTACTGCAGAGCTTCTATTAGTATCATTTGTTTGTCAATCTCTATCATGAAGCAACTGCAGCAAATAAGGAATAGGGAATAACATCTGGTTATCTCAAATAACAAAAAGGAAAATAGAATAAGATTTTATATAAATAGCTTGGAGAACAGGGAGTAGAAAAAGCCATGTGAATGCAACACAATAGACTTTTGTCCTTAATTGCTCATTAAATACCAAATGCATTGCACAAAACACATTGTAAACACACTTGAAGTCTAATGCTATATGTACACACATGATCATATTTAAATCATTTGTGTATTTGTGTTGCTTTCAGTAAAAAAGCATAAAGATGACCCATATGGATATCATGAAAGACAATGGCAGTTGCTGAGAAGAGGACGTTATGTTGAGTTCAATTTGATATACGACAGGGGTACAAAGTTTGGACTGTACACACCTGGTGCAAGATATGAAAGTATACTGATGTCACTTCCTCTCAATGCAGTAAGTAATACTACTACTCTAACATTCATAAGAAAATGCATCTTTTGATGCTGGAATCATTGACAGGAAACATTAATCATTTTATTAAGAAATAGTAGGAAGATAATTACATAATTGCAGTAAATAATTTAAATGTGTTAAAATCATTGCATAATTTATAATTCTCCCAGTGGATAAGAAGTCATTAGCCAGACAAGTTACATTTGACTCAGAGATTGCATGGAAATGCATGTCTGCCAGTTCTGAAAATTAGAAAGGTCTCTTCTGATAGTCTCTTATATTACAGAAGTGTTTTACTGTGATCGATTATTGACAGTCCATAAAGTCTAAAGACCATGCTCAGATTATCACATAGTTGACAGTAGCTCAAGCAGATTCACTGTTTAGCATTTCAGCAGTTCATGGTACTTTATGCTTCTCATTGTTATTAAGAAAACAGTTATTTTAAGCCATACGTTTACTGATACTTATAAGTTAACGGAATAATACCCCAATAGTTATAGTTTCTAGTGCTAAAAATTCAGAAATAGTTTAATTATTCATTCTCAAACCTAGAGAGCTCGCTTCAAATAGCTCATTTATTACCTTCTATTAAATTTATCAGTCAACTTAACCATTGCTGTTTATTCTCACCAGGGTTGCCAACATTTAAAAGTAAAATTATCGTACCAGCCACTCAAAAATATAGATTTGGATTCAAAATTATCGTACATCATAAACCAAAATGTTCTAACAATAAAAATATCAGTATAACACTTATGAAAATATAATAGTAATGATGTTTATGGTATCAATTTACAAGATTGATGACCTCAACCATATTACAACTTTAGCCCTTATGCTTCTCGCACTATTCATCTGAAAGTTCATCATCTTCCTTAACTGTTGCACCATTATACACATTTGTTGATTTAAACTGTAACATCTCGGTGGCTTGCAGATTTTTGGACCTACCACATTCTTTCATAAGTTGAGACGACGGAATAAGTCCATTTACCGCATCTAGAGCCAATCTGTTTCTAACTTTGATTTTTATTAAACTCAGATAAGAAAAAACTCTTTCACAAGAAGCGCTTCTGTGGGGCAACGAAATCACTGATAATAATGCAAAGGTCACTAGTTCTTTGAAATCAGTATTTCCACCAAGGTGACGTTTAACAGCACTCCAGAAACTGTCAGATTCAGGCATGTTCTTTATTTCACACAGAGTATCACTTATTCCGAGTTTTCTCCATTGATCATCAATTTTCTGAACATTGCCTGCTTCATTGAGATCACCAGATCTGGGCACACTTGCAACAAGAGGATAAAGGGTAGAAGGATTAGTAGGATATGAAATGGTTGCCTCAGAGGGGTGGAGACAGGCTATGAGAATAAAAGTGGTGTTATTTGTAATTAATTTCATTTCTATGACGTGACAAACCAGTGAAAATGATATTTTGCTAGTATCGAAATTATCGTACACCCCCATAATTATCATACGGGTTGACAACCATGAGTACATACATTCAAATTATCGTATGGGTTGGCAACCCTGATTCTCACACTAATTCATGCATAGCATGAGAAAAAGATGCCTTAGTTCACCACTGTAGCAGCTGGCAGCATATTCATCAGAAACAGAGATATTGGAGACAGCGTAAAAAATGTCATTCATTGTGGGAACTATGTTCACACATTTTACATGATATTGAAAATCAAGGATTACAAAGAGTCTGTTTTGCATATTACAATATATTTACATATAAACAATTGTAATATTGATCTTCACCTTTCTACTTAAACTGCTTCGTGAGAAACTACTGAATGGTGACTTCATTTTAAAAATTTTCAAAAGAATTAAAAAATTCAAATCGCTGCTAAGAACTATTCACTGTTTCCAGTAGAAAATCCTAAATATGTCAATCTTTGTCGCTATTGCTTCCCTAATGTGAAAATTATGGTGCAGTGCTGAATCATACTCAAATCTCCTAAATATCTTGTAATGGGAAATGATGAACATAACATAGATAAATAAATCTTGTATTGGCAAACCTTTAAGCCAACCGACTGTGCTACTAAACCTGCAAATCTTTCTTTGATTTTGTCAAAGTCAGAACTTATACTCCATCCAGCCTTAGATCCGCCCCTTGTATCACTCCGCGATAACCTGATGTTATCACCTGCGACTAACACAGAACAAACACCATGTGGACTCATACCTCGTATTTATGTTGCAACAGAATGATATTTATTCAGGAATATTAGAAATATTGCGTTACATTTAAGTAGTCTTTACCAGGGTTATCATACATCTTGAAAACTCAGATAATCGCCAATATTTAGATACTATATTTTATGGTGTGCTTTGGTTTCGGCGTACTGCGAGTTCGTTGTTGATGGCTTGTGTTTACAGCAAGTGCATATCTAACGGTGGAGCGATTATAGGTATTTCTTTATATCTCATATTCAATGAAACGTGTCCGTGTGCATTCAGTCATATTCATCTTTTGAAACCTAATTACTTTCTCTGCCACATAGCTATGATAGGTATGGAAAGCTTTCCTTTTGTTTTAATTATTATTGTTTTATTTTTATGGCTTCCTTTAAATTCTATGTTCATATCAAGAGAGAATACAGAAATCAAAAATGAAAAAGTAAATTTACCTGTAAACTTTGTATTTAAGAAGTCTTTCTATTTTGCTTCTTTTGACTCTTTAATTTTTTGTAAGATACTTTCTTTTTCAACATTACCAGATTAAAAGATTTTATAAAAATGTTGAAAACAATAAATAAACAACAAAAATAATATGAGAGGTAGAATTGGAACTGAAAAATTCAATGTCACAGCTGGGATTTGAGCCACAGATCCTCCCCTTACCCGCAGGTGCTCCACGAATTAGTGGGAGAAGTCAGTGTCATTCAGCCAAGTTGTCACGGTACCTTAATGGTTAGAGCACCTTTCTGATAAGTGGAGGGTCTGTGGTTCAAAACCCAGTGTAACATTGAATTTTTCAGTTCCAATACTACCTCTCAAACATTGTCCACACACAGCTTGTGTGTTTAGAAACCCAACAGTAAGTTTGTTGGCATAAATAAATAATAATTACCATCTGAAGGTTCTAAAGTAAGAACAAATTAGAAACTAAAAACTTCACTTATCTTAGTAATGTTGCATGTTCTCATCTTAACATTACTAAGATAAGTGAAGTTTTTAGTTTCTAATTTGTTCTTACTTTAGAATCTTGTTGCTTCACTGTTAATAGCTTCAATTTTCCTTATTCATCTGAAGGTTATTTAATCCTGGGGGATAAAGTACTTACGATAGTAAGTTACCATTTGGGTAATTGCCTCTGGTGTAAGACTGCCTTTGTGGTTTACTGGGGGAAATGTGAATTGCTTGGAGAATTCAGTGTCATGCTGGCAGGTTGTCACAGTAGCTTAATGGTTAGAGCACCTGCCTGGTAAGCAGAGGGTCTGTGGTTCAAATCCCAGCTGTGGCATTGAATTTTTCAGTTCCAATTCTACCTCTCAAACATTGCCCGCACATCGCTTGTGTGTTTAAAAACTCCAACAGTAAGTTTGTTGGCATAAATAAATAATAATAAAAATAATAATCTACTGTTAATCAGATTTTTGTTTTATCAGTAAACTAATATTGTGCTTGTTTTTAATTTCTCTACTATGTATAAGTAGAGGAAATATTGTATTCCACCCAAAAATTGATGTAGAGGTTTCACTGGAAATATATGTTTTGAGACCTCCAAAGATCCAAAAAAAATTGAAAAAAGTATGTGTGTGTGTGTGGGTGTGGGTGGGTGGGTGTGGGGGTGGGGGCGTGCATGTCTCTGAACATCACAACTCAAAAATGAAAAGTTGGTTGAAAACCAAAGTTGGTATTTAAATTTAATATCTTATAAGGATGTGACACAAAGATTTTGAAAAAAAATTCTCCACCCTAAACTACCCTTTACATGGAGAATTTTTCGAAAATTTGATTTTCTCAAAAATGGCTCTAACGATTTTTATTAAAATGCCATTATTCAAGATATTTTAATGGCAAATACAAACTTTTGGAAATTTTGGATTTCTCAAAAATGGTTATGTTGACAGAACATTTTAGAAAAATTTTGTTTTCTCAAAAGCGCTGACAAAAAATTTTCAAAAATTTTGAATTTCAAGAAAATGCCACTGACAATGGAAAGTTTTCAGAAATATTGATTTTTTCAAAACTGACCGTGGTGGAAAATATTTGAAAATTTTGATTATCTCAAAAAGTGATATCCAACAGAACATTTTCGAAAATTTGTTTTTCGCAAAAATATCTGTTGACAGAAAATTTTTGAAAATATTAATTTTTTCCAAAATAGGTATGATGCCAGAAAATTTTTAAAATTCAAGTTTTCTCAAATAAGGCTCTTGAAACAAACTTTCCGAAACTTTTCTCTGATTTTGTCAGAATTTTGCAATATTTATACTTTTCTCAAATGGGAGGTGGTTATTCATTTTTGCATCTCTTGACCTTGCAAACAGAACAGAATTTCAAACCCATCATATAGCGACCAGCTTTAAAATATTTGACTATCGCTCAAAGTCTACTGTATTCCCATATTCCCCTTGCACCTACAAGGAAATAAGCAATAAGATAATTTCTGCAAATGTTTAAGTGGATGGAAGAGTAAGTGCTTGTAAGAATAGTTTGCATAAGAGTAGAGAAAGGCATGTAAGTACAGCACATCAGATTTTTTTATAATAACTGTTTCCTTTCCAAAGTTACAATAAATATAAAATGTAATAATAATAATAATAATAATAATAATAATAATAATAATAATAATAATAATAATAATAATAATAATAATAATAATAATAATAATAATAATAATAATAAAAGTAATAGTAATAATAGTATTAATAAATAATAATTTAAATTAATAAATATTTTTTCAACACTTAATTTTTAGATGACTCATCATTTTAAATAAAGATAATTATTTTCCACAGTCATCCCTCAGTTCTCTACTTGTTTTCATTGACCATAGTTGTCAATAAACTGGTGAAGTGCCATTGTGCACAGCAGAGAGGGAACTCAAGGCATACTACTGACCATTGATATTGCTTTGCTTAGAATGAAATTAAGACAATACTAAGTGTTGATTCACACCTTGAAAGTGAATTTGCGTAAAATGGATGTTTCTTTCTTATTTCAGAGATGGGAGTATATGCACAATCCAAGTGCAGATACAAAAGAAGGAAAGCTTGTGGAGGTTCTAAAGAATCCTAGAGATTGGCTGGGTACTGGTAAAACCGCTAAAGCATGACAACGTTAATGATGGTAGTGGTTTGTGAACATGTTATGTTCTCCTTGAAAAGGTTTGGGAATTACTCTGGTTTGTGCACAGAACATTAATGATTGAACAAATTACAAATCTGGCAGGATAACTCAGTGCTCTACTTGTAGCATTGATAAAGAATTCACCGAGGCATCAATATGCAGATCATTCATGTGTTAATCAAGAAAATATGTTCTTAAGTGATACTTGTTAACAGATCTGTATAGTCCTTTATTAAGTGACAATAAAGGGCTACTTGGTGAGATGGAAGGGGTGTACATGTCAGCCTTTAAACCAGGGACAGATCTCAATGATGAGAATAAAAAGTTTATGGACACTTTTGCTCTGTCTGTTGTAGTCATGGAGAGAAATGCTTCAGAATAGACCATTTTGAAGTCGGGTGCTTTTTCCAATAGGAGGTTGAGAAAATGGGTACTTGAGGGGTAAGGTGATAGCTGTCCCAAAGCTGAATTTTCTATGTGATGAAATCTGACAATTCTTATTTTTATTTATTTTAATCATAATGACATTCACAATTGATTACCCTGGGGGTCCTGAATATATATATATATAACAAAATAACAATAAATTCTAAAGTAAGAACAAATTAGAAACTAAAAACTTCACTTATCTTAGTATGATTTGCTGACCCTGGGTTTCAAGCTGTGTCCAGCTCATTCTCAAAGCCATATAAACAAACTCGTTGCCAAGCTACAATCTTTTATTTTTTCTGAAAAACAATTACTCTTATTCAATTTTTATTTACCAATCTCTGAAAACAAAAATTTATAAATACAATCTATAGATGGTAATTCGAAGTTCATGACACGGTTCCTGTTTTTTAAAATAAAATTTTTTTCCCAAACCATTAAATCTATAGGATTACTTAATTGTTTTAATAATTTAACTTCTGGATTAATTTCATGATTAAATGGCCAAAAATGATCTGCCACAGCTGATTTATCAGTTTGTTTATATTTAATATTTCTAAAATGTTCTTTTATTCTGGTTTCTAGATGACGTTTAGTTTTACCAATATAAACTTTATCACAATCTAAACAGCTAAATTGATAAATGCCAGATTTTTTATAATTTGGTATTTTATCTTTTTTTGAAAAAATTTTTCAGAAAAAATAAAAGATTGTAGCTTGGCAACGAATTTGTTTATATGGCTTTGAGAATGAGCTGGACACAGCTTGAAACCCAGGGTCAGCAAAGCATACTAAGATAAGTGAAGTTTTTAGTTTCTAATTTGTTCTTACCTTAGAATCTTGTTGCTTCACTGTTAATAGCTTCAATTTTTCCTTATTTAACAATAAATGCTTAAAAGATAAAATCTTGTATATGAAAATTGAAATTGAAACAAACACTTAAAAGTTATAAATGAAAGTTCTGAAACAAAAAGAGGACACTCACAAAAATAATTTAATATCTTATACCAAGCAATTAAAACATTGAAATAAAACAACCATCTGATATAAAAAAGTATCAAAGAAACACAGATTACTATTTTTTATGTCTAACTTTATATATCTTTAAAAGAAAACATTTAGACAAAATACAAATGGTGATGCAACATTTTTAAAGACAGTAAATTCATTTGATTTACAAACGAGTTTCATTTAATATCCAAACAACACTCAAGTGGTACATGATGTGTCTAATATTATCGATCTCAATGAATTGGAGTCGGAAGATTGATCAGGATTGATAATCACTTATAAAGAGTTAACAATCAAATCAATTTTAGGTGTTAGGAAGTTGACCAGTTCATCTAGTATTCAATGTTTTAAACCTTTTTTTCCTTATTGAAATAAAAGAACATGTTATAGAATGAAGATTTACTTACACTTTATTAGTCGTACTTTATTAAAATAACTTAATGTAAATATAATTATACATCATAAGCCATCAATCACTGGTCATTTATCTTTGTCTGTTAGTTTCTTTTGCCAAATGATTGAAACCTACTCAAAGTTGCAGTATTAAACCAGCAGTTCATAAACATCACATCAATGGGCATAGCAGCAGTACTGCTTGAAGTTGCATGTATGGCAAGTCCAAAGGCAGCCACAGCATCTGAATTTATAGCTTTCCCAACACAAAAATCAACAGATAATCTTGATGTAATAAATACAGAAATAAGCATATTATCAATAGAAACTTTAGAAATTATGTTTCTCTGATACTAAAAGTTTAGGTTTCATATGTACTGGTCATTATTTCATCATTTACTTTTTAATTAATGGCTAATGGCTTCATTGCCAGATGCAAGGCACTAGAAAACAACTTTTTAATTTCATCTCTTGATTATGTTGTCTTCATTGAACAAGATAAAGTAAAG
Organism: Tenodera sinensis; assembly: GCA_030765045.1. Lineage (NCBI taxonomy): Eukaryota > Metazoa > Arthropoda > Insecta > Mantodea > Mantidae > Tenodera > Tenodera sinensis. The sequence continues at coordinate 211,962,904 of CM060961.1, forward strand.
GAAAACAGGAATGCTTTGCTTAGTAATATCAGGTAATGCTCTCTAGTATTGCAAATGTATTTCCTTGTCCTGATATCTTGTTTCACTGACACCAGTGTACAAACCAGCATGTCTGTGCACAAAGCCAAGGCAGTAATGGGATATGGGTAAATTATAGGTGCACTGAGAAATATTTTTATGACATGTTATTTAGTTCCTAAATGTTAAACTTCTATGTTTTTTAGTGGGAAGGGGAAGTAATGAGATAACAAAACAAGGTTTTAAAACTATTTGTTTTAATTATGTACAAAGTGCAACAAAGGGTGTGATGACAGAGTTAAGAAATAAAGACATTAATTGAAGATACATGTTAGACCATTTGCTTCTCACCAAAGCGGCCTGGGTTCGATCCCAGGCAACCATATGTGGGATTTGTGGTTGACGAACCACATGTTTGAAGTGGCATAGCTCCTTCTTGCTCTTCTTGAATTAGATTTGAAAACTGGAACTTAAAGGCGAGAAACTTTTTCAGCTAATTGTTCAAATCTGATTCAGTTTTTCAAATTTACTCTCTCCCTTATCCTCCCAAAGCCTCTCTTTCTCTTCCCTCCCCCACTTTCTCTCCATCATCACTCTACCAACCAACAACTGTTGTAAGATTTAAAAATTTGTAGTATACCTATATTTTTATATTAGATACACAATGTTTAATATGAATGTTACAATCTAAACAATGTTAAGCACTGTAATTTTATACTAAATACTTTAAATATTAATAAAATATGGTTTTAATAAATACCTTCCAAAAGTTTTCTTTTCCTATCTGTAATAATCCCAAATCTGAAAGAAAAATAATGGTAGACAATTCTTAAATGGTACCAAAATGAGTGACAGTTTCTTCCAAAGAGGTTTTAGTGAGTTAGAAATACTCTCATGTTATTGGAAGAGCTCTCTATTAGAACAGCTGTCTTCACAGGAGTCCATGTTTATGTCAAATGCTTCTGATCTGCATATAAGCATTACCAGAGCCCAGATTTGTATGCAAAACAAATGCCAAAATGTGCATGCAAATATGCACTAAAAACTTGTAAAATATGCATAAATGATATGCAAAATAAAAGTGGAATGCTTAATAATTATTCTCATAAGCTCACCATCTAATTATTGTTTAAAGTATTCTTATTATTTAAGTTATAAATTAATAACTATTATTACATTTTATTATTACGTATTTGTATTGCACTGTTTAAATCTTAAGAGTCAATAGGCTTAGGAGGTAATGCTAACTTTGGAGCCAATTCCCTCAAAATAGAAACTCTAGCAGGTGCTTTAATGAAATTTTTTTTGACATTTTGACATTTAAGATGATCAATTATTATTTACAACAACAAGCTTACTGCTGGTGTTTTCAGACACACAAACCGTGTGTGGCCAATGTTTAAGAGGTGGAATCAGAACTGTCATATTGTATACCATCTGGCCACAAAAAGGCAAGAGAAACGTTGAATTTTGCAATTGTAGAATGGTTTACCCTTTCTAACATTTATACATTTACAGGTAAGTTTTACTTCCTGGTTTCATTGCACTGACTACTGCACTATATGCACACTGGCCTGCAGTGTCTGTGGTCTCATCCACCAAAATCCAAATCTTTTCATGTTTTAATGCTTCCCGAATTTCTCAAATAACTGCATTAAGGCACTCAGGCACACACATTTTGCAAAGTGTAGATTCGTCAGCCACTATTTTATTAGTCTCCTTTTCTAAAAAAGTTTTAAGATGGATATTATTTATTTTCCAAAGAGGAACGTTTCCACTTATAAGTCCTGAACACAGTTCCTTGGTGAATGAGTCACATAAACCTCCTGGGATGTTGACAGGCTCACTAGATTATGTACTTACAAATTTTTGGCGTTAAGCATATTTTCTGACTGCATTTTGTTTGTGCTTCATAGTGTTTAGATGCTGTACTACATGGAACTTTTTGTCTGAAGCAATACTTCGTTCACATGATAAACAAAATAATACTTGTCCATCCAGACTAAAATTATCACTCCCAAATTTGGTAACATATTTATGTAACAATTTTCCCACTGGATAACGAAGCAGTGTTTTTCACTCTGTAGTCTTATTTCTGAACCGTGATTGCAACTGCAAGTAAACATAACCAAACACATCCAGCAGATGTGATCTTATGTCATACCTCAGATTTAAGTAACACAGACGAATGTAACAATTTCCCCACTGGATAACGAAGCAAAGTGTTTTTCACTCTGTAGTCTTATTTCTGAACCGTGATTGCAACTGCAAGGAAACGTAACCACACACATCCAGCAGATGTGATCTTATGTCATACCTCAGATTTAAGTAACACAGACGAATGTAACAATTTCCCCACTGGATAACGAAGCAAAGTGTTTTTCACTCTGTAGTCTTATTTCTGAACCGTGATTGCAACTGCAAGGAAACGTAACCACACACATCCAGCAGATGTGATCTTATGTCATACCTCAGATTTAAGTAACACAGACGAATGTAACAATTTCCCCACTGGATAACGAAGCCAAGTGTTTTTCACTCTGTAGTCTTATTTCTGAACTGTGATTGCAACTGCAAGGAAACGTAACCAAACACATCCAGCAGGTGTGATCTTATGTCATACCTCAGATGACATCATCACACTATGAAGAAAGGGAATGCCAGCTTCTGTTGCAACAGGGGTAAGCAGTTAGCTCATACAATGAAATCGCACAACTACAGTCACTAGTAGTCATTTTAAGAAAATAAAGAAAACTATTGCATGTGTGAACCAACTAGAATTTTTATTTAGGCTAGAAATAGAAAAATTTGTGTTAAATTTTAATAAATATGCATGCAAAATCAGTTTTTCCCAAAATATATAATTAGATGCATCTTAAAACTGTGCTAGTGGCCTCTTAAAGGTGAAATGGTAAAGAATATTGCTATTGCATAAATTAGACTATTCAAAAACTATACATTGTGCACACAAATCCAGGCCCTGAGCATTACCAATAACTACCAATGGTCCGAAACAATGGTGGGCACTGAACAGTGTTGAGTAATCCTGTGAAAAAACTGAGTGTAAATTTGGACTATTTAAGAATATGCTGTAAGAAATTATAGTCATCAAAATTATAATTATTCATTCATTAATGAGCAAATGAATAATTAATTCATACACATGTGAATCATTACAGACTTCTACAAATGTAACAAATACCTTAGAGTATTGAGTATTGTTTAAGGGCCCGTCGACAGCTAGGTCATTAGGGCTCCTTAGAGACTATAAGCCTAACTTATCTTAATATGAACTGGTATAACTTTGATATAGAGCTAATGAAAATATTAAAAGACCAAGATATAGATGCCTTCACAGTACAAGAAGCCAATATTTAAGAAGAACAGGAAATATACTTTGAAATGGATCAGTACACTACACATATACTTCCAAAGGCTCGTCAAATAGCAAGTGGTATTCTTACAGGAATTAAAAGAAATATGAAAGCTACTATCCAAATCCAAAAAACAATGGAAGAACAAGATAAATCAGAAATAGTTAAAATTGAAGTATGGAAAAGTAACTACCACTATAGAATTTACAGTATCTACAATCCTCCAGACAATACACTAGATCTAAATTCTATTCCCATAGAACCCAAAAGTATTTTAATTGGTGATTTTAATGCACACTCCCCTGGGTGGGGCTACAGAGATATAAATTCAGCAGGAAGAGTCATAGAAGACCTATTAAACTCATCAACAATGGAATTAATACTTAATCCAAATGATCCACCCACTTACCTTCATTATAATGGTTCAGGTACAAATCCTGATCTTCTGATGGTGTCGTCTAACATAATTGACAATACAAAAAGAGAAATAATAGAAGACCCAGGTTCAGGCCACAGAATCACCATAAACTCCATAAGAGGTCTAATAAATAAAAGTAACAAACCAAAAATTAAAACTTCTTGGAATTTTAAAAAAGCAGATTGGTCCAGTTTCCAAAATGAGATAGAAGGGAAGTGTAATATACTGTTAGAATCAGAGTCCAAGTCAACAGATGAAATGAATAAAAAGATTTGTGAAATATCATTGACAGCAGCCAAAACACATATCCCCAAAGGAAAGTTAAAGAAATATAGCTACTTTTGGTCTCCATCTTTATCTAAGTTAAAACACGAAAGAAATATAGCAAGAGTCAAAGCCGAAAGAACCAAGTGTCCAGAAGATGTACAAAACTGGAGAAGAAAAGCAGCCATTTTTAAGAAAGAATTAATTACAGCAAAGAGGGCCAGTTTCACAAATTTTGTAGAACATATGGACTATAGGAAAGATGGAAATAAAATATACAAATTCCTTAATAAAACAAAATTATCAAAAAATACAACTGAACCATTAAAACATAATAACAAAAGCTTAACTACAGATAGGGAAATAGCAGAATCCCTTAACAAGTTTTATCCTCAGTCACAAAGAATACCCCAAGCGTATAAAAAACAAGATAAGGCTATCCAAAAAACTATCAGAGAAACTAATAAGCCAAAAGGTAGACGAAATGATATTTTTATTCAGGATTTTAACGAAACAGAACTGGATTTAGCAATAGAACAATTACAGAACAAAAAATCTCCAGGACCTGACAAGATCCACCCAGAGTTTATTAAACACCTTGGCAGGAAAGGAAAAGAAATCCTACTTAAACTGTATAACACGTGTTGGAGAATGACTGTACCTTCCGACTGGAAAAAAACCATTATCATCCCAATTTTAAAGAAAAACAAACCCTCAAACAATATTAATAGTTTCAGACCAATATCTTTGACCAGTGTTATTGCAAAAGTGATGGAAAGAATGGTGGCATCTAGACTTAACTGGTTCCTAGAATATTACAACTTAATTAATAGTTCACAGACCGGCTTCAGACAGAATCATAGTGCAAGTGAAAATGTACTCCTACTAAGCCAAGACATCAAGGAAGCTTTCAATAGAAAGGAGGATACCTTAGCAGTATTCATTGATTTTAAATCAGCATATGACTCAGTCTGGAGAAACAAATTAATTGAGAAATTGCAATCAATAGGTGTGAAAAGTAACATGCTTAAATGGATAACTCAGTTTATTTCACAAAGATTTTGTGCCACAAAATATAATACATACATTTCCAAATATAAACAAACACACCGAGGACTTCCACAAGGTGCTGTTCTGAGCACATCACTCTTTAACATATATATATATCAGGCTCTTCGCCTAATCACTGGAGCAGTTAAATCCACACCTATTGATGCCATGCTTGCCTTAACACGGACCCCATCAATAACAACAAAAATAGAAGAACAAGCATTGCTCCAACACGAGAAAATGTTACGACTGCCAAACTCTAAATGGAAAGAAGAGAACCTCCCCCATTCAATCCTTAAAACTCATAGTACTTTCCTAGAAAAGGTAACACAGATTAAATCCAAATTGAACATTCCTAACACCAGAGAAAATCTACTTATAAGAGAAAATCCATTGGAATTATTGCAACCTACCTTCAATTTGGAATTAATAGAGGAAATAAGTAAATCAGACACACCAAAAGAAATACAAAAACTTCTAGCTCTGGAAACAATCAATACTAGGTATCCCACAGAAGAATGGCTGCACATATATACTGATGGATCCTCGAAGGAAAACCTTACTGGAGCTGGAGTTACGTGTTCACATTTTTCCTTTTATCACTCTGTTGGCAGAGACACAACAAATTATGATGGAGAAATAGAGGCTATATACATTGCTCTCCGACAATTATTAAATCTTCCCTTAAATAAATTTAACAAGGCAGTCATTCTTTCAGATTCTAAAGCTGCAATTCAGGGAATATGTTCAAATACTACAAAGAAGTCAACAAAAATTAGAAAATGGATTACACTACTTTCCAATCCAGATATAATCCCCCAGAGACCAAGGAAAACAGCTGTTGCAGCCTTCCGACTATTGACAAATCATGACTGTTTGGCAAGTCATCTCTACAGAATAGGTATCTCAGCCTCACCAATATGTGTCCTGTGTAACGATCCAGCAGAAATGAACGAAGACCACTTGAAGACCTGTGAAGCATTAAGATCAGAAGAAACTACAGTTCAAAAGTATTGGAAAGCACGAATGCTAATGGCTTCATTGCCAGATGCAAGGCACTAGAAAACAACAACAACAACATATATATAAATGACCTTCCATCAATAATAAAAACTTTAGAAACCAAAATTGCTTTATTTGCTGACGATGTAGTCATTTGGACTTCAGGCTCTCCGAAAAAACCTGAATTAATTAAAGACAGAATAGAAACAGCCCTAAACAAAGTACATGAATGGAGCTCCAAAAACCTCATGACTATCAATGTGGAAAAAACAAATTATGAATTATTTACACTAAAATACAAACCAGTTAATATTAACATAAATTATAATGGTAAACCACTCAAAGCAGTTGATGATGCCAAATACTTAGGCGTCACTTTCGACAGAAAGCTAAGTTGGAAAAAACATATAACAAACATCTCAGAAAAGGTTGAAAAGAAACTGCAAATCCTGAAAAGCTTAGCTGGTGCTAAATGGGGCTGCTCAAGGAGAGTCCTTAACACAACATACAAAATGTATGTTAAACCAAACCTCTTGTACTGTTCTGAAGCTTTAATAACAGCAGCAAATGCTAACATCAATAAACTTGAACAAATACAAAATCAGGCTCTTCGCCTAATCACTGGAGCAGTTAAATCCACACTTATTGATGCCATGCTTGCCTTAACACGGACCCCATCAATAACAACAAAAATAGAGGAACAAGCATTGCTCCAACACGAGAAAATTTTACGACTGCCAAACTCTAAATGGACAGAAGAGAACCTCCCCCCTTCAATCCTTAAAACTCATAGTAGTTTCCTAGAAAAGGTAACACAGATTAAATCCAAATTGAACATTCCTAACACCAGAGAAAATCTACTTATAAGAGAAAATCCATTGGAATTATTGCAACCTACCTTCAGTTTGGAATTAATAGAGGAAATAAGTAAATCAGACACACCAGAAGAAATACAAAAACTTCTAGCTCTGGAAACAATCAATACTAGGTATCCCACAGAAGAATGGCTGCACATATATACTGATGGATCCTCCAAGGAAAACCTTACTGGAGCTGGAGTTACGTGTTCACATTTTTCCTTTTATCATTCTGTTGGCAGAGACACAACAAATTATGATGGAGAAATAGAGGCTATACACATTGCTCTCTGACAATTATTAAATCTTCCCTTAAATAAATTTAACAAGGCAGTAATTCTTTCGGATTCTAAAGCTGCAATTCAGGGAATATGTTCAAATACTACAAAGAAGTCAACAAAAATTAGATAATGCTACAAAATGTTAACACAACTCCAAAAAGTTAATAAGACTGTTCATCTCCAATGGATTCCAGCACACTGTGGAGTCATGGGGAACGAAGCTGCAGACTCACTTGCAAAGAAAGGCACAACAATAAAACAAAAGTCTAAATTCAATTTCTCATATTCCTCAATAAAACGCTTGATCATTAAAAAATTTTCTCATTCATACCTACAAGAAATAGAAACAAATGCCAAAGATAAAAAATGGATTACACTACTTTCCAACCCAGATATAATCCCCCAGAGACCAAGGAAAACAGCGGTTGCAGCCTTCCGACTATTGACAAATCACGACTGCTTAGCAAGTCATCTCTACAGAATAGGTATCTCAGCTTCACCAATATGTGTCCTGTGTAACGACCCAGCAGAAATGAATGAAGACCACTTGAAGACCTGTGAAGCATTAAGATCAGAAGAAACTACAGTTCAAAAGTATTGGAAAGCACGAATGCTAATGGCTTCATTGCCAGATGCAAGGCACTAGAAAACAACAACAACAACTTTGATATACCAGACGAAACGGTCTACATTCAAGCAGAGATGGTTCTTGCTAAGAAGAAATCTGGAGTAATAGTCCCACATTCAGATCTAAAGAAATTGCTGCAATCAATAAGAAGTGGAAGTCCCTGAACATGAACCAACATGCATCACTTGTGCTCCGAGAAGATCAGCGGTAGCCCTCTTCAGAATGACTACTGGCCACGACTGCCTGGCACATCATCTCCATAGAATAAACATCTTACAATCTCCACTTTACACCCTGTGTGACCCCAACGAAATCAGGGACAGCATACATCTTAGGTCCTGCCCTGTTGTTTCCTCTGAAGATGACATAATTTCAAAATACTGGAAGGCCAGACTGCTAATGACTTTGTCGCCATACACAGTGCATTAGATACCTACCTACTTTCTCTTAGTATTTGCTGAAAGTTCTTGAAATACTAAGATAAGTGAGGCTTATAGTTTCTTAAGATAATTGTTATATTTGTAGAATTGTATTCTTCACTGTTAATAGCTTCAATTTTTCACAATATTATTGACTTACTATAGCAGTAATTAAAAATGTCATAAGTTCAACAAATATGTTTCAGTGTTCAAACACACTGAGTTACCAAGAGACAACAGTACATATAACATTATTCATTTCTCATTATGTTTTTCTTTTTTTGATTAATTATTTTAGCTGAAGATACGTAAACCTATGTTTCATTTGTACTGAGATAGAGCTTTTTAATGATTTTTTAAATTAATGCATAACAAAGATTAATTGTTTACACACTATACAGTTCATCTTACTAAAAAGAATATGTAAAAATTTGCTTGTACCTACCTTCATAGTGTGGGGATACCATGTGTGCCTCACATTCAAGAAATCCTGAATTCATATCTCTTGTAGGGTGAGTTTCATTTATTTATTTATCACTTTATCTTATGATGGGTTAATATACCCCCATCTTGCTTACGGTATCACAGTATGGGGACAAAGTGCAACAGTACACACAAAAAGACTATTTGTATTACAAAAAAGAGGTATAAGAATAATTTTAAGATTAAATAGACGGAATCATGTAGAGAATACTTTAAGAAACTGAACATTTTGACATATTCATTGTACATAGTTGAGATAATTTTGCTAGCAAAAAGAACATAAAACAGTAGTAAAACAAACAACCAGATTCATGAATACAACACTAGGAGTAGCACGGCTTTTCTCATAAATTTCCATAGACTAGAAATTTACAAAACCAAACCATCAGTAGCTGCATGTTTGCTGTATAACAAACTACCACAAAATATAAAAGAAATAAAATGTATAGGTAAATTTAAAGTAGAATTGAAAAAGTATTGAATAGATGGGAGTTTTGACTCAGTAGAAGAATTTCTAAATAGGGTATAAGCCATAGCTGCAAGATTATAAATATGTGTTAGTTGTAGATGTATCTATTAGTATATAAATAACTATCATTGTAAAAGTTCTTTATATGTAATTATGTATAACCATATGTATTATGTATTCTGATGCTATGAATTACATTGTAATTTCTACAGCTGATAACAATAAACGTAACATTATTATTGAGCTAATGCTCATAAATTGGTGACACGTCAAGATTAACATTACAAACTGTGAGGTTATATATGTAGATATATTCAGTGTTAGACGCATCAAAATATAAACAGACAAACATACATTTCCAGTCAAAGCTTTATGGCTGACACTTATATTTGAGATAATCCTCAATGGAATAAAAGCAGTAGTTAATTAGATGTGCTTTGAGACATGATTTGAAATGATTTACTGGTTTTATTGCTTTGATGTAGCTTGGCAGGTTATTATACAATTTAATCCCCAAGTGTAGAATACTTTTCTGACAGAGTGAGGTATTGTGATTGGTTACATGCAGATGTGTATTTTTTTGGGTGTTATGTTTGTGTACTGTGTTATCCATTGTAAACAGTATATAAGCGATGTTAAGCACAACTTAAGTACAAACATAATTGTTTCTTAAATATTGTAACAAATTTACCAAATCTTTTTATTTTCTCAAGCTTCAAGTACAGCCACACTACTAGTTTCTGTCTCTTAATCTTTCCAAACTCTCACACCATACTAGTTTCTGTCTCTTCATCTTCAACAACTCAAACTGTCTCTATGGCAACCTCCTTGAAAATCAAAGAGTCTTAATGACATGGAGAAGCCATGTCACACTGCTCCCTCCTCAGAGCTGGTCGTCCCGACCAGCACTATCACTGCGGCATCTCCCTTGCGCCCCGGTGGATTAACCCATCGAACCTCTTCTCCTGGTGGTCCACGAGGGCCTGGTGGTCCTGGTATACCTTGAGGTCCTGGGTTTCCATCTCTTCCAGGCATACCTTTAGTTCCAGGTTCACCATCTTTTCCCGACAATCCTGGAGGTCCAGTCATGCCTTTGTCTCCTGGAGGTCCCTGAGGTCCAGGTAACCCTTGTAGACCAATGAGACCACGGTGTCCTTTTGCACCCTTTGGACCTTCTTCTCCTCTATCACCCTTACCTCCCTCTGGCCCTGGAGGTCCTGGCTTCCCTGGTGGACCTGTCTCACCTTGTGCACCTCTCTGACCTCTGAGGCCAGCAGGTCCTGTTGGGCCGGGTAATCCTGGAAGTCCTCTGTCTCCTGGAGGGCCCTGTGGACCAGGTTGTCCTGGAGCTCCATGTTGTCCTTGAGAGCCTGAGTCACCCTTAGGTCCTTCAGGTCCTGGTGCACCAGCTTGTCCTGGAGGTCCTGGATTGCCCTGTTCACCTTTCATTCCTGGGAATCCACGTTCACCCTTCATTCCAGGCAAGCCTACCAGACCCTGAGGGCCAGGGAATCCTTGTAAACCTTGAGGGCCAGTAGGACCTCGCTCTCCAGGGGGCACGATCCTAGGTATCGCTGTTGGATAGTGTCCCTTGGTCCAGGTAGGACGATGTATGCCATCCTGCTTCGAAATTCTGCAACAGTACCGCCGGTCTTGACGGTCCCTCGTCCAGTTGCCCTTCTTCCTGGTGTGTTGACGGGCCATCCTGCGCACTTTGAAACGGCTCACTGGGTACCATGTCCGCCGACCTCTCTGGCGCACCTTCGCAGCCACCTTGCTTCCGATGGGTCCGGCAACAAACCCCACCACATCCGCGCGAGTCGCGTCCACCGCTGCACTCGTGTTCACTCGTGCTCGGCACGGCCTCTCCTGTATCCTGCCGTCCACGATGATGTCCACCATTCTTCCGTTCACGGCACTATGCGTCAGGTGATTGGATGGCCCCGACGGTCCCCCCATGTCACACGCCAAGTCGGTTCTCGCGTGTTGCTCGTTTGCTTGTGCGCTTCCCTGCTGATCGTCCGAAACGGGCGCAACTGTCGCCTCGGCCACTAGGTGCTCCCTCCCCGGCTCCGCGCTATTCCGTCTGCCCCTGGCATCCAGTACTTTGACGCTCTCGTCAACTCTTACTACCAGGGCGCCAAGACGTTCCCCGTCGTCCTCCACGACGTCCACGTGCTGGCAGAGGTCTTCCACCTTTTCGCCGAGTTCTTCCACGCCTTCCGTCACGCCAGCCAGTTGCTCGTCAATTTTCGCCGATAGCTCCGTCTTTATCTTTTTCAGCTCGGCAGCGAGGTTGTCGTTTCTCGTTTCCATTTTGGCAAATAATTCTTTCATCATTGCCATCATCCTGGTTTCCGAATATCCCACTTCTGACACCAAATGTAACAAATTTACCAAATCTTTTTATTTTCTCAAGCTTCAAGTACAGCCACACTACTAGTTTCTGTCTCTTAATCTTTCCAAACTCTCACACCATACTAGTTTCTGTCTCTTCATCTTCAACAACTCAAACTGTCTCTATGGCAACCTCCTTGAAAATCAAAGAGTCTTAATGACATGGAGAAGCCATGTCACAATATGGATGCAGGGAAGTGGAAGTATACCTAATTTTCTAAACTGAGGTTTGCATGATGATTTTGGGCTAACGCCTTCCATGATTCTAATAATATTTTTCTGTGCGACAAAGGTTGTCTTACTCTGGAGACTCACTCCAGAAGACTGGCATATCTCAATAATGAGTGGATATGCACAAAGTATGCTGCCCTAACAAGTTACCTTGGATAAGGTTGTTAACAGGGCTTTTCCTTCTTTTGAAAAGATGAACATCAGGTAACTTAAAGCTCTATGGACTCTAGGCTTATTTGAACATAATTTCACCCATTTCATTCATTCATCACCCAGTATTACCTTATTAAAAGAAATTGAATGTGTTAGCCTGAATATGTTGGTGAACTTAATGACAGTTATTAGGAGCTTTCATTTTCTCTATATTTTAGTATCTATACAAAGCCATGGTATCCTTAAAAAGGGTGTAAAATGTTTTTGCTGATGGGAAACGAGTTGTTTAAAAATCAGCAACAATCATTTCTGTATTTTGGGGATGGAAACACCTTCCAAAGTTATAAAGTGCTTACAAATTGCAAATTTCTAGTTTTACAAGAAAATATAATCAACTAATCACCTATTTGCTTTTCCTTGTTTATTTGTTTGTTTCTTTCTTTCCTTTTTATTATTGTGCAGAATACATTGGTACATTTTCCATACAGCCATGCCGTAGCTGAGTAGTTAGACCATTCACTTCTCTCCAAAGTGGCCCGGGTTCGATCCCAGGCTACTGCATGTGGGATTCATGGTGAACGAAGCTGTGCTGTGAAGATTGATTGCATATTGGCAAAGGAATCAACTTCATCAAATTAATCCATCACTCTCTTTCATTTTTTATTGACAGCAGAGCCAAACTATTTTGAGTTCTTGTGTCATAGGATTTCTTAGGCAGTTTATGATCAGTTTTAATTTAGAAAATGGTCTTTCAGCTTTGCCCACTGTGACAGGAATAGTTAAGTACATACACCAGGATAGGCAGAGGTCAAAGAACCATGCTCAGTCAACAGTAGATTAGCAAACAGTTTCACATTAGTCATGTTTATAATCTTAACTCTGAAGGAACTTCTAGCTGATAATATTTGTAATCTAAAAAAAAACTAAACCCTGGCGCGACAGCCCACAAGGGGCCAAGGCCTACCGCCCAGCCACTGCGTCCCCCACCTCTGCCCACTACAGGCGTCATTGGTGAGGTGCAGTATTAGAGGGTGGGATGTGGTCAGCGCCCCGAGCCTTCCCAGCCGGTTATGCAGTCTTCTAGATCTGGGGCCGCTACTTCTCTATCAAGTAGCTCCTCAGTTGGTCCCCCCGGGACCTAACGAGGCTGAGTGCACCCCGTGCCAGACCTCCCAGAGGGGATAAAATCCCCATGCTGGTACCGGGATTTGTAATCTAAGAAAGGTATTATATGTCACAAAATGTTTTTGCAAAATTGTCAGCTTTCTTTCCAGTTAACCATTAGCACAAAAAGCCAAAAGGAAGAGTTGAATTACCCTATATGCATTTATTACTGACTTTATACACTTAAGTCAGCTTTAAAGTTGTGTGCTAGTACCAATCACAGCATGAGTGATGCTAAATAAGGCTAGAAGTGTGGAAGGTAAGCCAACAGCATTGTGCATTGTGATTGGACAAGTTGCTCCTCTGCAGACCATCAAGTTGTAAATGTACTGACAATGCAAAGGATGTGCTGTGTGTCCTCTCTCACTCACCCACTGTCTTATCAGAATATTATTTAATTTTTCCAAATAATTTTCTCACACGCAGTAGCAGCAAATAAATTTCATTACATATTCATTTGGTGTGCAACTTGTTACAGAATCGTTTACTGCAAGATACCTTCAAAATGTTTTGGAAAAGAAGCCTTACCTTTATTGGGATTCAGCAAGGGTCCTCATTTGGGGCCCCTGAGAGAAAGTATTTTCTAAAAGGTAGAATCAGAACTGAAAAATTCAATGCCATAGACAGGATTTGAACTTTTCCACTCTATGCATGGCTGCTCATAACCACTGAGCTACCATAGTAACATGCTGGTACAACATTAAATTCTCCAATTGATTCATATTTTCCCAGTATACTATAAGGGAATCTCAAATTCGAATCCACAAATCTCACTGGTGACTTACAGTCCCAAGTACTTAAATCTCAGGCTTTAAGGCCTTTTTTTTATTATAAGTATAAATAGACAATGATTATCTGGGCTTGTGGACCATGATCTAGTGAAAAACTTCTTCCAGACGTTTTGTCCGAAACTGCATCAAACACCTTAGTTTGGTCATAGTACACTTCGTCTCAGTAATGACTGATACAGAGCCAAGACTAGTACTACGATCATGCCACTAAGATGTTCAATGCAGCTTCAGATGAAAAATTTGGGAGGAGTATTTCATCTAGACCATGGCCACAAGCGCAGATAATTATTTGCTATTTAATGATGCCAGCCGTGAAAGCTTATGCACTTTAATAATTATTATTATAGTTTCTGTATATAGGCACAATCAATGATAAATAATTGTTCTAACTCACACAAACTTTTCAAAGGCAGAATCTCAACTGAAAAATGTGATGGTATTAGTTGATCATGGTACTATTTCATTTGTATTAAGCTAGATGTAAAATTTATCATAGTAATATGTTTGTTCATATATATGTTGATAACTGCAGATTTGTTAAGGCTGTTTCATCTTGGGTGTCCAGTAAGATGCCTACTTTAGGCAGAAAAGATCTCCGCATAGGAGGGTGTGTGGGAATACTAAAAGTTAATTAGGGTCCATCCCTTGGAGGTAACACAGCCCCAAGACATAAAACAGATACACATAAGCCAACTGCTGGAGTATCATGTGTCTTTTTGAAAACTCTTTTGTGTTTAAGGTAGGAAAAAGGGCACCAAAACTGAAACTCGGGAACTTGCATTTTTGACTTCAAAACGTACGGTTGGGAGTATAAAGCCAGGCATAATGAACCATGAATATATAATAACTAGCTTATGGTGAACCCAAGGAGTGAAAGAAGTGTTATAAGAAGTCAATGAACAGTTTGTTTTATGTGGAATATAGTCGAATTATCAGCACATTTATTTGTATTCCTAGCCACTATACTAAACTCCTTACCAGTCCGCGCCTGTTTAGAGAAAGTGTTCAACTGCTCAGCATTTACATAGCCAAGGTAAATCAAACCCCTTACATTGAACCCAGCATCATGATAATATATAATTTTAGGCTCCAAATTTAATTGCCAATAAATTATGTACGATTTGCAAATCTAGCCACAATCTGCCACAAAATTCAATGCCATAACTTTGATTTGAACCACAGATCTTCAGTTCTGATTCTAAATTTCAAAGTTTGCCAACACATGGTTTATCTGTGGTTAGAATAATCAGTTATCATTGATTGGCCTTATACAGGTGTCACAAAAAAAAAAAAACACTGACAACGTTTAGTATGTTGTGCAGCAGGACAAACTGGTCGGTTTTCAAATAGAAACCCTTGTCCGGAAATGTACGGTTTGGACACTGTAGCGCATTGAAGTGTAGATGATGGGTGTATGTTCACATTTTGTCAATAAACCCAACATCGAGCTGTCTACATTACAAATGGGCTTCGAACTGTGTATCTCCTACGTCATTGCAGAGCCTCTATTGGTGGTGGTGAGCCTCATGTACATAACGCAATATGTGCGATTGTCTTTGAAGATTTTCAATCACTCTGTGGACTCCAGCCATAAGGGCCTCTGCTGACGTTACAGGAGTGTCATACACCATACTCTTCTTACAACTCCACAGAAAATAGTCGAGAGGTGTCAGATTTCATGATCGTGCTGGCCATGGAACAGTCTACCTTTACCAATCCATCGATTTGGACTTGTGATGTTGAGGTGATTCTGCACACTTCAGTCAAAGTGTGCTGTAGCTCATGTTGGCCATTTCCACAGCTGTGTACTAGTACGTGTCACACTGCTGTTAAAACGTTATTACACTGGAAATTACACAAGTAGCACAGTAAGATGCACACCAAGGATTCTTTAGAGGAATGTAGTGCATCGGAGTAATGTTATTAGGCTCAGGTCGTTCTTCCCAGTACACAGATGCTAAAGGTTGCATACCTTCTGTATTAAGATACCAAAACTAATCTTAACAAATTGTCACAACGTGCGTTCTCAAACTTCGGCACTCTCCAGTGCCCAAATCTTATATTTCTGGACAGGGCTTCCTATTTAAAAATCAATCAGTTTGCCATCCCACCCAACATACTAAACATTATACATGCTGAGGCTTTCACGGCTGGTGTTAATCCAATAGATCGTAGATTTCAGGCTTGTAGGCCGTGGTCCAGTCCATGAATTTTCTGACTAGTTGCCAACCAGCTATGAGTCATTCTCTGAAGATGCCCAATGTAGTCTTGGGCAAAATGTCAGAAAATTCATTGACTGAACCACGGCCTACAAGCCAAAATCTACCATCTAGTGGATACTAAACATTGTTGGTGCTTTTTGGGACACCCAGTATATGGAAGCTTTAATATCTTCTCCTGAAAAATCTGTGACTTGGAGTTGTAACTTTTATTCTCAGCCATGAATAAACACTGTTCTGGGGTTTAAGGCTGCATAACAGCTTCATATTCCAAAGGATCCAAGTTGAAATTTTGGGCTGGAGAATGGGATGGGTAACATTTTTACTCAGACTTTCTCTCATCCTGAGTAGAGAACATTTGAACAATTCTTAAGCTCAGTGAATCCTGGATTCATGCACTTCATTACGTTCGTTACCTGCCTAAGTGTGTAATGTAAAATAAATGGTAAGACAAGTCCTTTTTATCAAATATTACAATATTTTATTTGTAGATACATAAAAAAGAAATAAATTACATCATTTTAGTACTTACTGTGAGTAAGCTTAACAAGCACATTTAACAAATAAAACCTGACAAAATTTTTAAGTTAAATAACAATTATTCTACAATAATGACATTGCTAAAACATACACATTAGTGTTAAATTTTAATGCAGTTTATTTCACATTTACATTGCATTAAAATGAATCTGTATAAGTTCGCTGGTACTTAGAAACAGTGTATTTGTATTATAAACTTTCAATTATACACTGTTACTTCAGAATTTTGAACAAAAACAAAATTATCAACCATTACATGGTACTTATATCTATACCCAGTAAATTCATAAACAAATTATATTTGGCAGTCAATAACTGCTGCAAATCTAAAAATAGAAAATGACAGTCATTTATTTTATGTATATTCAATACACTTATTAGCAACAGAAAACACCATCACAGATTTTTAATCAATGGTTTAATGAATGGACATTTTTCAGTAGTAGTACATTTCCATAATGTTAGTAATTTATGCTCCATAAATAAACTTTTTGAAAAGTTAGAAAAAATATCAAAATTCCTGGCATCATTTATTTATATTTATACCTCTTTATTAAAAAGTCTATACAAGTCATTCCATGTCAAATCGCACAAAATTTGACCTTCATGTCTCCAATTTCATTGGTATTAAATTTACATGTTCTATGAATGAAAAAATTATACACCTATTCTTTTGTTTGTCTGTAAATTAATTATTTTGGTAAATGTAAAACATTGAACATTAATATCTCTGGTATTATTTTTCAGATAAATATGATCTGTAGCTCATTTTGAATATTGAAATATATATTCAATTACACGTTAAACAAAAAATAAGAGGTGGAATCTAGTTTCGTTACAAACACCATTAACAATATTAGTATTTTACTTTAAATTTCTGGAAAAAAATTTGTGAGTGACCAAAGTATCCGCTACAGCTATTTCAGCATTTGTGCATGACAGTTTAACCTTTACAGAACTGCAACACATGATACACAATCAGCTGCACACTGTGTGTGTACCTATTGACCTAACGCAGCGTTACTCCCGTCTGCATGGCTTGGTAAGTTATTTAATTTCTCTGTATTATTTGGAATTCCAGTCTGAATTTTTTCTAGGATTATATGGCATCATCAAGCTACATTTTAAACTTGTTTCCAGAATTTAAAGTAAAATGTTAATATTGTTAATCATGTTTGTAACGTTAATGAGCCTATAGTCCATAGAGCTTCAAGTTATGCGATGTTCATCTTTTCAAGAAGGAAAAACTAGAAAATATTAAACTAATTATTTTTTGTTTAATGTGTAAATGAAGTATATATTTCAATATTCCAAATGAGCCACAGATCATATTTATCTGAAAAATAATACCAGAGATATTTATATTTATGTAGACCGGTGTGCGTAAAATATCCAAAAATTCAATGTTTTATATTTACCAAAATAATTAATTTGCAGACAACCAAAAGAATAGATGTATAATTTTTTCATTCACAGAACATGTAAATTTAATATCAATGAAATCGGAGACATGAAGGTCAAATTTTGTGCGATTTGACATGGAATGACTCATACACCTGTTGATTAACTGTACCATAAATGAACTGCCAGTTCATTTCACATTAATTTTAACAGTGTCTTACATTGCCTACTTGAAATCCAATTATTTTCATACAAGGAAAACCACCAAGTCATTGGAGTTATGTTTGGCAAATACACTGTAATAGATTGTTTCTTATGCCCAAGGATGAAAAATTATTTTGATGGCTAGAAGTGAAATGTGCTATTGTCACTTCTTGCTGCTTTTCCAAATATGCAGCCTCCTGAACTTATTCTTACTCGCATGCTGCTGGTTAACATTTTAATGAAAGGAAAATTTAAGTTTACTGTTTGAAGTCTTGACATGTATTTTCAAAATAGGCAACTTAGACTTGGCAACATGTACAAGTTGACTTTTATTAGTAATGAGCACATATATGAGAGATGGTCAATAAAGACTGGCACTGAATTTATTTTCTTCTGTTAAGTGCCTTGCTTGTGGTATCTGTCCATGGGTCATCGGACTACGTATTCTAATTGCCAATGACTGAAAATTACATAGCCATAGCTCTGTTAGTTGATTGTTGACAGCCTGAGAGTGAATGTGTTTGATAATTGCTTCTAAATATCGTCACAAGTGCAGAAGTCAGCCAACAAGGCCATGATCATCACGTTTTTTAATTACCAGGGGATGGTGTACACTCACACAGTTCTAAGATACACTACAGTCACTGTAGATTACTATAAGAATGTCCTGAAGCAATTGGTGAAGGATCACATCCCCAAAAAGCAAAAGAATCTCATTCAACAGTGGAAGCTTCATCACGACAATGCCAGGCCACATGTTGCTAGTGCTGTTATCGAGTTCCTGCCACAAAATCACATCTCTGCAATACCCCATCCACCTTATAGTGCTGACCTAGCTCCACATGACTTTTTTCTTAACTGGACAGCCAAAAAGGAACTTAAGGGACATCAGTTCGACGAGAACAAAGCAGTGAAAACTTTAGAGGTGACTCTGAACAGGATGTCAAAGAATGGCTTTCTGCATATTCTCCAGGAATGGCAAAGGAGGAGGGACAAGTACATTGTATTGGGGGGGAAGTACTCTGAGGGGGACAAAAGTCTATATGAGTGATTTTTTACAATACATTGTTGTATGAATATTAGTGCCAGTCTTTATTGAACACCCTTCGCACAAGGAAAACAAATTGCACATAATCATAATGCACAAGACCCTTGTTGACCCCTGTTGATTTTCAATTGTTTCTTGCAATTGCATTTAAAGAGTATGAAATGTTAAGACCAGCAAATAGCATTCAGTTCTTAAACATTTGACCACTGCTGTTTCCACCTCTAATGAAATGTGTAATGTAGCTATCTCAATTAAAATGAAATAGATCAAAAAATAAATTTTTGTAAGAATAGTTTGTATAGTCACTAAGAAACAAGGGGGAAGGGGGGTAGAGAAAGCCATGTGAATGTAACATACCAGATTTTTTCGTGTGGTATATTTTTTACTAACCCAAATCCACAAGTAGCATCTGTTATTGGTATTGCAGGTTGTTTTTTTCTTGGACAGTAAAAATCATATCAAAGTTCAATGTGAGTGTATATTTCTGCCATCATGCTTTTGATGCATTGGTATTTTCAGTAGCCCTAGATATTGTCAGAAAGATATATCATTTCTCCGTATAATTCTGCATAATGCTACTTCTAAGGCTTTAGCTTATGACCAGAATAAATGAGAAACTGCTTGAGCCACCTGATACTGGCAACATTCCTGTCACATCCAAGCAGCATGCTTAAGCATATTTATTACTTCACTTTTATAGCAATATGGTAAAGAGATTCCATCACACTCATCTTGAGTCATATATCTCCATGACAAAATACAATATCAGCTGTAATATATTTAGTGCTAGTTTACAAATACCGTGTTCTCTAATTGTTTGCCATGCTAACAGGTGAATGCGATATAAAATAAGTACAGTAAGTTATTTTTCACTCAAATAATAATAAAAACAGCACATGTCAATAATACTTCATATAACATCTCCATTCAGTATTTGTTTATACGGTAGAATCCCAGTAACTCGACATTCTGTGTAACTCGATGACCTTTTTTTATTTTAATTATTTTTTATCATTAAACTTGAATGTAATAATTTTTATTATCTACTACACGGTATAACCAGTATAGGTAAATTTTAATTAGTATGCATGTACAACCTACAGCATTCTCCCATATAGTGACAAAAGGGCCGCCTGCGTATTGACCTTTGATATCTGATCGGAACATAAGCAGCCAGCTTGTCACAAAACCAAAAGCTTGCTGCTAATAATGTGGATACATGGCACAAACACTTGCTAAGAAGGTTGGAAGGTTTATTGCTTTACCCAAATACAAAGGTATTTTTAGTGGTGACGAATTGCACAGTGGTTTATGGTTGAGTTTACTTTTGTATTTATAGGATCATAAAAATCAGGTTATCTTTCTGACCTCCATGTAGTACTAAACATCTCGGACCCTACATGATTAAGTACAGTGCCATCTTGCATTATCAGCAGTGTCTTGTTTATTTTAAGGAAGGAAACAGATGTTACTTCATTGTCTATTTGCATGATGTCACTGGTACGGATCCTAGGGAGCTTATTCAACACGTCTGTACATAGCAAGCTAAGCTTTCAGTTGCATATTTCAGGTTACAGTGCAGCTTCCAAGATCTCAGGCTTACTGTTAGTCCTGTGTTAAGTTGTTTGTGCCAGTGAAAATGTCAAACGAGAAGAAAAAACAAGTTAACATGACAATGTTAATTAAATTGGACAAGTTTAAGAGATGCAAAACGGGGAACATATTAACACGTAATACATTTTAGAATATATTATACTTTTGTTTTCTATATTGTGCTAGAATAAGTATTTATGTAATTTGCAGTATTATGTTACAAGTTGTGAGTAACAGACCCCTTATTCTGTAAAACTCGAAGTTTGGTAACTGGACAGCCTCTCAGTCCACATTAGGTCAAGTTATCGGGATACCACTGTACCATAAATAATTACTCAAGTTTTAGAACTAGTCTCAAAAATTGTGAATTTTTTATACCTGTTCTTACTGGATAAAAAAAGAGTAAAAATACATTTTATTGCTTAAGTTTGCCAAGATATATATTTTAAATAACAAACAGTGATAGGTACATCAACAACAAATTAGATTTAATACTTAGCATTTTTATCCATATGCCATGAAATTGATTTATCAAATGCTAAAAGAATTCTGATACATTCCACAAGTCTTCCCAAATTCATCAGCTATGCTCTGTTGGTGTTGCTTGCATTCTCTCATGCTCGTGGACCCGTCTTTTAATCATTCAAGCCCAAAACTTTGTAATTAGTTCTGGTGATATACTAACGTGGTGAAGCCAGCAAATCACTGGACGTGAAAACCATATGCTTGCTACCTCCTCTTCCATGTTGGAATAGGTTTGGTTATATTGTCCAAGTGTTTCTGGAAATTAAGTCTAGTTACATTGGCTTGGTTCCATCATTCAATCATCTGCATTTAAACATTGTGCATATCATTCTCCTGATACCTTTTCTTGCCCCATGCTCATGTTTGAGAATCTTGGTTTATGATACACAGCAATCCTATTCAATGGCATACATTTTCAAAACACTGCAGAAATATTGAGCCATGGTTCACAAAATGAAACTACAAGTAAAGCTGTGCTGTATCTGAGAGTTACTCAGCTGAACTGTTTCTCAAGAAACAGCTGTATTCTCTTCAATGAGATCCTGTAAACTCCCCATGCAAGGGATGAACTTGTGTGTTCATGTTGAGTGGAGCTTCACAACAATTATAAAACTACAGGAGAGGAGACCGATGAAGTGTCAGATTCTCTTCTGGACAGAGTTGCACGTCGCAGACCTCGATGAGTAGGATACAAATTGAGCGGTGGGAGGTTGGGGTGCTCGATGCGGGTGGGCGATGAGACTCTTGGCCTTGGGGAAGCATGAGGACTTCCTCCCCTCCTTAGAGTACCAGTAGGTGTGGGTTCCATGAGCTCGCTCAGCTGATAGCTCTCCACCACTGGCGTGGGATCATCAGAATCCACGAACCCGGAGTTGTCGAAGCTCACAGGTAGAGCATCCGGTGGCGGAGGCGGTGGAGGCGGCATGTTGGGGATGGGTGGCAGGGCTCGGGCCTGCAATGTGGAGCCATACGAGGGGTGATGCTCCGTGGTGAAGTGTTGGGTTGTGCCGCGAGGTGTCAATGCTGCCCAAAGGACTCGACTGTCTGCTGTCACTGCCGAGGGACAGGGGTACAGTACTGCTTCGCAACCCTTCACTACTCCTTTGGACGTCTTGCCTAGAGCCGAGCTGTCAAGCTGCAGTGCACCTTTGTCGCCACGTTCACTTTAACAGAACATACACAGGGTTACAGCACTACCAAAATATCAACTGCATGGCTTCTCTATTTACAGGCTAATAGAGCAAACCGCGATAAAAATTAATCAGGCTTTAATGAAACGGATCTTTAACCCCTTAATGTTTGAATTACCTAAGTTACGTTTGAAGTAACAAAGAGAAGTCCAAAATTTAAACTTTTCTTTTTGGCCATTCAAAGCATCGGAATTTAGAAATCGTATTTATTTGACCTTTTGGAGTTCTTTTACAAAATATTAATTACCACACTGCACTTTGGGTGTGGCTACAATCATACATGGGTTGCAGGTGTTTCTTGATTCCCTGAAGCATCATTCAATTTCTGTGTTCTTGATAACCAATCAGAAACATTCCCCGACATTTCTTAGTCACATTACGTTCCACCGCTTTAACTCTCGTTAAGCAAAGTTAATCGCAATCCCCGCATCAGATTATAAGTATTAAAGGGTTAATCGAAACATGTCGTTTTCGCTTGCCGTTGTAAGACAGGATCATAGACTATCATTTTCCAGAGATAGACACGTCCAATCTAACGTCCAGTTTACTTGTGACGTTACTGCGCTCTATCGCGTTGTAAATATTATGAACTGTTGCCACTGATACGTGACTTCAAGTTTGCTTGTCCTTAAACTGGTGTAGCATGTAACATTACTGTTTGTTTATTTCTTTAGCCGAACAATTTTAAGGTTATGAATAGTCTAATGAGAAGAACGAGTCTCGTAAGGTATATATAGTTGTATAGGTTAAACAGCTGTGGTGTAGTGCTTTTCAATATTATTGCATATCCGTTGAACACTTGGTCTTAAATTTAATAAGAAAGACAAATTAATGCCCGCTTGCAGGAAAACAAATAAAAATTATTAATCGCTGATTAAGGCGGCTTTGGTTGGTGATCAGAAAAATGTCGGTTGCAGAAGAGCTAATCAGTGTTTGATCGAAGATTGTTCTCTCAGCAGATTTTTACTGACTGATGGCTTGATTGCCAATCATTTGCCAATAAAAGTGTATTCGGAGATCGAAATGCCCAAAAACTAACCTATAATTATTGCGTTAACATTTGCTAAAGTGTGGCGTTTGGAATTGTTAACGGTTCCTCAACACTATAAGTATAAATATTGTGATCACACTAGGTATATATTTACTGTTATGCCTAAGCTGTGATGAAAACCTGCAAAATATTACATTATAAAATTATTTTTGAATGAAAAATTGTGGAAAAGGGGCTATTTTTACTGTGGGTAATTTGAAACCCTTTCATAAGTGTCATTTCGGGTTTATAGAAGTAGAAAATACATACCAATCAACTAGTCTAAAGTAAGGATAAACACGGATTCTTAGCATTAAAAATAAGTTTTAAAATGGCACTTCATAGAGAGATAAGATGTTCTTACGTATCTATGCTGATGGAATTTGAACAGATATTTAGGTTAGGAAAGGATTCGTGTATTTTTACCTTTAAGAATGGCAGAAAGCTTGACTTGACAGACTAATCGGAGCTTCCCACTTTCTGTAATGAAGCAGTGATCTTGTTGGGGCCCACTAGTCAGCTGTCTTGTAATTAGAATTGTAACCCATGACATTGCTCTTTTACCGAGGGACCTGTAAAGTTCCCAGCTTCGGACAGAGGCTCCTGATGTTTCTTGACTAATTCATTTTCACCTAATTTAAACTCATAACCAACAGATGTTCAGCTCGTGAATCTTTAAACAAAGAAAGTAGCAGCGACTGCCCGCTGTAACCTCTTAAAGTGTACGGTTAACAAAACCACTTCGACATTTAGTTCATGAACATTCTCTGATTGATGATTAGTCTTTGTGCAACACAACAAAAAATCAAATTAATTAAAGATTAACTGATTGACATTTTTTATTTTATTGGTTTCCTGCAACCGGACATAAGGAAGATAATAGAAACCCTATGAAAATGAATATTATCTACTGTTCTGCTTGCAAATAAAAGAAGGTCGTTCAACTTGCAACAATGATACACGCAAGCCTGGATACACGAGCTGAAAATATTCAGCGTTTAATAGAAAACTTATCGTAAGGGAAACTTTCAGTCACTACCTTTCCATGGGGAATTGAGATCAAATGAGTCCAATCCCATTCTTAATTCTATCTGCGTTTCCATTTTTAATTCAATCTGGAATGAGCCCGATTTGGGTACGCAAGTCTCAAGTATAAATAATTAAAATTAAATTAAAATTAAATTATTTTGTTGTTTAACGACGCTATCAATTGCCAGGATCACATCAGCGTCGCCAGTGTGCCGGAATTTCGTCCCGCAGGAGCTGTTTTTAAGCACACTTAAAAACCATCGGGCTAGGCCGGGTTTGAACCCACGACCTTGGGATCAGTAGACCAGCGTCTAACCAACTGAGCCACCTAGACCGACAAAAAAAATTTAAAAAAATAATAAATAAATAGCTTTTATGTTGGCGAACCTGTAAAAATATGTTTTCTGTGTATTTTAAGTAGCTTTTGGGATTTGTGAATATTTTTGAGAAGTATATATTGGAGATTATAGAAACAATAAAAGTGGTTCTAATGCGCTTTATTAGCCACTTTCACTAAGAAAACAAAATAACAAACGTACAGCGCTTTACAACGGGTTCAGTAGAAGTTAGCATCTTTGGCGGATTCAAATCGATTTGAATACAGGAAGTTTTTCCATGCAACACAATTTCGATCCGATCCCACTTTCTAAGAGGATTGGACCCAAGATTCAGTTCAATCTGAATCCACGTTTCCAGACAGTACTCAATCCGGAATGATGACTCAAATCGATTTCAATTCCTCGTGGAAACGTAGTGAGTATGAAAGTGGATCAAGATGTGAAATATGTGCTGAACCATAAAGGGGTAAACCAAGAATGATAACAAACGGGAAAAATGCAGTTGGTAACTGTTTACCTACAGTCATCTCTTGAAAACAATGCAAACAAAACGTGACATTCCTTACAAACAGTTTGTGGTATGGGTCAGCTCCTAAACAGCGTATAAAACGGGCTCAAAGCTACAATGGAATACAGGTAATATTACTGTTTCTATATACCGGGAATAGGTCCTGAGTGTGGTATAGCTATTGACATTAGCATTATTCATTTGTTCTACTCTGAATGCAGATGGCATAGTCGAAGGAAACAATGTACGCTCACACAATGGCAGCTGGCCGATACGTCAAAATGAGTCACACAGAGGGATGCTATGCACTCAGATTGCCTGAGGGTTATTTATATAAACTGTGTGGTAGAATTTTGAATGTTATCGCGGATTGCTCCTTTATTCAAAGGAGTAAGTTACTTTAACCAAATATGTTAGAATAATATAGTCAGTGATATTATTTTGCCCAGCGTCCTAATTATCTAAATATTGAAACAAACTAAGCGTCTCATTTTTCAATCCCTCATAGATCATCTCAAGTTAGACGGTGTGCACTTTCTTATAACCAAAGTAGCAAATTTGCTACATCTCTTCTTAACCCCATGATATTGGTTAATGATCAGCTTTGGAAAACATGATTCTTGGGTGGTCTCAAATGCTGCTTACTTGCTTGGGAGAGAAAAAAAAAAACCGGTTGCTCTGTGGAAGAATCACAAAAATCGTTTACGTGTTATGGCTATCAGAAAGCGGAGGAGAATTTCGGCACATAATCACACAGTCGCCTATTGCGCTTCTGGAAATCTCCAGGAGGACGGAGTTCAGCGAAGAATACAGAGGGCGAGCAGATCTGGGACGGCAGGCCCTGACGCATGCGGGGTCTCTAACGTCTCCAGATATTACATCCTAATGCTGGGGGACCCCTCACGTAGAGAGACCTCTCTAGGGTGTCCCACACCGAACACCGAAGGCAAACGCTTTCACAAAGCAAACTCCTCCACCATATGACTCCCGTAGGCCTAAGTTTGATAAGAAACATATTATTTATACATTAGAATGATTGACTTATAATTCTAACTCCCTGCACATATCAGGTTTTAAACATTATTAAACCAGAGAAGTAACAAATATGTGCAATTCTATCTCTTCACTTTTCTTGGAGACATCCATCACAGGGGAGGGGAATGAAATGGAATTGCCGATTTTCTCTTCGTTGCATGCAATCTTGATTGTAAGTTATACCGCAGCCTAATCAGCGCCATCAATATGCCAATGGCCCCTTGTAAGTTTTGTTTTTCAGGAAGGCTGAATTTTCGTATTAACATCAAGGTATTAATAAAACTACCTTTCAGTTGTTTTTCTCTTGCAAGAGAAGTCGATACGTTTAGGAATTTTACTTGTAGTTTGTATCTTCTCTTCAAACTATTATGAAACAACTATTTATAAATAGTTTAGATACTGCAAGTAATATCAGTAATGCAACGACCTCTAGATGGTTTGCTCAAGCTTATCAACATAACCACCTCCATATGACAGACAGGAATAAATCTATATATTGATATTTTCATTTATACATTGTGTTTTATTTGTTTCATGGAACAACAATTTCAAATCAATTATTTAAAACCCCTGCTTCTGAATAGCCCTCGCAGGATGTGCTATTAATTATTCGTTGATATACGTAGTTTGAACAAGATGGTTTACCGCCTCACTTTGCACTTGCCGCTCAAGATCACCTATATCAAAATTTAGGCAAATATTGATATGCTCAGGTGACTCATTTGTGCGGCCTTTTCGATCCTCAGATTTAGAACCACTGAACATTCTATGGAGTCACTTGCATAAGAAATTCCACAAACTCTAGATATGGTTGAACAAGTGTACCAAAAACTTTAGCTTATATTTCAGAAAAGAAAAGACTGGTTGCTAAGTTTACATGCAACAATTCTTAATTTTATAAATTAAAGGAGTCTTTTATGTTCAACATTATGTCAAAAGTTACTTTATAACAATCCGAAGATAGAATGGAAAATATGACTACGTTTCAGTATCTATTTTCCACATTGCATTGTTTACTAACCGCATCAGCAGATATCCCACAGAATTATATGTGCCAAGGATATTGTACGGGCTGATTCAAAAGGTTACATACAAACTTAAGGAGCTTAGTTTAGAAATGCAATTTATGGTCTAGAAGGAATCCTGAGCCAGTGCAAGGTTGGGGATGTCAGGTATTACAATCAGTTTATTTTGTACACACATTGAAGTTAAGTCATTTTTTTTTATTTTGTTGTTTAACGGCGCTGTCAATTGCCAGGATCACATCAGCGTCGCCGGTGTGCCGGAATTTCGTCACGCAGTTCTTTTACATGCCAGTAAATCTACTGACATGGAGCTGTCGTTTTTAAGCACACTTAAAAACCATCGGACTGGGCCGGATTTGAACCCGCGACCTTGGGATCAGTAGGCCAGCGTCTAACCAACTGAGCCACCCAGACCGACGAAATTAAGTAACACCAAGCAAGATGGTCCCATGGTAATGTGTGAGACTCACATTCGGGAGGTCCTGGGTTAATTCCCGTCAACATAACACTCTATCTTTAGGTTTTTCGTGGTTTTCCCTAGTCGTTAGGCGAATGCTCAAGTGGTTTCTCATTTATCACAAGTTCCTTTTCATAATTTTCCTTTCGTTCCATTTCCTTATCATCTTTCAGGTTTTC
This sequence comes from Tenodera sinensis, assembly GCA_030765045.1. Classification (NCBI taxonomy): domain Eukaryota; kingdom Metazoa; phylum Arthropoda; class Insecta; order Mantodea; family Mantidae; genus Tenodera; species Tenodera sinensis. Next base: position 211,991,224 of record CM060961.1, read on the forward strand.
TTCTAGGTTTCGGGGGTGCATGGCGGTGCCGAACAGATAGTGCGGATGTTCGCTCAAAGAAAAGAGTCCTCCCTGTGGACACTAGAGGTCTGCTTGGTCTACAGATCGTTCATCGGCCTCTCTAGGCACATCCAGCAGTGGGACGGGTCTTCGTGCCCGCAACTGTTAGGGACTTCCGCGCGTCTCTGTGGCCTGTAGGCTCCTGTGGTTCCTTCACCTCATCTCTTCCTCCTGGGGTGTTAGTCACAATATATCTATGTAGGTCGTAGCACGCTAGGTGTTCCCCTATATAACCTATACCTATAAAGAAGTTAATCATGTTTTTTTTTAATGCAAAAGATATTCAAGATTCCGACCTTGCACATGGCTTAGACGTAAACATCTTACTCGTAGAAAATGCGTAAGTTGAGCAGTTTACCATTGAACATTTACCACATTTAGATTAAAAATTACTAATTATTCTTCAGCACAGATGGTTGTTTTAAACGCTTGATTTGAAATCGTTTTAGCTGTAGCATACAAACTACACATTTCCAAACATAGCCTTGTTGAAAACACTCTCTACTCAGTCCCTCCACAAACTGCTAAGTGTTTGTAATGGACATTTTCGAACACCCTGTATACTAGTAATGCATTCGCCTTCAAGGTAAAAGAATCCTGTTCTTACCTTCAATGGACCTGGTAGCAGAATGTAGAGGCCGGCTACAGTGACAGGGCAAGAAAACAACTGCTTTATTAGGGCACAAGTCTGAAGGGGGTTGGGGGAGGGTTCTACTTTTTGTCTCGAGAACTTAATTCTAACTACAGGTTATGTATGTTGTATGAGGTTTGTAAAGAGTGCGGAGCGACTGAGCATAGTGCCTTTCTGAGAACATCTGTCTAATGCAGAGGCAGAAACACGTTTGCTTTATTGTTGCTTTACATGAAAATAAGTACTAGAATGTTAGGGTTGCTGCGTTTGTTAAATTTTAACTATTTTTCTTCCATTGTGTTCTGTTCTGAAATTTTGCGAAATGTAAATAATAGTAAATGCTTTGATTTTCACTTTTTCTGTCACTTGCCAGTAGTAGATGGTATTATAACTCTACGATAAGCAAAGGCCGGAGACGTGTGCGTTTTTTCATAGGCATACTGCACATGGACTTTACTGTTATCGCTCGCGCATGCAAACAACTGCAAGTAGGTACAGCCTGACCATGAAAGCCGCCTCACTGCAGACAACCTACAAGCGTCATATGAACACTAAAGAATACTATCACTTAACGTCTGCAGCTCACTGCGACAAGAAACAAAACAGTCGCGTTATACTGTACCTTGACCTTGCGTCTGCATACACTTGCAACTCACTAGTTTGCAGAGTACTATGCTACGTTATTTTCGATTCTTGTTTCTAGTGGCAGTTGTTTGCGCATTTCATGGCCGTGCTGTACTTCGGATGTCATTCATACTCTGCGTCCAGCTAACCTGTATCGTATCCGAGCGCACATCCCTCCGGCCTTTAATGATAAGGTTTGAAACTGGGATTTAACAGCTCGACAAATGAAATCCTTTGTGCCTATGCTTCTGAAGCAGCGCCCCCGGGGAGAAAGAGATGAGGTAAGAAGACACTAAGAGTGGCTGAACGGAGGAGAGACAGCAGTAGAGAGCGGGGTCCCTGAAAGCTACAGTTGAAACACCATCTTTCTTTCCCGCAAGGGATGGGCGGTTTCGACATCTTCAGCTGCCATGCTCCGGACGCTGAGGAACCTTAGCCCCGTAGTACGTCTAAACATTCAAACCTTTCCCAGAAGGGAGTTGTTCGGGTTGGGTTGGACTCGGCAGGGCAGCGGTTCATGGGAGACTGGGTGATGGGTCTGGGAGAGCTCAGGCGAGGTTGTGACAACGCCTTAACGTTCTCTGACGCACTAACCTGGAGAGCTAGTAGACGTTTGCGAGGTACCGTCGACTCCAACGGACTGATGCACGTGACGTTCACTTCCGTCCTGTCGAAAGCTGGGAGGGGGGCTCGGCTCCCTGAGTTCCGAGGGGCAGAGTAGGTAGCCACACTTGCCTCCATTATTTCCCCTGCCCCCTGCGGGTTTAGACATCCCCTGGGGGGGGGGCGCAAATCAAGACCTCCACCTATCCAGAAGATGAGGATTTATAGAAAGCAAACTCCCTGCCGTGCAACGCCGGAACTCATTCCGACACTTAGAACCCTGAAACTGCTAACAACAGGAAATTCGGGACATGTAATTATCCTTCCCAGCACTCGTCTATTGACCCAGGGAAACATCTGAAAAGACCCATGGGTGAGGAAATTCGTCCACGGGAATCGAACGCAAGACCTCCCGAATGTTAGCCACAGACGCCACCACCTGAGCCATCTCCTTTGGTCGCCAGTTATAGATAGAAGTAATGTAAACCCCGCGCGACAGCCCACGAAGGGCCAAGGCCTACCACCCAGCCGCTGCGTCCCCCACCTCTGCCCACTACAGGCGTCATTGGTGAGGTGCAGTACTGGAGGGTGGGACGTGGTCAGCGCCCCGAGCCCTCCCGGCCAGTTATGCGGTCTTCTCGACCTGGGGCCGCTACTTCTCCATCAAGTAGCTCCTCAATTGGTCCCCCGGGACCTAACGAGGCTGAGTGCACCCCGTGCCAGACCTCCCAGAGGGGATAAAATCCCCATGCTGGTACCGGGGATCGAACCCGGGTCCTCCGCGCCACAGGCAAGCGCGCTGCCAGCTGCGCTACGGAGGCGGCCTATAGATAGAAGTATTTACTTATTTATTTACCCTGTAGGAGTGAACGACATGATGCCTTTTCTTCCACTCTACTAGGAAAGACAACACAAGACAACATAATAAAAACATAAACATTCAAAAGTCTTAAAATATTAAAATGAAAAAACGAAGAAAAAATCATAGCCATAATGCTTTTAAGTGGAATACTCATATAGGTAAAAACAAAGACAAATTGTTTAATATTTGAATTTGAAATATTAGTTGCCAGCAATTATTAATAAAAATGAATGCTGCAAATTAATTATCGTTATAATTTAGCAGCACATATATTTATATATTTTATAGTAAATATAGATAATTTAAACCTATACCGTTTTTACAAATTCCTCGTTTTCTCACGAAAGTTCTATTTTAGCTATAAACATGAAAATTGGGAAAATTTAAAATTGATTTACAAACTTACAGTCTGGCTCTTGGATTTTCTTTTTGAGCTATCAAAATTAAATGCGAAATTTGATATCAATCTCGATTTTATAGAGATTATGTTTAAGCAACTACCTGAAGTTCAGAGTAAAAATAACGTGTACTTATATTGAAATCGACAGCTATGTCCGAAATGTGTATCAGGTAAATAATGAAACCGCTGTACTGCATGCTTTTTTAGCATTTAAACTTAAAGGTAACCAGTTTCACAGACTCCGTTCCCGGGGCCCGAGAAACCTCCAATTTGAATACCTGTATTTCAACTTTCTCGTTCTGGTTCTGTTACAGATGGTTCTGAACCAGCCTTTAAACAATTTTTCGTACAAAGTACATCGCTTTTAAGGATATAATAATAAGTTGAAGTGATTTTATGTGATTATTCTGTGAGAAAATATTAATTTCAATGCATATGATTTGTAAAACAAACCAAAGAGCATAAACACTTGAAAAAACGAGTTAATATCGACAGTAATATTGTTGATTTCAAGTGGAATTAAGTTTTGATTCGTATGAAGAACATTTCAAGGACAACATTTCCTGTAACGAAACATTCTGGAACAACCGGTTACTTGTTAGAATTGTCAGCAAGAGGACATGCCTTTCAATAGTAATTAGCAGTGAAAAGAAACGTAGATATGTTAGTAGTATAAGTGCAGATAATGTTACCTTAGTAGTATCCACTTCGGTGTGTTGTTTTGTTTTTCTCTTCGTCTAACAGTTTTCCCATAACCCTATCCCATAGTTTACTCCCTGTTGATTTGTGCGTGGTGGTAATTGCACCGCTAAATGAACAACGCCTGTGAGAATAGACTAACCGTTTTGCTTCACACTGCGCGATCCAGTGGCCTAGATTTTGTGAGGCCATTGGCCTTGCAGAAAACTTCCGATCACGACCGCGTCATGTTTTCTGTGGTATGCCTACTTGAAGGTACTAACCAGCCCGAATACATACTACTCTTAATAAGCAAAATTATAAATTCGTAAATGAAGCAAATATTGATGTAATGTTGTTCATTACCCTGTTATCAATTACCAGTACAAATATCTGCACTTATTCCCCTGACAGCCTGTATATTAATGTCAGAGAATTAATTTCAAGAGAATTCAAATTCATCGCCTTGCGATCGTTTTTTGTCTTCCATTGAAAGCTTATGACTGAATCACCATAACACATGCGCGTTTAATGTTATTTTCTAACATTTAGTGTGGCCAAACTAAGCTTTTTCCCCAATAAAAGGCACCCTTAAATGCATAAGATAAAAGAAGGTTATAAAGTTTAAGATTATGTAATTTGCCTAACCACAGTAGGTGACTGTAATAATGTTTGTATGCAAAATATGTTTAATATAAACAAAATAGTTAAAAATAGCGTAGAAATTATTACTGCCGCGCAGGTAGAACGAACCCACCACTGCACATGTTGTATCCAATCAATCTTTATCATTCAGCTAGAGAATGTGGGGTGGGTAAGGCAAGTTCAATCGCTATCTCTTCTCTCGTGCCCATGCCTGCTCTAGGATTCTGGAAGTGTGATTAAGTGTATGAATTTAATGTAACAAATTAAAAAAAGAACAAAGTTATAGAAACCCAACGTTTAATACCACCGTTAAGCAAGTGAACAGCATAGCAAATTGTTCCAAGAGGTTAAAAGCCACCGATATGACCTTCAGTGTTAGAGGCGGCATACAAATGAAACATAAAATAACTTGCAGGTATCCTGGATACACCCTATCCCATTACTTCTTTTTCTGAGGTAAATGTTACTGTATATTCAGAACCGTAGCAGAATCACTAGGGTGTAATGCATGAATGATGATAGTGATATATTCAGACAGCTATATGAACATACTATGTACCACACTATAGACACTGCTTGCTGTTTGTTTTAACTACGCCAGGGCAGTAGTGCCGATGAGAAAGTAACTGTCAGGCTCCGTCACTCCGCACCCTCTAGTGTACTGTGTAGGTACTAACCTAAGCCTGGTGGCGGAGGCGTGGTGGGATACATACACACGACATTTGATGAGGAAGAGTGCCAGCAGCGCCCCTAGCAGCAACACTCCAACACACGAGGCGATTAACACCAGCAGCCACGTGTCATCCAGGGCAGCGCCTGTCAATGTCAAAACAGTGCATTTGACACTCACTCGGGTACATGAACAGAGAGTAGGTACTTCACACATAATAATGCTTGGAGGGGATGCTGCTTTCATTGATGTTTAGGTTAACAAGACCAAATGGAACTCAGTGCCGTAATTCTATTACACAGACAAATAAAACATAATACACTTAAATCTATGAACGCTTATTTCATCATTTTCCGCACCTTTCGGTGTATTATAACTCAAATGTTACTGAAGTATATGATGGAACAGCAACAATCTATAATAAGCGCCATACTTTACCACAATGTTACATTTTTGTTTTGCGCAAATTGTAATTTGCGCTGAAATCATGCTGTCGCAACAGCGGCTAAATAATTGATCACACACACGCCTCACACCGTTGTGATTCGTCTCTAACCCCCGCAATAATAGGTGACTGTAGTTACCAAAACCGTATATCCTTTTTATTTAATTTTAAACAAAAATAAGAAATGTGTTCATTAAAATTTATTTTAAAAATGTTTCATGTTATTGCATGCCCTTAAATAAAATTGTTAATATTACTTAATTTTCTTTCAAATTTATTTTCCTTTATAATTTAATTCTAAATTAAATAGGTGTGTTTCGGTTTTAATTGATTTCGTCAAATATGTACCATTTTTCTAACAATAACGAAAGAAGCCTCTTGAGAGTTAAACATCACTAGCAAAATTAATTTCCATAATACAACAACTTCGCAGCGACATCGGAGATAGAGTGCGCATTTTTCCCTGCGACAAACCTGGTGTTACCCGTCAATTGCGATTTTCACAACAACCTACAAGAGAAAGCTCACTGCGGTCAAAGTCTGTGTTTAATGTTTTTCTAAAATGTATGAGACAGAATAAGTTATTTGAATGTAGCTATGGAGTAGTATTTAATATTTGTCTCTTTAGTTGGCAGGGTTTTTACATAATGATTATTTAATAATAATGCAGGTGGTAATATTTCACCCAATCTACTTGCTGACCCATGGACTTTTCCTTCTTTTAGTAATTTTTCTGTGATTTATTTCCTCTTGCAAAATTTTAGCGTGTGTAACAACTCCCAGGAAATGAGTTCTTTCGACATCATTGGAATTTAGAAGCGACTAATGTCTAAATTAGCTCTCATTAAGTACACAGACCCTAACTCACCACGTTCAAAGTCTTTACCTTTTAGAGGCTGTGAGTTAACTTGCTGTGCTCAATTACACACAGAAAATTTGAGCGCTGTTACGAAATTCCCAGCGCCAGTGTCTAAATTCGCCCAATGTATTTGAGGCTTGAAATGGGCAATCTCTTGTCAACATATCAATAGTAAACATTTATTTACTGTAAACTTATCGGTGTGAGGCACTGAGTTCCATTATTACAGGGAGGAGTAATGGTATGCTATATTACCTTGGTGGGGCAGTTCGACGTATTCGACTCCAGGGCCGGTTGTCCAGTCACAGAGGACTGTACATGGGGACGTGTTGTTCATGGGCGCCCGCTGTAAGAATGCTGGCAGTGGGGGCGGCGGGATGCTGAGGATGGTGTCGGGAGGCGGACCCATGTCCGAACACTCAACACAGGACGTGTTCAAGTACATCAATAAGTCCACACCACTCCCCATCTGTAACAACAAACATTCCTTAAGATGATCCACTTGTTGAACGATGAAGGTTACTCGGGCTGCGTCCAACAGAAACCTTGTTCTCACCGTTCTCTGAGCTCTGATTTCATCACCAGGCCTTAAATTATTATCAGTACATTCTAAAGAAATAGCTATCCTAAAATCCAGCTGCCTTTAATTGAACAGATTACTACTCACCTGTATAAGCAGCGAAAGTATTGCATTCCACCCAATAAGTCGATATAAAAATTTAAGCGAAAATATATACATATTTTGAGCCTTCCTGAATAATAAGCTAACACAGTTTTAGAAAGAAGTTCATATGTATAAAGGTATATGTGCATATCTGTCAATAGTGCAAACTTGGTGTTTAATTTGAACGTCTTCCAAGGATGCGACATGAAGATTTTCAAGACAATCCCCCCAAAGTGCCACATTTTCACTGTTGTTATTTTCTCGAAAATGACTAAAAATGTATGTTAAAGATATTGCCATGACAAATGGAATGTATAGCTTGAACTTTTGGCGAATATTCTATGAAGTTCTCTTCATTCTGGGTGATTTTTACACACTTAATCAAATTTGTGAATCAGATAGCAGTAACCAGAAAGGATTCTAAAAAAAAAAAAATTAATAAAATTCTTATTTAATAAAGACAGTCCTACAAGCAAAAGGAGGTTGTGTTCGAAGATAAATTCGGAAAAATATAACTTGGAAAAGATATAGACCGATATCCCCTTGATGTGTGGTGAATAGCATTAGAGCCATGTTTATCCAGTGGATTGAATTATGCGTGTGATGTAAACATTAATTGAAGGAATACATAATACCCGCGAATTCACACTTTAGCTCTCTTGGGTAGTATTCTAATGTAACACCATCATGTTATAGCATAACTTGTCGGAGTGATGTGTAAACTGATGGACACCATCATGTGCCTACGATACAGTCCCTCATTGGCCATGTTTACTTCCTGACTTGAAGGACTATATGCGAGGTAGGATGAACGAGAAGTGGAGCTTTAACTTATTTTGGTTGTAAAATCTATTAAAGGGTTGAAGCTTTCTGGAGCTGGTTATCGATTACAACTTCATGAGATTGCAGCCAAGTGACACATCCATTCCCGAGGCACTTACACTCCAATGTCCTGTTAAGGTTGATAAAAACATCGCTTGATTGGAATCCCGTGAAGTTTTAACCATTGTCTATTAAAGTTAGGCAGTACATGCTCATAATTAGATTTGTAGTTTTCGGGACCGAAAGTTTGGAACCCAGTTCTGTCAAGTTACTTGCTCTTTTGACGGAATCAGCTTAGAAGATGGAATGAACCTATTTAAATGTTATAGTGCAATTAACACTTAGTATTGGTGTCCAAAATTACAAGCCTAGCCATAAACCTGCCCACTCAAAGCGAACCTATAAAGCACCGTAGGTATACTTGCCAACTTGCTAAAACTGAAACCCGTAAAGCAATATCTAGTCCAGCAAAGCATACTTATTCTGTAATGACATGACATTATAGACTGCGTAAATTGTTCAGTACAGTGAAGATAAATTGCAGGTAAAGTATAAGTATACTAAAATATCTCGTAAAAATTGAAACTGAGTATTTATGGGCGCTCTATGGTTCTATATTGAGCCTGAAAGACCGCTTCGTTATCAGGCTTGAGGTTCTTTTATGTGCCGACACGGGACCACCGGCTTTACTTACCTTCCGAAGGAAGCCGTACTAAGGATTTTTGTTCGAACAAATTTAACGCCCTTCTCCAGGTTTAAACCCAACCCTTCACGAATTGGAGGCCAGCATGGTAACCCTAGACCACGGAAGACGACGAAAATCTAGTATCGCTTGCTGTGACACGTTTTGTCTCCTTGGTACAATAAATAAGTATTAAAATAAAAAAAAAGTCGATTTATAGGTTATACACAGATTTTTATTCCATGTTTTAGGCTTCAAAGACTCATAAAAAAGGAAACGTAGGTATATCCCGGAGCCATAGAATGCGAATAAGATGAACAATTATTGTGAGGGAGTTGATTTGACAGTTCACGTTGTATATTATTGAATGTTCGCGCTCATTTACTGCTATAGAATTCATTATTGGTGCAAATAACGGACGCCATGCATTTTGCTGTGGCCCAGTGAGAGGAGACCATGATTGTGATAAAGAATAGCCACAAAGATTCGATTTGGCCTATCATAGCACTGTGTAACAATTAACGCAGTACATGGATCTATAATCTTAAGTTACATTATAATGCAATACAATTCAATGCTTTGTCATGCCCATAGGGAAAATCTCTAACGCTGTGAACCTGCTTACAAAGTAGTAAAAACGCCTCCTGTGTTGGAACGTCGGAAAAAGGTTTTCGCTTCCTTACCGTAAAAGTTGGCAAGTGTGCGTAGGATAGGATTTGAATGCTATGATGTGTGTTTTGTCTTTTCAAGTTATTATAAACTCTTTGGTTTCACACGACTGTGTTTTATTTTCGGTGCTCACTTTTTATTTTGTGATCATTTGTTTTTCCCTGTGCAAGTCTAACTAGAAGCATCGGAATGTAGGATTTCCACTTCCGCCCTGAATGAGACCGTTTTATCACGAGATTTCGCGACATAACCTTCGCTACCGTCGGAGTTTGCTGTCAATTGCTGACGAAGATGAAAGTCAGGAAGAGCTTCTGGGAGAACACGCAAGGTGAGCAACGATTTACATACCTAACCTATTTACATGATTAAGTGTTTTAACAATATTAGCTCGCTAGCTTGGCACTTAACGGAAGATTTGTATGAAGAAAGCTATTGTAACATTAATGGGCGTGTTTAATGCATCAGATGAACTATTTATAGAATTATTTATGAGCGAAATTCAAAACAAGTAGTTACCATGCACACTGAATTGCCTACAGAAAATGTTTATTGTAAAGTTTGTCTTAATCTAATACAAGTAATTCCTTCCAAAATCCTTCTATAAAAACACTAAAAATAGGGACAAAAAAGAAATGTGTTATTTTCATTCCGAAACTTGATTAATTATAACCGATTTCATTGTTGGGAACCGCATCGAAATACGATGCCAATAGAGAGGTTAAAGGTTTAGTGCAGGTACGGGCAAAATGATTAGAACATTATTTGGACATAATTGCATGAAATTTGCAGGGCAATCTTTAACACTACTAATGCACAATTTTTGCATTATAGGAATGTTTAATACTAGCAGAACAAGTTTTAACTGTACCTATATGTATATTTCTTGTGTAAACATGCATTTTAATATATTTTTTTTTTAAATTTGGAATAAAATAATTTCAAAATGTCCTCTAGTACATTTATAGGATATCTGCAAACTTGTGTTTTAACCGTAGGTAAAAGAACGATCAATTGGTGTAATTTTCTTTTTAAGCGGGTAATTAACGAGTAGTTCTGAAAATGAACTCAGCAGATCAATATTGATTTGTAGCTTGTGTTAACATGGTCATATGTTAACATAACTTCTAGTGAAAATAGAATAAGAAATTAGGATTATTATGTATCTTTCATTACTTTCAAATCTGATGTACTACAAAAGCAATCCCTTAACATACAGGAAAACTTTATAGGTATTTTAAGGCAATATACTAATAGTTTCTAGGCTGTATTCCAACCTAGTTATCCTTTTTAATAAACTTTATTCTGAAATAGCAAAGCCTTAGGTTTATATTCACATCACATTTCCCACCCAATCTGCTACTAACTATTCTGATAATAGCTTATTATTTATCTGCTTCTTGTCAATCGAGAAATGGCTTCATTACACATTTCATTGTCGACAAAAGAAGAATACAAGGGACCGAAGAAATAGTTACATGTTTAATAACGGATCGGTATGTGCTGGCTTTGAAATTCCTCTTTTTGCACGAGCAAGAGAAACAAACAAATGATGACTTAGCACTTCTAAAAGGAATGGAGTATTTGAAAATGGGAACCAATGTCGACGAATATCTCAGAAACGTTAATGCTGCTAAACTGAATTTTACATACATTCTGTATTTTAATGAAATCTACATTTTTTGTGTAGTATGTTTTTGTCTAGGTATATTTTATGGTTTATCACATGAACAAAAGTGTACAAAATTCATTTAGGATGAAAAGAGGCTCACAGAATATTTCCAGAAAATTTAAAATATACATTTTGTTATGCAAAATTAAATGCATATTTTAATCAAAACTTCTAGAACAATATTTGTAGAAATCAAAGGTAACAAAATATTTTCCATACGGTAATTGGAGCTGGAGGAATTTTATTAAAAGACTTACTGTGGCATCATTGAAAGATGCTGAACTTAAATGCTGAGTTTTGTATTTACCTGATGTTTTTTGAGTTATGCTGTTCACAAATATACACACACATACACATTGCGAGTATTTTCTCTAAGAATGCTTTACTTTATTACGGGAATGTAAAACGTGTGTTTCTGGTTAAATCTGTACCTAAAAGTTTGGATGGGATACAATACTTCTTCCACTTATAGAGAAAGTAAAATGTACTACATTAGAATAGAACATCAATGTTATAACCAGAAAAAAAGATCACGACACCTTACATTTTTAAAGAGTGTATATTTTTCATCTGTCTTGAACAGGCATAATTCCAAAAGAAGTTTTAGTACTAGGTCATTAATACAAATAATGTTTATTTTAACCAGAAGTGATAGAAATAGCAAACCTCACATACCTTATGTTCTAGCCAAAAGATGCAAGATTTTACACAGTATGACACGCATATACTTGTGTATTATATAATTTCACACTGAATGAAGTAAAGTCACTGCGCGATGGATGCCATAATATGAAGAGCCTTGCTCCAATACAGCTTCCTAACCCCTCGAGAAGCAGGATTTCCGTACAGATATGTTATCAGGATCGATAGATATACTCTAGTAAAATGCGTGGCAGTAGGAAATCGTTAGTGTTTATTGCTCCTGTGGTTGTTGTTATTGATTATGACAATTCCGTTATTTCTTTTTTAGGTGCGCACACTATTGCAAAACACCTATTACCTTTGTTTTGTCCCTGTGCACATGAAACAACAATAGTCACCTAAAACTCCCATTGCAAATATCTCTGAAACACAAATAGAAGTTGAAAAGCGGCTTTCTCACGCATAAAGGTAGACGAGAGGCCATTAAAGTAGATGATATAGGCAGTTAAAAAGATGTTAGCAGTAAAATCAAGCTTAACTGAACTGCCTTTAACAGGAATTGCCTGGGAGAAGATAAAAAGCGAAAAAGAATAAACGAAAAAAGGAAGATTTGCTCAAATTGCGCTTGAAGCGTTATTGCAACCATTGGCAATTCCTACTCTGAATGCCAGTACAGCAGTTTGTATTATATGCAGATAATCGTCAAACCCTAAGGCCCATACCTAACAAGTATTAACTGTCTACACACATTGAGTGCGGAGGTCCACAGTTGTTTTACTGTTGGTGTTAGTGTGGCGTATTTGTGTTTAAGATGTCACCGAAAAGAAAAATTTCTTGCAATAAGCATAGAAAATAAATTCGAAGCCGACAACGGAGAAGGTATTCAAAACATTAGAGACAAGATAGACTAAAAATACGTAGTCAAATCTTAACGAGAAGTATAACAGTTATAAAATACATTTCTGTTAATTGTGTTGCGTTTTATGGAACAAAGCAGTAAATTAACATCAACATGTATAATGCTTGTCACATACTGACTTGATAAAGTTGCCTGCAGCATTGCAGAAGAAAGTTAAGAAAAAAAGGTATTATAATAGTCTTTGTAAATACTGTAATGGATATTTTAATACTGCATACAGTTGTAGGTTTCTTATTAACTATAAGTAAAGTGCATCTGGAGTCAATTATTTTCTTCCTTTTATTGTTTAAAATCAACACCATCAATTACACCTGTATGATTTTCAACATAAAATTGTGATTTTTTAATGTAAACCCGTATTATTTTTGGCGCGAATGAAAACTTGAATGAGCTTTGAGAATGAGTTGGAGACAACTTGAAACCCTGGGTCAGTTTGTTCAAGGAGAACATGCAACATTACTAAGATAAGTGAAGTTTTTAGTTTCTAATTTGTTCTTACTTTAGAATCTTGTTGCTTCACTGTTAATAGCTTCAATTTTCCTTATTTGACGTATAAAACAAGTTTAAGAATGGCGCTTGTTGCTTCCAATGGGTAATAAGTTCACGAGAAATTCTAACGTGAAATTGTTGTTTAAGATACAACGAAAAAAGTAAATCTTTATTTTCCCTTTTTGCGAATAAAAACGCAATGTTTGATTATTAACGCGAAAACAATGTTAAGGAGGCTAACCTAAGTATACCATTAAAAAGATCATTTTTTCTTCTTCTGTATTAAATTGAAAATACTTCAAAATACATCATAAAGTCTGTTTTTCGTCGACATTGTGACAATTACCAGAAATATAAACACTTAAAATGTATAGATTTTATGGGGTGGCAGGTAGATATTTTATAATGCTTTTTTTCCCTCAACTATTAGTTTTTATTTCAAAATAATTTGACAGAATTGTATGAATTTGTTCCCTAGTGTATCTAGAGGCATGTTTGTTAATGTGAACCACCTACTTTTACATTGTATACACATACAGTTTTTAAAAAACTTAGATATTCTAAATGTTTTATATCTTGAATTTTTATACATATTTTTAATTTTAAGGCAATTGATCCAACAAAAGAAATTGGTGGTTCAGATTAATTCTGAGAGTATTTTAGTAGGTTGTACAAGTACATTTTTAACGTGTTAGCATTAGGTGAGAAAAGTAATTAAAATCACAAATATGTATAGTTATAACAAGTAATTAATATATGTAGCTGTAGTAAACAATGTGAAATTTCAACCATAACTATTTTATCTGATTAGTAGATAGCTCCATGTTAGGTCAATTAATTTTCATGAAGATTGCTTGAATAATTCAGAAGCTACAACTTTTAGAAGCAATTAACGGGAAAGCGATTACTCCAGCGGTTATCTACTAGCGGGGGGGGGGGGGGGGGGGGGGCGGCTCCAGAACAAGCTTTTGTTGCACGGTAATATGTCAATCATCTCGCGATTGGCTGTAAAGTAAAGTTCGTGTTTGCGCCTCTAATGAACCACAGAATGTGTAACTGATGTGTGTATATGTGCACATCATAATTTGTAAAGTTTAAAACAAGTTGGGGTCATACACTGTTTCAGGATTACAGTAGATTTTCAAGAAAATTCCCAATCTCAAATTACCCTTTGCTGGTCCCGTAGCGCAGTTGGTAGAGCACCTGCCTGCTGTGCAAGGGGTCCTGGGTTCGATTCCCGGCAGGGGGGTAGGAATTTTTCTCCAGCCAGGATTATTCATCATCCTTCCCTGAGTCTGGAAGTATAATGGCGGCGCCGTGGCTGAGTGGTTAGACCGCTCGCCTGCCACCTAGGTGGGACCCGCATGTGGCATTTGTGGCGGACAAAGCGGCGTCTGGGCGGGTTTTCTCCGGGTTCTCCGGTTTCCCCCGCCATTCATTCCACCAATTGATCCATTATCACCCTTCCAATCATCCGTTTCGCCTGTATTTCATATCATCCTCTTCCTCACTATTATACCTGGTGCTGGGCTGACCACCCGCTTTCAGTTGTTCACTCTGTACGGTCCATAGGTTCCTCTGCTCCCCGACAGGTGTCTGATCCTAGGTACAGGCTTGTAAGTCCTAGGGGGTGTAAGTCCTACATAAGGGGAGGGTAATCAGGGAAAGAAACTACCCTTTACATGGAAAAAATTGTGTTATACGTTTTAAAAATAATTTTACGATGAATGTCACACGTTTAAATTATTAAAACTACAAATGCATCTCTTGAGGTCCTGTGTATTCTGACTGGATTTTATATAGCTGAGAAATCATAACAGATAGACAAAAGCATGTTGGTAGAAAAACGCATATTTTGTTAAATATACAATTATTTATGTTAAATGTACACATTTTTGGCATACAATTTCTAAGATATTCACTGTTGTTAGTTTGAATTTTCCGAATGTTGAGACACCATGTTTCTCTTTCTCGTGAGTTCTTACAAAGAGTATGCAATATGGCGTCAGCATTTAGTGAGCTGCCCCTTTAACTTTTGACTATAGGTCTGGGCTCCTGTATATAGTCTCTGTGTACCTATAACAAAACTAATATTGACAGCATTTCGACCAACTTCATAATTTTATGAATAATTTGCAAAATAACTATGAAAGTAGATTACAGTGGGTAGAGAAAATCGTGTGATTGTAACACATCATTTTTGTGATAATAATGTTGTTGTTTTTTTTTTTTTTAAATTTATTTATTATTTGAAGTCGCTTCAACATAAAAGTCATATCGCGACTAAACATTGAGAAAAAAAAAAGAGGAAACAAATCATGAAGATTACATTGAATTTAAACATTAACTTTGCATGCCTTGATGGACTTGATTTTCTTGTGATATTGTTGATCACCCAAAGCTAGCTGAAGGTTCTCAGGAACTCCATACTGAAGTCGCTGGTGAGTGTATCTTGGGCAAACAGTGAGCAGATGCTGAACGCTAAGAGTAGAATCACACAGAGTACATTTAGGAGGAAGTTCACGGGACAGAATGTAGGAGTGAGTAAGCGCAGTGTGGCCAATGCATAATCGGGTTATTAGCACCTGGTCTCGCCGGGTTAGTGTTGTAATTGTTGTGGACAGGTTAGGTATTGGACAGATATGCAGTTTGCTGTTGGATGTAGTTGTCCAACCTGTCTTCCATCGGTGTAGGATAGTTCTTTTAAGATGCCGTAAATAGTCTTCATGAGGTAGCTTAAGATCTGGTAAGTTTGGAGGATGCTTGGTAGCTTCTTTTGCGGCAGTGTCAGCAAGATCATTTCCTGGTATGTTACAGTGAGATGGTATCCATGCCAAGATCAATTGTTTACCTGATGAAATAAGCTCACTGTATAATTCACGTATCTGCCTTACCAAGGTGTGGCAAGGAGATCGTTGTTGTATAGCCATTAATGCACTAAGGGAATCTGTGTATACAATGAATGTATTGTAGATGATCTTTTACGCACAATTAACCTGGGAGATTGAGATATACACAGCAGTGCTAGATGTTATTTTAAATACATGGTTTATTATTGTCTGCACTTTGTTGGAGTTAGAAATATGACACTGTGCTACCGCATAAAGAATGACTGAGTTGGTAGCATTAAGTAACAACACTATACCTACTTAAATGCAATACTACTAAATCGTATGCAGATGTAATTGTTCAGGCACATTCCGTTTTATATGTATTGGGTCTAATGGAATAACCAGTTTTAAAATTAAGAGCAGAGGCCCTGAGAGGTTCTAAATTGGAATACCAAAAGTAGCTCTTATTGCTCTTGGATAGCCCATAAAAATAGTCATATTCCCCCGTGTGTATATATTATTAGTTTGAACGCTTCCTGTGAAGTTTATTGTGCTCGTTGGACCATTCAAGTGCAAGGAACCCCTTCCAGAATTGCATATCGACCCCTCCTCTGTTTCTAGCCTACTTCCCTGGCATGTGGTGACTGCAACCAATACTGTGGACAAAAACAGACATGGCCAACAAAATAACCTGTAAGTCATTCTGCGCCACAAATGTCTTTATTATCATGCCGCACACAAGTTTTGATTTTCGTTTTCAAATTCCCTAATGCTGTAGCTTCCCTACCTTCTTTTTTGATTTCTTTCTTCTTTGCAAGGGTAAATGGAGAGAAACTCAATTCAAAATTTCACACACAACAGCTGCTTCCAGTAAGTGCTATTGCTAATTACCAAAACATCCGCAATTCTGTCTTTTGAAACAAAATTTGTCAAACAAACATTCCATTAGAAACATCTGCCACATTGCGTAATACTAAATTAGTATTATTTATAAAGAAAACTTGACTTGATTTTCTTCCCTTAACTTCCAACAAGCAGTAACCTATATTACCCATAGGGAGGCAATAAGCAAGAAATATCTTGCTTCCGCAAAACGAGTTTATATGGACAGTATATGCAAGTAACGACCATCAGCAAACATCCCATGCCATCTGTTGTGGTTCCAGAAAACTGCATGCAAAAGTGTTTCCTGCGTAGCAATTCCCGCGTGCTGTTTGGAAACTGTATCGCTAAATTTTCCATAAGGGTGACAAATGGAAATGTAGTAATTCAGTTATTTCTAACAGCTAAAACGGAAGTAATGCTTCCCTTGCTTCCATAGAATACACGCTCCTGCCAATCTAATGTGTTGAATGACTGATATTCCTGAAGTTAATACTTTTCCTTCCGCAGAGTGCCTAACTACATTACAGGGAAAATGGTCCATTATCTGTTGGCATTTCGCATGTTTCTAACACGTTGTACTATCAAGTAGTGATTTTTTCTCCCTTTTACATATTATATCACGGTAAACTATTGCCCGGAGATGATTTCAAACTATCCAATATAGGCTTGGTTACATGCGAAATGCAAAGACAAAACACAAATGTTCATAGCATAAGTCAGCTTTTGTTACTAATGCGCTCATATGAGAAAAAGAAAGAAGTGCGCATTTTCTTCGCAATTCAGCCAAGGAAAAGTTAAAACATTTCAAAATATTTTAGAAACTGAGAATGCCATGAGAAAGGACACATTGATAGAAATGTATATTTTAATGATTCCTTATTTTTATATGTTATTTTTATGGAAATGGTTGAAACATATGGCATATGGTAATAAAAATCATTAAAACTCCCTTTTTTTTTGTCGTTCTCGGTGGCTCGGTTGGTTACACGCTGGTCTACTGATCCCAAGGTCGCGGGTTCAAATCCGACCCAGACCGATGGTTCTTAAGTGTGCTTAAAAACGATAGCTCCATGTCAGTAGATTTACTGGCATGTAAAAGAACTGCGGGACGTAATTTCGGCACACCGGCGACGCAGGTGTGATCCTGGCAATTGATAGCGTCGTTAAACAACAAAATAATTTAATTTAAAACTGCTTTTTGAGAAAGTAAAAACGAATTAAAATTTGTCCAAATAAAGGGATACCTGGACTCCAGTGGTTCCACGATATAAGGACATTAACTGCAGCTGGTTTGGCGATCCTTACCTGGGAAATGGGTATACCTAAATATAGTACCCTTTTTGAACCACTACAGAAGTATTAAGTATCTTTAAGGGCGCTTTAGAATATTCAGTTATTTTGACGTAGTCTCAGTGCAATTTTATACCTGCATCTCTTAAGAGTTAACGTTTTCTTTGCCACTATTTGATTTGTTTATTTTCGGACCCAAATGACCTCGTTGTCGACGGGCCGTTAAACCTCACACACTCACTCACTCACTCACTCACTCACTCACTCACTCACTCACTCACTCACTCACTCACTCACTCAATTACTCACTTACTCACACTTTATTTTGAAATGTTTCTGATTGTTGAATGATTTTACTGCATAGCGTTTACACCTATTAGTTTTAAAATACTGAAATATTTAGAGGCAATGAACTCTTGTATAAGCTATTATCACTTCAAGTATTTCGTAATTGTATTTTTAAGCTGCTTTTCAACTTAACTCAGTTTCTTAAGTAAAATATAATCCTCAATACACACAACAAATGTTTTAAAAATACTTCTTGAAGTCAAAACTATGTATGGTATAGAATGTGTAAAAATAATACCCAAGGAAAAAGACCCGTTTTTAAACATACAATTTTAAATTTTGAACTGCATTAAACTGGTTATCTGATACGATGGTGGAGTGGTAGAAGAGCCTTGAATGGTTTAATCGGGTTCCTGATACACCAAGAAAAATAAAAGAAAAAAAAAAGTTAATTGTTAAATGGTTTAGTTTTATTGTTGGTGTTGACGCCACTTAACAAAACAGTATTTATTCAACCTATCACTTTTGAGTTTGCTATTTACAGACACACACACACACACACACACACACACACACGCTCGAACATAGACTGTTTTCTAGAAGTGCCCTTTGGCAGACTGGGGAAACTGGTACTCTCGGAGTACAGCTTGCACACGCCTTGCACTGATGTTTGGCGTGTAAAAAATGCGAGCCGCTCAAGGTATTCCGTGAATTCCCGTCTTGCTCTTTGGATTCACCTCAAAGTGTGTGTTGCGGTGAAATCTGTGTTATTTAGTTTACTTCCCATTAACAGCTGATTCAAGTATCAAAATGGATGGGCAGTATCAACGGTAAGAATACTGCATACAAAACCTATTCTACGAGGGTTGGAATTGCAATAGTGGCTACTATTTATTTACAAATGATACAAAAGAGATACATGTTACCAAGCTGTACTGTCCAAAATAGTCACCGGCATTGTGTACAGCCTATTGTCAGCGATGTGGAAGTCATAGGATGCTGTTAGCAGCGCTGGTTCTGTTGATAGTTTGAATGCAGTGGTCTATTGCCTGACAAATCTCTGGAATAGTTCTGAAGCGAATGCCACTGGATGGTACAGCACTTCCCAGCCCCATCGACTGAACAAATAAGCCACGGCTTGCGCTGCATGTGCCCGAGCAATGCCGTCTTACCCGGTTTCTTGGGCGAGCTCATGAATCGTATGACGTTGACCAGTGCCCAGTAACGCTACTAGATCATGCACACTGACGCTAGGATGACCTGGCCAAGGCATGTCTGCCACATGTTGGAGTACTTTGTTGAAGGCATTTACCCACTGTCTCTGTAAGGTAATACAGATTCCCTACAAACCTCTTGAAGACTTTGATAGCACCGCCGTGCTGTACAACATCTGGCATATTCAATCTCTATCCAACTCCTTTGTTCCTGTTTTGAAAACATTGTGACAACATTAGGTTGCTATCTCACACGAGCCTTTGTTTCTCTTGCCAGTGCACATGCGCGTGATATGGGAAGGAACTGTCCATTTGCTCAGTGGTAAGACAGGTATGTAACTAGCGTGTGCTATCACTTGGGCTCGGAAGTTCATGCCCTAAAAAACACTGAAATATGCATGTAAATATGCTCTAAAACTTGAAAATGCCAAGAAATATGCACTATTTAATTAAAACAATTAATAACCCTTTGCAGTAGACAAGACGAGTTAGTATAAGTAATAAATAAAGTTACCTTATTCCTTAGAGGTTGAAGCAGAAGTGGTCCCACTGCTAGTATTAACTGCTAAATTGCAGTTCACAACCAACACTTTGCACAAAATTTCAACTGTAAAGCATCGTCTGTTGTCTTGCAAAACACTCTTGTAACGCGAAAAACTTCTCTCCACGTCCCAAGATGTTATCGGGGCATTACATAATTCACTTTCTGTTTCACTTTTTGTCCTATGCTACCAGGAACCGAACTTAGATCACATATTGTTTTTTCAAAGGCAGTGAGTGATTCATACAAAGGAGACCCTGCAGCTTCCAATGTCGTTATCACTGTTGGTAGGAAAGAAAAGTGGGCAGATATGAAACCAAGATCCTCTTTTAACAGTGCGTGACAGAATATTTTGCACAGTTTCTATTGATGAAGCATCTTTCGAGTCCAATGAATTAACAACCTCTTCGGCTATTTCTATGTGCACAGCATAATATAAAACTGCATCGACCCATGTTCCCCATCGAGTTAACACTGGTGCAGGAGGAAGTCGGATATTAGGTGCTGTTGATCTAAACAACTTAACTCTTTTAGGAGATTTAACAAAAATTATCTTCGTACACAAATCTATCTACCAATGGGAAAGAATCATTGTCTCAGAAATGCTACAAATATGAAACATATTATACAGATGAAAAAATAAAAAAGCATAAAAATCATTAAAATATGCAATAAAGGGGCAATAATATTGAAATCTTCGTGAGTTGCATTAGCATGTGCAATACTCCAATATGAAAAATATTATCCAGATAGGAAAAAGTAATAAAAAACCATAAAAAGCACTAAAATATGCCATATAGGGGCTATAGTATTGAAATAATATACATTTATCAAAAATCAAGAAAATATGCAGTTATATGCACCATAAAATCATGTCCAAATAATTGAAAATTCCGTAATTCGTGCACATAATGTAAAAGCATACATTTTTAACCCCTATGAAAAAACATGCAAATGCATGAACTTCCTAGCCCTAGCTACCACTGACAATATTAGCTGCAGCAGTGTTGCCACTATTAAAGTTCCAGCCCTCGTATAACCAACTTTATTTTCATATAGACACCAGATCGATTGAAGTTGAGCCCCTGAAGTTCATTGCCATCTATTGATTACTTTCTCCTGGTATTAGGCAAACATTAAGGACTTGCTAACGTTCTTGCTAAGTTTGATTCGAAAATTGAGGCAAGGGTAATGTCTTCTCCAAATCAACGTAAGATAGATCACTAATGCTGCCTTCAAAAAGTGATTAGATGAGAAGAATATGTCGAAGAAAGAGGAAGAAGGGGTCACTCGATTAACTTCGCCTAGCATGTAATGAACTTTCCCTGCATTCACGTAGCGATCCGGGGAAACCCACAAAAAACCATGGATCAGAAATATTGCCCACGGGAATCGAACACACAGCCACAGATCTTACTGTCTGAGCCATCCCGCTAGGCGATATTTGAGAAAGGATGTGAATGCAATTCATGATATTTTTGCTATAGAAATTCTGAAAAGAACAAAAGTTGTCAGGAAAATTAATCTTATAGAAACACGATTAACTGACCCCGCGGCGCAACAGCCCTTTCCGGGCTAAGGTCTTCCGCCGCTGCGTCTCCCTCCCCTGCCCACCACAGACGTCATGAGTGGGGTGCAGCACTGGAGGGTGGGGCATGGTCAGCGCCCCGATCTCTCCAGTTTGTCTTCGTGACCAGAGTCCGCTACTTCTCATTCAAGTAACACCTCGATCGGTCTCTCAAGGACCTAACAAGGCTGAGTGCACCCAAGACCACGTCTCCCAGCGGGAGAACCCTACGTCCGTACCGGGAATAGAACACGTATCTCCCGGGTAAGCAGCAGCACTGCTACTTCGCTAAGAAGACAACCATAAAAATCTGATGTGTTGCACTCATTAAGTTTCTCTACTCTTGAACCAACCATCCTCACAAACTCTTATTCCTTATCTTCTTCGTGTTAGTTGAGATAAACATTTACAGAATTTATCTTATTGCTTATTTCCTTGTAGGTGCAAGGGGAATATGGGAATACAGTAGGCTCTGAGCGATAGTCAAATGTTTTAAAGCTTTGAGACTCCGCTCTCTCTCTCTCTCTCTCTGCACGGCTAAGATATAAAAAAAGAATAACGATCTTCCATTTGACGAAAGTTTAAGTATTCCAAAACTCACACAAATAATAAGGAATATCTCCGAATATATACAAAAAATGTATTCGCACATAAATTGTGCGTTTTAACAAGATCTCCATTTTATGTATAGTAAGATTTGGTCTACCTCTTACGGTCTACTAGTTATGCAAGTCATCCAGAGTAAACAGGACTACACAGGCTATAGCCAGAAAATGCAAAATATATATTTTATTTGCCATAAACATATCTCAAACATATGGCATTTTAATCAACATTGTTACTCATTTTCGAGAAAATAAAGGTTTTCGAAAAATGTCCATGTAAAGGGTGTTTAGGGTGGAGGAATTTTCTTCAAAATCTTGGTGTCGCATCCTTAAAAAGTATTAACCTTAAATACCAACTTTGGTTTCTAACCGACTTTTCGTTTTTGAGCAATTCCGCGTGTGACTAACTGACATTTACATTACATTTTCTTCTTAAAATGTCTGTGTAATGGTCAATATAGGTGTAAAAATGTTATTTTAACGACATATGATAGAGAATACATTGGCGGTTGTGATAGGGAATATAAAAACCTTAAAAAGTGAAACAATTATTTAATAATGAGCGCTAAACTTTTTGTGACTAACTGACCTGCAGTTGACAAAAATGTCAGTTAGTCACGAAAAGTTTAGCGCTCATTATTAAATAATTGTTTCACTTTTTAAGGTTTTTATATTCCCTATCACAACTGCTAATGTATTCTCTGTCATCATATGTCGTTAAAATAACATTTTTACACCTATATTGACCATTAGACAGGCATTTTAAGAAGAAAATGTAGTGTAAATGTCAGTTAGTCACACGCGGAATTGCTCTTTTGAGTTATGCTGTTCACAGACTGACACACACACACGCACGCACACGCGCGCGCGAACCTTTGTCTAAAAATGCTTTTGTGGACTCAGGGGGCCTTAAAACATGTATTTCCGGTGAAATATCTACATCGACTTTTTGGGTGGAATACAATATTTCCTCTACTTACTATACGTAGTAGAGAAAGTAAAAATAAACATATTCAAAGCACTGTGTTTGCTCCGGGATAGCCCGTTATACGCACTAACATCAGTTATTTATCAAAAATATCCATAGAATGTTGGATTAGAGTGCTGTGTGAAGTTGCGCTTATCGACATACCTCTAGGAAGTAGGCTCGCAGAACTCCGCCCCACTGTTCGTGTGGCGAAAGGGGCGGGAAACCCTTTTGTGTGAAGCAGTTCCAAACGTGCTAAGAGGAGGAAGGAACAAAAAAGCGTTCCGACGGCCCTTCCAGAAGATTTCACGCTTGGTTACAGCCCTCTCACTTTGCTGTATATCACTATATACCCCTAGACACAGAGCTTCGTTAAGCTTTGAGGAACCCTTCAGCTGTTTGTGACATAATATGAGCAGGGTAGGTACTCAACTGTTGGTGTCCGGATATCATTAATATCGCTTCTCAAACTTTTTATGTACTTTAATTAAAATGCCTTTACTAAGAACCACAAAGAAATATGGATGCTTAGCACATACTTGGAATTCTCGTAAGATGTGACAGAGAGAGAGAGAGAAGAGTATGAAAATTGCATTACCCAAAATAAGCGCTGAAAAAGATGTGTAACACAAGGGCCTCGAGTGGTATTTATTAATCTTCTCTAAACTCAGCATACAAAATAATAGTGGCATAGCGTGGTGTGTAGACTTGGGTATCCACTTTGAACTCTTGTTAAAGGTACACATAGGTGAAATGTCTAAATTCTACAATAATTATTAACGGATTTTGTTTAAATTCACATCAGCCATAATACACGCAAGGAATAATCTACATACAAATGTTCATTGCAATATCTTTAACACTTTTACATTTATTTTATTTATTATTTTTGTAGCTATTTTCAGCATCGTACCTGAAATGCTCCATACGATGGAGATTTCAAAATGTTCATAATTTTAAATACTATTCTGCTATAAATAAGTACTCTCTAAAGAATGTTGGGAACAGAAAATTTTGCAATGCTTTGGCAAATATATGAAAAAATATGTTTTTCACAATTTTTATAACGTTCAGAGAGCTTGATAATTCACCTACTGCTAAATATTAAAATTACAGAAAAATCACTCATATATTTCTGCATTCTCAGTTGGTTGATTTACAAGCACTCGGATTCCATATTTGGAGCAGTAGGACTCCAGCAAATGCAGCGTGTGCTCTACAATACGTGTTTTTCTCGTAGTGAACCATGCGGAAGCATACGAGCAATGTGCATACCCTGCCTTTGGTTTCCTGGCGTATTTATTTCTTACACGTTCACACCAATTACTGTTCAAAATGCTATACTCTGATAGGTGCAGAAGTTAAAAATGTGAAATTAACCTTCACTGACAAACAAAATACTGAAAAACTTAGCTTTAAACCTCATTAACACTAGCAATTGAGATGTACTTCTCTGAGTCACATCGAGTGCGCGCGCACATCATTTGATGTGACTGGCGTAAAGCAAGCAGAACCACGAGCCGCTGTTTCAATGCTTGGCATGATACATTAACAATATACGTAGCAGATTGTTCGAAACATACTCCTCAGTAAGAGTAATGCCAATTGGATTAATATTTAGATAATAGGAAAAGTTAACTAAGGAACCAGAGGGTATGCAACACATCGCTCACAGCCATTGACGCTACGCCCCTAAAATTAATAATAATAATAATAATAATAATAATAATAATAATAATAATAATAATAATAATAATAATAATAATAATAATAATAATAATAATAATAATAATAATAATAATAATAATAATAATAATAATAATAATAATAAGAAGAAGAAGAAGAAGAAGAAGAAGAAGAACAACAACAACAACAACAACAATAATAATAATAATAATAATAATAATAATAATAATAATAATAATAATAATAATAATAATAATAATAATAATAATAATAATAATAATAATAATAATAATTATAATAATGATGATGATGATGATGATGATGATAACAACAACAGGGCTCATTGAAATATATGATTTTATACAATTTAACATTTCTGTAGCATTAGCCGTTTTTTAAATATTCGTTACTAAATCTTCAAGTTTCTACAGGTTGAACTATCCTAAGAGGCGGAAAGTTCTCAGCCTAATCAAGAACACAAAGTATATAAGAAAAACGCTTTCTTTTTCCTTTTTCTGTTTCTTTCCTTTACTTTTTCAATATATTTGTAAATCAATACAAAGTCCAATGGCTTTCTAACTTTTATATACCTTCGCCAGAATAACACTTGTTTAATTTTGCAACATAAGCATCCGTCTCAACTATAACCTCATCATTTGGTGTGAATCTTCGCTTACTCAGTCATTCCTTTTGTTTTCGGAACCAAAAATAGTCGCTGAGAGCCAAATCATGGGAATGTCCCAGAATGTGGAAGTATTTCGACGCGAATGCTATGTGCCCTTTTTTAGCAAAAACCCCACGTTATGAAGGTGCATTATTGTTAAGAAAAATAAGTTTCTTTTTCGCAAGCTGTGGACGTTTAGACTAGAAAAACCCTTTCAGATGGTCCAGTAGTGAAGCGTAATACTCCCAGGTGATGATTCTACACTCTCAGAGGAGTCTGTGGGCACCACAGCATGAGAATTGTGGAAAGCTGAAGCCAAGACTCTTCCTGAAGATGAAACTGTTCTTATTTCTTTGTTGATTTTTTACCTGGGCCTTCTTTCTACGAAACATATGTTTCATCTACTATTATGAACTTGTATTTGAACAGGTTTGAAATTGCATTTGAACAAGTCTAAACATTATTGAAAAATGTTCATTGGGATGCATTTTTGGCCCATTATTAACGAACAAGGCACTCATTGAGTGGAAAGTTTCCTCCTATTCAAAACTTGGTGTAAAATCTAGTGGAACGGCCTATCTAGGTCCTTGCAATTCAGCCAACTCGCGTAACTTCAGTTGGCGATCAGTGAGTCAGTGGGGTTTAAGAGCCCATCAACAAGGTCATTTGGCTCCAGTTTGTGATCATCTTGTGATTTTTTGTCACAATCTCATCGATCGCAGCGTTTTTGGAACGCGCTGAGCGCCCATCATTTTGAATGGTTGTGCGCCCACATCAGTATTTTAACCTCGATATTGAAGGGAAAGAATCCATTAATGTAAAATTTACTTCACTTGTATTTCCGTAGGAGTTAAATCCTTCCAAACGAAATATTGTGTTACAGTTCGTATTTCAGAATTATGCGTTATATAGAAAATGTTAGCATTACTTGTTTACAGGATCGTCACAAATAAGAACTATACATCGCAGTATCTAAAAGGATTGATATCCATCAAATTACACTTTACAATTCTGTTTTTCTAAACCTCAGCCTTACAGAACTATTAGCAGTCATGTTATCAGCAAATGCATTCCATCAACCTGACATTCACTTAGTAAACTTCAGCCTTGCCAAACACTTGGCAATGATGTCATCAGCAAATATATTCCATAATCTTCCTTTCACCATCCTCATTTCATAAAGCTCAGCCCTACGGAATGATTGGCAATGCTGCCACCAGAAAAAAGAATGTTCCATCATTGAGAAAATCTCAGTACTACAATACAATTACAATGATATCACCAACAGACATATTTCATCAACCTGACCTCGCCAGAGCACATGCATTTCATTAGCCTGACCTCTGCAGTTCTCCTTTTTTGACCTCAGCCCTACAAAAGTTTGGCGATGATGACATCGGCAGAGCCCACCTCGGTAGCGTGATGGTTTGCGTGTCTGCCTCACGGGTAAGGTTTTTTTTCCGAGGTTTTCCCTTATCCTGAGAGACGAATGTCGGGTAACTTAAAGGTCCATGGACCTCGGGCTCATTTGAGCATCAATTCACCCATTTCATTCATTCACCGTCTGATATGAGGTTGGAGGACGCTAATCAAAAAATAAAAAAATAAAATAAAAATAAAAATAACCTGGTTTCCACGAGCCTTCTTCCTTAACCTCAGCCCTACAAATCAATTGCACTGATGTCATTGACAGATGTATTCCATCAACCTGACCTCCACAAGCCTTCTTCCTTAACCTCAGCCCTTCAAATCAATTGCACTGATGTCATTGGCAGATGTATTCCATCAACCTGACCTCCACAAGCCTTCTTCCTTAACCTCAGCCCTACAAATCAATTGCACTGATGTCATTGGCAGATGTATTCCATCAACCTGACCTCCACAAACTTTCTTCCTTAACCTCAGCCCTACAAATCAATTGCACTGATGTCATTGCCAGTTGCATTCCACCAACCTGACCTCCACAAGCTTTCTTCCTTAACCTCAGCCCTACAAATCAATTGCACTGATGTCATTGGCAGTTGCATTCCATCAACCTGATCTCCACAAGCCTTCTTCCTTAACCTCAGTCCTACAAATCAATTGCACTGATGCCATTGACAGATGCATTCCATCAACCTGACCTCCACAAGCCTTCTTCCTTAACCTCAGTCCTACAAATCAATTGCACTGATGCCATTGACAGATGCATTCCATCAACCTGACCTCCACAAGCCTTCTTCCTTAACCTCAGTCCTACAAATCAATTGCACTGATGTCATTGGCAGTTGCATTCCATCAACCTGACCTCCACAACCCTTCTTCCTTAACCTCAGTCCTACAAATCAATTGCACTGATGTCATTGGCAGTTGCATTCCATCAACCTGACCTCCACAAGCCTTCTTCCTTAACCTCAGTCCTACAAATCAATTGCACTGATGTCATTGGCAGTTGCATTCCATCAACCTGACCTCCACAACCCTTCTTCCTTAACCTCAGTCCTACAAATCAATTGCACTGATGTCATTGGCAGTTGCATTCCATCAACCTGACCTCCACAACCCTTCTTCCTTAACCTCAGTCCTACAAATCAATTGCACTGATGTCATTGGCAGTTGCATTCCATCAACCTGACCTCCACAAGCCTTCTTCCTTAACCTCAGTCCTACAAATCAATTGCACTGATGTCATTGGCAGTTGCATTCCATCAACCTGACCTCCACAAGCCTTCTGCAGTAAATTTTAGCCCTTCGAAACAATTGATAATGATATCATCAGTACATACGGTCCATCAACTTTACCTTTACAATTCTCCTTTAATGTACTTCAGCCCTACGAAGCAAGTGACAATGAAGCCATCAGTAAAGAAGTCCATCAATCTGACTTCACACTCTGACTCACCTCAAAGAAAAATTGCTAGTGATGCCATAAAAAATACATTCCATCAACCTGACTTTCAGAATCCTCTCTTGAACCTCAGCCTTTCCAATTGGCAATAATGTTATCAGGAAATTAATTAAGCTATCCCCTCCCCGCAAATACTGTTTTTCACCATCCTTAACCTCAGTAAAACAAAACAATGGCCGTGCAGATTTACTCCATCAACCTGCTTTAGTAAAACCTCAGCCCTATTAAACAATTGGCTATGCTGCGATTTATACATACTCCCATGAACCTGTACCTCGCAATCTTCCTTCAACTCAATAAAGTTAGACCACAAAACTCATTTCTGAGGCTCAGCCCAACAGAACAATTGCCATGAAGTCGTCAAACATATATATCCCATCAATCTGTCTTTCACAAATGTTGTATAGTAAACCTAAGTCCTACAAACCAATTCGCATAGTGTTCCCAGCAGATTTGTTCCATCAACCAGTGTGTGTGTGTGTGTGTGTGTGTGTGTGTGTGTGTGTGTGTGTGTGTGTGTGTGTGTGTGTGTGTGTGTGTGTGTGTTGGCGAATAGCATAACTCAAAAGCGAAAGGTCTAAATTAACCATCTTTCAAGGATGTGACACAAAGGTTTTTCAAGAAAATCCCCCACCCTAGACTACCGTTTACATAGAACAGTTTCTGAAATTTTTTATTTTCTTAAAATGGCTCAAACGATTTTGCTTAAAATGCCATATATTTAAGATATTTTAATGCCTAATGAAATGTATATCTTTAATTTTCTAGGAATAACCTCTGAAGTCTTCTTCATTCTGAATGACTTCTGCGTAACTGATAAGTCGTAAGAGACACAAAACTTGTAGATCTTATAATGACTTAAAATTTACATTAAATCATTTTTTGTGACGTTAAACATTTTAGAAATGGTCCTTGTTATGGCTCTGAATTTTCAAATGGTTGTACTGTTCTCAAGAATAAAATCGTTATTTGAGTATCTTTTTGAGGGGTTCCTTCCCCCCCCCCCCCCTTTCTCTCTTGGATATGCAAAGAGAATGGAATTTCCAAGCCGTCACATAGCGACTAACTTTTAAAATTTTTAGTGTTACTTAAGCCTACTGTCTTCTCATAATCCCCTTGTATGTACAAGGAAATATGTAATAACAAAAATTATACAAAATGTTATCTTGATTAATAAGAAGTATATAGAACACGTTTTTGTGGCAATATTTTGTTGAAGAATTTTCAGTAGAAATTCATGTGAATGTAAAACAGATTTTTACTGTATCAACCACGTACTAGTAGGTAGAGAAGGTATTGAATTCCGTCCAAAAGCTCGTTTTGACATTTCATCAGAAGAGCATGTTTTGAGCTCCTGAACCAAAAAGAGCTTTTTTAGAAAAAGGTCCACGAATATGTGTGCCTGTGACCAGCATAGTTCAAAAATGAAAAGTTGGGTTAGTAGCAAACTTGGCATTTAAGTTTTGTATCTTACAAACATGCAACACCTAGATTTTCAAGATGTTCCCTAACCCCAAACAAGAATGGAGCATTTTTCGAAAAAAATCATATTCTCGAAAATGACTAACGATTTTGATTGAAGTTCCATAGATCAAATATGTCGATACACAGTTATTTCTCTGGTTGCATGAAAAGAGTATGGTATTTTACAACCAGCAAACGTCCAGTTCTTCATTCGTCTATCACTATTCCCTTTGTATCTATAGTTAAATGTGTAATGAAGTTATTTCTGCAAAAGTTTATCTCGATTGAAATGAATCAAATAACAAAATAAACTTTGGTAAGAAGATAAGCAAAGGATAGAAAAGGTAATGTGTATGTAACACGTCAGACTTTTTTGTGCAAGGTGCACAGTTTTTAAAGGAGCCATACGAAGTTAGACAATGTCATGCTATATGCTTTTCCTGTGGAAAAAATATTGATTTGGTAGCATATAAATAAATCAAAGGTACATACGCATGTGAAAAATGATACATAGATATTGTTGATTTTATGCATTTCAAGTGAAATTAAGTTCTGATTCGTGTGAAATACATTTTACTGAGCACATTTGGTCTAAATAAGATAAAATGTTAATCTTTTATAAAACTAGAGGAACAAGAGCACACTTATTCAGTCTTTCGACAGAGAAAAATGTTAACAAAGGGAAAAAAGGCAAAATAGGGTGTGATTTGAACATATCTGCAAAACGTGACACTCAGTAAAGGAGCAGAACTGACCCCTACACAACATTGGGGAATCTGTGTTGTCTTAATGGTAAATACATTGGAGTTCAGACAAATGAACCTCAGGCGATTTCACTTCCATTGCCTTGTGATCGTCTTTTGTCTTCCCGTATATGCTTATAATGGATTCGCCATGACACATGCGCATTGAAATATTACTGTGGCCAAACATCTGTTGTGGCGAACAAAGCTTTTGCCCTAAAAGACGCCCTTAATACATAATTTAGCACATATTAAAAGAGAATTGAAGCACTTCAGCACAGTCGGTGCTAAATTAAATATTACCTAGCTTTAAATTAGCTTCTACGACAAATAAAAATGATTCTCTGCGGTACACGCTTGCTAGAAAACTGAAATAGTAACGTTTTACATTACAACAGAATAGCAACTTCACAATTGGAAACACAAATTACTAGAATCAGCACATACGTAGTTTAAGTTCTTTAAATCACTGCACAAAGAAGAATTTAAGTTACTAAGCATTCCTAACCTAATTCTCAAAGCCTTCTAAATCAATTCAGAAAAAAGGCGCGAAACGCGAGTCAGATTCTGTGTTATCGTGCATTTAAGAATATATCTTCCACATAGATTCCAGTATTTAGTTATATCTTAATAAAGTTGGAACAGAGTGCTCTAAGAAAGTGCAACTGCTTTACTCGTATCAAAATTCTGAACTCGTGTATGGCATTAATTTTTTTAGCATTTGTGCATTATTAACTACACTGAAAATAGAGATTTAAATATGTAGCATCAATAATTTCAGATTAAATGTCAAAACATTGATTGTTAAAGTAAGCACATGGCAGTAGAAACATTAAAAATAGCATGTTCCACAGTCATATGACTTTCTCTACCCAGTACAGTTTATTTTATATCTCTTCAACAGAAAAAATTTTTAAAATCTTATTTTTCTGTCTATTTCGCGCTAATCCAGATAAACATTTTCAGAAATGGTTTTATATTTCGGTTAATACGAAGGGGTCTTATCCTTTAACATCCTAACTAAAATTCTACTGTTCGTTTTTGAGTTGTTATTCACAGACATGCACACACACACACATACACACACACACACAAATCAAAGGACTTCAAAATATGTCTCTGGTGTGTTATTTCAATATAAAATTCTTCCTTTTAAGTATGCCGTTCACAGATATATGCACACACAAATCAAGGGACTTCAAAATATGTATCTGAGGTGCTACTTCGATATCAAACTTTTGGGTGGAATACATCACATAAACATGTGTAAACATGTGGAAGTGCTGTCGTAATTGCCATATATGTGTATTGTACTAGGTAGAAATTTAAAAAAAATGGAATTAGTAAAGTACTTGGAATGCTGAACTAAACATATAATGTAAAGAAAAGAAACCAAAGCAGCTATCAAAGACACACGTCCTGAATATGCAATATTTATAATTAACAAGATAGAAAATATCCAGTAACGCATCTGTAACTGGAAAAAGAACCTTCTTTTGTCGAGTCTAAACTATAATTTGTTTTACCAACACGTAATGACCACATGCCAATTATTATGTGTGATGGTGGAGAACCAAGGAAGTTAGGAGTAATTAAATAGTGAAGATTACCTCGTAAGCGTCCATGACGTCGATGACCTTGCACTAGAATAAAAACAAATGAGCAGTAGAAGAAAGTGATTACCTTGTGTACAGCTGAAGCAAGTGTAACCTCTCCGTTGGTGGTCCAAGATGTCCGCTTCGAGGGCGGGTGCGACGGCGACGCACGCGTCGATCTATTGATCCACCGCCAACTTCTCCTATTGATTTACACCGTCTCGCACAAGCCACTGTCCTGATGCATTTCTTTGCAATTGCGTACAGGTGCTTATCACTTTCACTTGTTCCTTTCACAGTCAAACATTATCCTTTATTTTCATAACCAAACACAACGTATTCTTACAAAACCTTATTTACTTTCTCTACAATACATTTGATATCGCAGCTTCACTGCACACATCTTTAAAGGTTTCGTAAAAAAGGCTTTTCACATACCTTTCTCCACCCACTTAGTCGGTCTGAGCACTCAGTTGATTAGGCGCTGGTCTACTGATCCCAAGGTCACGGGTTCGAACCGGGCCTATGCCGATTGTTATTAAGTGTGCTTAAAAGCGACAGTCCCAAGTCAGTAGTTTTACTGGCATGTAAAAGAACTGCGGGACAAAATTCCAGCACACCGACGGTCCTCATGATCCTGGCAATTAATAGCGTCATTAATGAATAAAATATTTATTTGTTTATTAATTTCTCTACTGGTAAGTAGGGGAGGTATTGTATTCCACCCAAAAATTCGATGTCCAGATTTCACCGAAAATATATGTTTTGAGACCCCCTGAAAAAAAAACAAAAAAAAAAACAACATTTTTAGAAAAAAGTCCGTGTGTGTGTCAGTCTGTGGACAGCATAACTCAAAAACGAAAAGTCGGTTAAAAACCAAAGCTGGTATTTAAGTTTAATGCCTTTCAAGGATACGACACGAAGATTTTGAAGAAAATAGTCATACCCTAAACTACCCTTTACATGGGAAACTTTTCAAAAATTTTGATTTTCTTGAAAATGGCTCTAACAATTTTGATTAAAATGCCATATGTTTGAGATATTTTTATGCCAAATGAAATGTATATCTTGAATTTTCTGACTATAGCCCCTGTAGTCGTATTTACTCTGGACGACTTTTGCATAACTGGTAAACCGTTAGAGATAGACCAAATCATACTATACAAAAATGTAGATCTTGCTAAAATACACAATTTATGCCTGAATAAATTTTCTTGTAAAACTTTCGTGAAATGGAACATAGTTGTTCTTTTTTTATATGTTAAGCGTGCAAAGAGAACGAAATCTCAATGCTTTAAAATATTTGACTATCGCACGAAGTCTACTGTATTCCAATATTCCCGTTGCACCTACATGGGAATAAACATTAAGATAATTTGTACAAATGTTTATCTCAACTAACACGAAGAAGATATAGGAATAAGAGTTTGTAAGAATGGTTAGTACAAGAGTAGAGAAAGTCATGTGAGTGCAACACATTAGATTTTTTTTCTAACCATTCTTTCAAAACTATTTTTACAAAATCTCATTCTTCTACCTACTTCAGATAAACCTTTGTAGAAATAGCCTCATTATGCACTACGTGGCAGGTGCAAGAGGGTCATTATGTGCTGGTCTTGAAGTTCCTCTCTTTGCACGACCTCGAGAAACAATGGAGTAGCTATTTAGTCCTTCAAAAACGTACCTATTTGAAAACTCATACCACCAACCTAGGAAATTATGTTTAAAAGCTTTTTTATGGACGCTATTTAACTGCTATGGTTCTCAGTGTCCCATTATATACATATAACGTCCTTCAACCGGTTAGGTCGGCGGTGCTTAAGTACAGAGGAGATCGAAATCACCTCCTTCCACTCGCTGTGACAGAATGACGCATTTATTCGTGGCTACAAGTTCCAGTGGCGATACTGTGCACTCATTCTTATGTACAGGAAATCAAGGCGTACACATTCGTATTCTACTCCTGGTTAACACACGATGTTGCTGAAGATTTTGTTGGTACCATTTACCTTTCAGAAGATCTTCAATATTTGGTGCAAAAGATGAGTGCACAGTCTCAAAAGATAAGCAAGGGATTGTCACATCTTGCTTCGATACTCACATTTAATGTAGTTCATTTTTGAAAATGTTTGCAGATATAAGTGTAGACAAAGACTGACATTAAACTAGATGCAAACAAACGTAATCTCGGATACTCACAGCAGGGCAGAGAGCTAAATAATTTCCAAGACCTCCCAGAGGGGAAAAATCTCTATGCTGGTACCGGAGATCGAACCCGGATCCTCCGCGCCTGAGGCAAGTGCGCTAACAACTGCGCTATGGAAAATTCAAACGAGCGCAAAATAATTGGATTTTGGTTTCAAATGTTTTAGGTCTTTAAATTGTGAAGAGAATGTGTCGTACAATTGCTTCAAAAGTTCGTTGTATTTTTCCATGAGAATAACGTTTGTCGTAAACACGGAACGTAAGCAAGGGAAATGGTATAAATCTTCAAATACAAGTCTTAGAAATCAAGCACTTAACTTGCCTTCATTTCGAAAACAAAAATATTCCTCCTCCCATTGAACTGTATGTATTACTATATATACTCCGTGCCATCCGCCTCTGATTAGCAGGCCAGGTTCTCCTTGCCCTGGTCAGTGGAAGTGGACAAAATAACATGTATAGGGGAAGCGAGCGTGTGCTCGCTCGTAGAGCACCCCTGAATTAGGTCATATGGACAATGCATGAAATGGGTGAAATGATGCTCAAATGAGCCCGGGGGCCATAGATCTTAGAGTTATCCGAGATACATCTTTTTAGAATAACGGAAAACCCCGGAAAAATCTTGCCCTCAGGTAAAACACACACATACGCGCGCGCGCGCGCACACACACACACACACACACACACACACACACACACACACACACACACACCACAAGCAAAGCATTTCCTAAAATTTATTTTGGGATTTGGTGGTCTCACAGCAATATTCCCTGCGAAATCTCGACCTCAAAACCCAATTCTAGCTGAAAATTCGCTTTAAACTTTTTCCTAAAGGATTACTGTCGAATTGTACATAAAATGTGACACTTCCTTTACTTACTATAGGAATGTGGTAGAAAAGGTAAAACCTGATGTGCAACACTCAGAAAACTACTCTACCTATTAAAACTTATCACATGTCCCTTATCTATCTACTAATAATGCAAAAAGAGAAAATGTGTGTGTGTATTGTATGTGTGTATGTGCGTGCATGTGTGTGGGATAACCTCAAAAATCATGCAACTGATTTTGATAATTCTTTTACTATTGAGAAGCTGCGTCTCGGCGATTCCAGGTAATTGGATGGTTACAAAGAATTAGCAGAGTGAAAGGTTAAAATCGTAGAGTAGCTTGGAAGTACATAGACTTCTAGGAATTAAAAAAGGGAAGAGTGGTCCGATAGTCAGCGAGTAGAGAAGATAGATGAACCTCTCTTATAAGCAGCGTGGTAAATAGGCGACGAGTGTAGAAACCACACGTAACCGTCTATCGCTGCGCTTTAGCAACACGCATTTGGTTCCTCTGCAACGGTCGTCGGAGTAATACTGCCCGTAACGTGCAGAAATGTACTCCTGCATGTAGTTATAAGTTCTACAAGCAGTATTCAGTTTCTATTATATTACATCAGTCGGCAACTTCTCAGAGACTTTGAGTTTAAGGATTCATTAAACATTATATACAACGAGTCTGTGTTGTTCTTAACCAATAAACTATTCGCGCATACCCTGAGTTAAGAATCTCATCGCTCGAGTGAAGCCAGGTACGATATTGTGGATTTAAGGTCCACTGGCATCCAAAACACATAATTATGGAACACAAACACTGCTTCAAATGAGACACCATGTCGAGAGGCGAGAGTGGTACATCAGAGTGTAGCGTTCGTATTTGTCAGCTTCACCTCTATTTCTTTGTAGGTGTTGAACGACCATTTTGTGAAATCTGTAGGTTTTATAATAAAATAATTAAGGGACAAAGAGGAGGTACGAGGGTTTAAAATATAATCTATGTACTATAACTATTTAAAAAGTACTCGACCATCTTGACCAATGATTGTTCCATCACCAAAGGGTACGTATAGGCCATGCAGCATTTGTCGGAGAAGGTTAAAGAAGTCCGACGTTTGCCGACGTTTCATATTCCTTTGTGTGAATATCGGGGGTCGGCAGTGAACCCTTTCATAATTCAGTGCTGGCACTCACGCTCCATGCCGTTGACGGTGTCGAGCGAATTCGCCTTTCGAAATGTCAGTCTGTCATCGGTTGGTTAAAAACAAAAGAGATAAAATGAGAAATCGAAGATACAGCATCTCCCAAAGGCATATCTCTTCACACTTAAAAACACTCTACTAGCCTAATTAACGAAGAGAAAATTCTCACTTTTATCATGCAAAGTAAAAGAAAAAAATCTGATGTGTTGCACTCGCGTGACTTTCTCTATTCTTGTACTAACCATTCTTACAAACTCTTACTCCTATATCTTCTTCGTGTTAGTTGGGATAAACATTTGCAGAAACTGTCTTACTGCGTATTTCCTTGTAGCTAACATATGAAAAAATGAATAACAACCTTCCATATGAGGAAAGTTTAAGTATTCCAAAACCCACACAAATAACAAGCAATTTCTCCGAAATGTTTCATTCCACAAAAAGGTTCATTTGGACATAAATTGTGTGTTTTAGCAAGATCTACATTTTTTGTGGAGTAAGATTTGGTCCTTCTCTTACGGTTTACGAGTTATTCAAAAGTCATCCAGAGTAAACAGGAGTATATAGGCTATAGCCAGGCAATTCAAAATATACATTACATTTGTCATAAAAATATCTTACACAACATTTTAATCAAAATCGATAGAGCCGTTTTCGAGAAAACTTTCCATGTAAAGGGTAGATAGGGTGCAGGAATTTTCTTCAAAATCTTCGTGTCGCATCCTTGAAAAACATTAAACATAGATAGCAACATTGGGTTTTAAACGACTTTTCGTTTTTGAGTTATGCTGTCCACAGACTGATACTCAAGCGCGCGCATACACACACACACACACACACACATGGACCTTTTTCTAAAAATGCTTTGTTTTTACGACGGCTCCGTGACCGAGTGGATAGACCGTTCGCCTGTCACCTAGGCGACCCGGGTTCGATCCCAGAGACCCGCATGTGGTATTCGTGATGGACGAAGCGGCGTCTGGACTTCTTTTCTCCGGGTTCTCCGGTTTCCCCCGCTACTCATTCCACCAATTGCTTCATCATCACCTCTCAAATCATCCATTTTACCTGCATTTCATATCCTCTTTCTCACTCTCATACCTGATGCTTGGTTGACCACTCGCTTCCAGGTCTTCACTCTGTACGGTCCATAGGTACCTGTGCTCCCCGACAGGCGACTGACCCTAGGCACTGGCTTGCAAGTCCTACGGGTTGTAAGTCCTACATAAGGAAGGATAATCAGATAAAGAAGAATAAGCTTTATTTTTTATTCAGGGGCCTCAAAACATATATTTCCGGTGAAATCTTGACATTGAATTTTTGGGTGGAATACAATACGTCCTCTACCTACTATACGTAGTAGGGAAAGTATGTAAAATGATATTTCAGATGGGGTTATGTCAGAGGGAGTAGTAAATGAAAGCATTTCAGAATCTTAGTCTCACTTGTCAAGTGCTTCACAGAGGAAGTTACAAATAGGAGAATATATTTATGATACTATAAATAATGTTTCTGATGACATAAACATAATAATAAATTTAAAATTGCTTACTAAAGCGTTGTATGAAAGTGTAAGTTGGTGTTCATTGTGGTGGAGACATCTAGGAGATAAAAGTAAAAGATTTTGATAGTTTTTTTCTTTTTCTTTCTTTTTTAATTTATGTTTGAAAGCAATTTCTGAAAAAGTAAAATTTTCTATACAAAAGCTGCGTTATCTCAGAAACTAATCGACACTAGGGGCTGAAAATGTTACAAAACATTTGCACCTGAGCAGGCTTTATTTTAAAGAAAACGTTTTTATGCAAATTGATGGGTTATTTTTTCCATTAAAAAAAAAAAAAATTAACAGCTTTATTAAGGCAATCATACCTTTCCCTTTAATGAACAGAAGTATTTCATGGCATTTCGACTCACCTTATTGTAGACAACACGTTACAAAATTAGGATTAGCGACGCGCCTTGAGCCTCTGTTACTAAACTTCTACTTTTGTAACTAGCAGTCTAAATATATATTGGGTTTTGCTTTTGAGCTTGCTCCAGCAAGAGCGCTTTGTGAAATAATGTGCACTTTTTAATAGTATAAAAAGCTCTGGAGATTGAGCTGGTTTTCATTACTGAAAATGAAACTAATAAGTAATAAGATTGTTATACTTCGTTTTTTAGCAACTTTAGAAATGCAGCTTCATTTATATGAAAAATCTTATGTGTTGCACTCACATGACTTTCTCTACTCTTGAACTAACCATTCTAACAAACTCTTATTCCTATATCTCCATGTTAGTTAAGATAAACATTCGTACAAATTATCTTATTGCTTATGTCCTTGTAGGTGCAAGGGAGATATTAGAATACAAAAGGCTTTGTGGTACAGTCAAATATTTTTGACCTTTGAGATTCCGTTCTCTTTGCACGATTAACATATAAAAAAATGAACAACGTTGTTGCATTTCGCTAAACTTTTAAGTTTTCCGAAACTCACACACATAACAAGGAATATCTCCGAAATGGTTCACCCTACAAGAAAATTTATTCAGACATAAATTGTGTATTTTAGCAAGATCTACATTTTTTGTATAGTATGATTTGGTCTATCTCTAACGGTTTACCAGTTATGCAA
The DNA here is from genome assembly GCA_030765045.1 of Tenodera sinensis. NCBI lineage: Eukaryota > Metazoa > Arthropoda > Insecta > Mantodea > Mantidae > Tenodera > Tenodera sinensis. The sequence goes on from CM060961.1 coordinate 212,030,332, forward strand.
AATTCATCCAGAGTAAATACTACTACAGGGACAATAGCCAGAAAATTCAAGATATACATTTCATTTGTCATTAAAATATCTCAAACATATGGCATTTTAATCAAAATCGTTAGAGCCATTTTCAAGAAAATCAAAATTTTCGAAAAATCTTCCATGTAAAGGGTAGTTTAGGGTGGGGCTATTTTCTTCAAAATCTTCGTGTCACATCCTTGAAAGACATTAAACTTAAATACCAACTTTGGTTTTTAACCGACTTTTCGTCTTTGAGTTATGCTGTCCACAGACTGACAGACTGACACACACACAGACACACACACGGACTTTTTTCTAAAAATGCTTTTTTTTTTATTCAGGGGGCCTCAAAACATATATTTCCGGTGAAATCTCGACATCGAATTTTTGGGTGGAATACAATACTTCCCCTACTTACCAGTAGAGAAAGTAAAAAATGTACTTGAATGGCATCCTACGTTTTAATGACTAAACAAAACAGGACGAAGCTGCTAACAGCTAAAGCAAATTTTATTTAAACAAAAATTACTCCATTTGGATATGAACGGGGAAGTTTAAAACCAATATTGATCACGTAATAGGTTTTACCCTTTCATCCCCGGCTACCCTCTCTGCAATTACAAATGCTCTCCCCTACCGAGTAGTAATTAATTTTCTGCAATCCTGGCGTTACAAACGTGCATCATGAGAATGAAAATAGTTCACGATTCAGTCTTTATGGCATTCCTGCTATAAAGGTTTGTCTAGCAACAAGACATGATGACGTAGCAAACATAATATCTGCGATGAAATATGGAAGTTTTTCTTCGCTTCCAGCACGGCTTTCAAGCTACGTTTGCTTCGGAATATTATTGTGGGAATTTTCTTCCTGCAAGCAATTTGCAAGATTGCGGGCTTCGCTTGGCCCGATAAAATTCGCTTCTATTTTAAGCTTCTGTACCACTCACCTATAGTAGGTGTTGCAAGCAAAAATTCAGTATCGAGACTTCAACAGAAATACACGATTCTGTGCTTGGGTGTGTGTGCGCGCGTGTGTGCGAAAAGCATGACATATAAGTTTCAAGAACATCCGCCCACCATTATTTTTTTACTTTGTTAAAATTGGCTGGAACACTTTTTATATAAATAAACTTATTTAATGCATACCGGGTGGAAGGAAAGTCATTACATTAACTTAAACCAGTGATAGATCTCGATATTTGGAACACATTTTGTATGTTATGTTTTTGTCTCTGACCATTTCCTACGGAGATATTCTAGTTTTCTCGAAAACAAGCTGGCAACACTGCAGATTGTGCGGGTGTCACTTTCCCTAGCTCAGTACATAAACAAACACAGTAACGGTGCGTCTTGAGAACATAAACAAATACCCTGCCTTGTCCTTCTGTGTTTACTGTGCGAGTGTAGGCCAATCACAAGCGTTAGTTCCCAAAACTTTAAAGCGAAAGCGAAAGTGCCCGACGTGTTTACATCCACAAACCAGGTCAATTCCCTGACCAACCTCAACGTAGCGTTGTCGACTTATTGCACGTGTGAAAAAGCTGCTTGGGATATTCCTTCACATCTTTTAAGTGATTAATTATTTCAAAACCCTGTGTAATGTCTCATAATTATACCGAAGTTGTGTCAGAAATAAGTTACTCTACGCATCTTACAAGTAACAAACTGTTATCTTTGTACATTCTTGTGGAACTACGCATCCAATTTGGATAAAAAACCATTTATTTTTTTCGAAATCGGCTGACCAAAGAACAAAATACCATTACACTTTTTTGTTTGTAATGCTTCTTTGAAGCACATATTAGAAGGAATGTAATGACTTCCCTTCCACCCTGTATATACGGTTGAACTTGATTTATGCGTATATCAAGGGGAAGAGGGACGATTATTTGTAACTCAGAATTACTTAAAATGATATTTTGATAATACATGATTATTTTGTTTAAAAAATGGGAATACAGTGGACCTCCGTGTGTAATATTTTACAAAGATATACACGAAGAAAACATTATTCTGAACTTGGTTCTGCTTTAAAGAAGTCAGTTAATTTGGCTTGTTTCACTTTTCTTGCATTAAGTGGATATTGATACTATGACGTCACAAAGCAAGGCATTTGTTTGCTACTGCAAGCATAAAGAGTAAACACAAGCTTGTACACCATTATGCCTTTTACTTACGTTCAAAGTTATATTAACATCTTATTAAAAACATTCTTTTCGTATTACCGGTATTCTACATGTACTTCGCCCAGCGAAAGTGAAAGAGAGGAAAAGTCAAAGGGAAGTGCGTATGAGAAGGTGGAAAATGACAAAGAGAGGGAGAAAGCACATCTTATAGAGAGAAACAGGAGAGAGAGGGGTAAGGAGTAAGTACGAGTAACTGTAAGAGGAAGAGAGTCAGAGAGAGAAAGAGGGAAAGAGAGAAAAATAATTTCCCAGTTATCAATATAACGCGAATACAAATAAAAAAATCTGATGTGTTGCACTCACATGACTTTCTCTACTCTTGTACTAACCATTCTTACAAACTCTTATTCCTATATCTTCTTTCTTGATAGTTGAGATAAACATTTGTACAAATTATCTTATTGCTTATTTCCGTGTAGGTGCAAGGGGAAGGTAAGAATACAGTAGACTTTGTGCGATAGTCAAATGTTTGAGATTCTGTTGTCTTTGCACACTTAACATATAAAAAAAAAAAAATGAACAACGATGATCCTTTTCACGAAAGTTCTAAGTTTTCCGAAACTCACACACATAACAAGGAATATCTCCGAAATGGTTCACCCTGCAAGAAAATTTATTGAGACATAAATTGTGTATTTTAGCAAGATCTACATATTTTGTATAGTATGATTTGGTCTATCTCTAACGGTTTAACAGTTATGCAAAGTCGTTCAGAGTAAATACGACTACAGGGGCTATAGCCAGACAATTCAAGATATACATTTCATTTTTCATAAAACTATCTCAAACATATGTCATTTTAATCAAAATCGTTAGAGCCATTTTCAAGAAAATCAAAATTTTCGAAAAATCTTCCATGTAAAGAGTAGTTTAGGGTGGGGCTATTTTCTTCAAAATCTTCGTGTCGCATCCTTGAAAGACATTAAACTTAAATACCAACTTTGGTTTTTAACCGACTTTTCGTTTTTGAGTTATGCTGTCCACAGACTGACAGACTGACAGACTGACACACAGACACACACACACACACACACACACACACACACACACACACACACACGGACCTTTTTCTAAAAATGCTTTTTTTTTGGATTCAGGGGGCCTCAAAACATGTATTTCCGGTGAAATCTCGACATCGAATTTTTGGGTGGAATACAATACTTCCCCTACTTACCAGTAGAGAAAGTAAAAGAATGGATTAAATGAAATATCTGATATTAACAATCCTCTATCGAAAAGTGCTATTAAAGAAAAAAGTAATATAACTAAGCTTACAAATAACCACGATATTCAATCCGACAACAGTGTTATAACAACAGGAGAACTTTATCCTACAGCTTATTGAGCTGCCAGTTCCGGTAATAACTTTTATAAAAGAAACGTGGAAGTGGTAGCCATTGTCACGCGGCCCAACCCGTGTCCATAACAAACGAATTTGGGCGGTGATACCACGTGACATTTCCATCTCGAAATACAGATACGAGTAACACGAGAAATATACATGACACCGTGTGGGAGTATCAAAGTAGGCAACATCGCTGTCAGTGACATCTGTCGACGTAGGGTGGAAGTGCCGGATTCTAACCTCTTCAAATATTCAGCATTTTGGAAACAATTTGCGACTACTCAACTTGTCAGTCGTGTTTCGCCGTTCTTTTCAAAGAGATTATTCCTGATACAGCATTATATATGTACTGTTTGAACAAAGCAGTTCGTTTTATAATATTTATTAACAGGGAAATTCTTTATTAAAATTATGTCTAAGCAAAGCTGGTATAAAATCACTTGAGGTACAAAAATACAATGCTTTATTTTCTTTCTTTAAATGTTACACCCCTCTGTCTGCTTTTGAGCCAGTATAGGTAGGCTTCGCTAGTAATTAGTTTTATTATTTTTATTATTATTATTATTATTATTATTATTATTATTATTATTATTATTATTATTATTATTATTATTATTATTATTATTATTATTATTATTATTATTATTATTATTATTATTATTATTATTATTATTATTATTATTATTATTATTATTATTATTATTATTATTATTATTATTATTATTATTATTATTATTATTATTATTATTATTATTATTATTATTATTATTATTATTATTATCAGTATTATTAACAATAATACCCATACTGCGACAATGCGCAGGTTCAAAATCAAACGTCTGTCAGAGTGGCTCAGTTGGTTAGACGCTGGTTTAGTGATCCTAAGGTCACGGCTTCAAATCCGGCCAAGACCGATGGGTTAAAAACGATGCTTAAAAACGACAGCTCCATGTCAGTAGATTTACTGGCATGTAACAGAACTCCTGCGGGACAAAATTCCGGTACACCAGTGACGCTGATGTGATCCTGGAAATTCACAATGCCGTTAAATAACAAAATAATTAATTAATCAAGGTCAAACGCCGTTGCATGCGCTGGTCTTTCTGGACTTACATTTGGCGCAAGTCGAGATCTTTCGATTTCCAGAAAATGTTTTCGTGATCCAGAGACTATATAAATAGACTGACTGGTGTAGTTGTTGCTTGTGAGACAGAGAGCAGTGAGTTGTCAGTCGTGAGAAAGTGAGTTGTGAGAAGCTGTGTCTTAGGCAGAGATAGTTGTGTTACCGTAGCAGTGCCAAGGACGGTTAGAACACTTGAGTTATGAGCAGAGCATTAACAGTTACTTGTTATTTGAGAAAAAAATAAAGCGACATTAAATAAACCGGTCTGGTCATTTGTAACAAAAGTAGTAATAGTAGTAGTAACAATAGGAAAGAGAATATTGAGTGTTAATAACGATAACTTAATCGTATAGAGGCAATTTAAATAACTGTATAATAATTCTCATTTAAAAGCCCATGCCGGTCTGAGTGGCTGAGTTCGTCACGCATTGGACTGCTGATCTCAAGTGCTTCAAAGTGTCAGCCCCATGTCAGATTTACTGGCACGTAAAAGAACTCCTGTGGGACGAAATTCCGGTACACCTACGTCGCTGATATCATCCTGGCAGCTTATAGCGTCGTTATTTAAGGCTTATGTAGGCACTCAACCTGAGAAACAGGAAACGATTAGCATTTCGGTAGACGGGATGTAATTAGTGGCTCAAACCTGGGTCAGCTATTAACCAACTAAGGTTAGTGTTTCTAAATTTCAGATAGATGCATATAAATTTGAGATTCTAAGATAAAAAATCTGATGATTTGCTCTCACATGACTTTCTTTACTCGTGTATTAACCATTCCTACAAACTGCTATTCCTATATCTTCTTCATGTTAATTGAGACAAACATTTGCAGAAATTATCTTTTTGCTTATTTCCTTGTAGGTGCAAGGGGAATATGGGAACACAGTAGGCTTTGAGTGATAGTCAAATCTTTTAAAGCTTTAAAATTCCGGTCTCTTTGCACGGCTAACATATAAAAAATGAATAACGATCTTCCATTTGACAAAAGTTGGCTTTCTAAAACTCACACAAACAATAAGGAATATCTCCGAAATGGTTCAATCTACAAAAAATGTGTTTGGATATATATATATTATGTGCTTTAGCAAGATCTAAACATTTTTAACAGTAAGATTTGGTCTATCTCTTAGGGTTTAGCAGTTATGGAAGTCATCCAGAGTAAACGGGACTACATGGGCTATAGTCAGAAAATATACATTTCATTTGCCATAAACATATCTTAAACATATGGCATTTTAATCAAAGTCGTTAGAGCCATTTTCGAGAAGATCAAAATTTTTGAAAACTTTTTCATGTTAAGGGTAGTTTAGGGTGGAGGAATTTTCTTCAAAATCTTCGTGTCACACCCTTAAAAGTATTTAACTTAAATACTAACTTTGGTTTTCAATGACTTTTGGTTTTTGAATTAAGCTGTCCACATCGATTTTTGGATGCAAGATAATACTTCCTCTACTTACTATACGTAGTAGATAAATTCAAAACGTTTCAGTATTAAGTGACATTGCAGTAAATCGGAAGGCTGGACACAATTTAACTGGAAAGGCATGTGTCCACGCGCCTTGTTGACTCTATTGACTGTTCGGCATTCAGCATTCGGAACTCGGTTCACGGCTCGCACATATTCTACCCACTTGATTCGCGGGGAGTGTTCTTGGATCATCTAATGAACGACATTAATTGCTTCAAACTCACACTTGCAATAGTGAACGTGGTAATAGTCTGACGAGGCGTCACGTATCTAATTCAATACTCAGGCAAATACAAATTGTAGCGGCAAAGGGCAATGAAGTGTATCATTACTTAGAAACCACTGCTACCCAAGCCCACGAGGAAAGTTAGCCTGAGGCAAACGACAAGCTACACAACGTTCTGCAAAAACCGCGCACCATTGCAGCATGCGCACTCAGATGTTTGGCACTGACATTCTTACATTTCATAAAATTCACTACTCATTCATCGTTCGTACTTTCACGTTCCATAATATTCTCGAACTTGATAACAGGATTTAGACAGCTAATAATGACTTTTCATTTGAGAAAAATAAATGTATTTTAAATGCAAACTAATAACAATGAATAATTCGGAAAATGTTAACTCCATAAAAACGTGACATAAAGTGTGATCTACATTTCTTTTTTCTTTTCTTTTTGGTAAGATTTTGTCTATCCGTTGCGGTTTGTCAATGCAAAAGTCATTCACAATGACTTCAGAGGATATTCCCAGAAAATGCAAGATATAAAATTCATTTGTCGCGAAAAATTTTTAAACAGATGGCATTTTAATCAAAATCGTAGAGCCATTTTGAGAAAATCAACACTTTCCATGTAAAAGGTAGTTTGGGATTGGAGGCTCTTATTTTTTAAAATCTTTTTGTTGCAATCTTGGAAACGATAAACTTACTAAGTTTGGTTCATAAAGGTTTAGTTATGCTGGTCATAGCCAAGCAGTTGCACACAAACACATAAAAGCACTCACATATATTTTTCAATGTTTTTAATTATTCAAAGAGCATCAAAACGTGCGGCGAAATCTCTATAGAATTTTTGGGCGACGGACTGCAATACTTTCTCTATTTACTGTAAGTACACTCGTAGCAGAGAAAGTTCAGTTCTCATACTTGTGAGGATGAGAAATCTGGAGTCTCAGTTTTTGTTACTTAGTTTCTTATCAAAACATTTGGAACGCTCCTATCCATTTGTAATGCGATAGACCAATAGGCCTTTCTCTGTACTCCGCAAAATCTGGAAGTATGCATGGAGTTGTGAGTGCGAGTGATTTTAACGTTAAAAGTGGTTAAATACCCTGTTTGAGACAGTTGCACTTAGTGACACTTGCACTCAACCACTCTTTTACCTGGATAAAACTCAGCCAGGGACACTCAACCACTCTGAGTTTGATAATCTTTCTCCATTGCTAGGTAAAGGTATTGATTATGGGTATTATTATTGGTATTGTTATCGATGTTAATCAAGAGAAAGTCGACATAGTCATTACCAGGGAACACCACGTGAAGGTATTCCTCCTTTGGTTCTTTTCCTTTATTTCTTTACTTTCTATCTTTAAACTGTATTAGGAATCAATCTTTCCAGTGGAAATAATCATTTTAATACTTTTATTAAGGGCATTTCCTTTTTTCCCAGTAGAACCGTCAAATTTTTGTACATTATTTGCATCCTGTCACGCTTCGTCCTTTAACAGTAAAAATATATTTACTGTATTTTTGTACATATGCCATTATTGTAGGGAAATGCATGAATGATTTCCATTTTCCTCCAACTTTATCAATGCTTCATTACTTATTTGATCACAGTTTATTGCTGATTTTTTCCATTTATTGCCTTCAAGATTGAGATATTTTCCTTTACATGTATGAATATGGTACATTTTCTCGAAGGGTATTAACCAATCTGTGTACATTTGGATGTGCATTCGTTAATAAACGCTCAGCCTTCGATTCCACCCTTTCAGAGACTTTTTGGATCTTGTCGTTTGCCTGAGCACTTCCATATAGGCAGCGCCAATGAACGTTTTCCTGATTTGTATAATTTTGTATATATTGATAAACATTATAGATCAACAGTGGGTTACCCTTGCTAGCTTTGGTGAACTTCATAATATCAGATGTGAAAACAACCAAAATGAACTTCAGTCTATCTCGGCTGAGTAAACTGAACTAAAAATACCACCTCTTAATTTACGCTTGACCCAAGAATTGATAGTTTCCCAGAATTAGGTGCAGCTGTCACTAAATGGTACTGGAGTGCAACTAAGTGCAAATGTCACCGACTCTAAGCACCAACGTTAAAGAAGCTACAATTAAAGAAGTATTTCCCAAGTTAAAGCCCCCTATATGGCGGTCAAAGTTAAAAGAACCTGTGCAAATGAAACAATTAAAAACAATTACAAGTATTTCTATGATGTGAAACGCTGGCTTTAAGTTCCAATACACATGACAAAGACATATAATCATTAACATAATTTCATACAAGGATTGATAATATTATGGTTGTGTTGACGTTAGTGAACGTGAATTTCTTTAACATGGGTTAAGATAGCAGTAATTATAATAAGTATTTAAATACACGTAACAGACATATGTGCATTGTTATTAACAGTACGCTACGAATGCACAAAATATGAAGGAAGGGACAGAGGTAGTGTTTAACGCCCGCTTTTACTACATACGGCACCGCAGGAGGTGACACTGATGGTACATGGAATGAAGATGGAGCACTGGTGGAATGAGATGGCGGGAGAAACCGGAGAACCCGAAGGAAACCCGCCCTAGCGTTGCTTTGTCCACCACAAATCCCACATGCGGTTGCCTGGGATCGAACCCGGGCCGTTTTGGCGAGAAGCGAATGGTCTAACCACTCGGCTACGGCGCGGCCGCGAAGGGAGAGACGAAAGAAGGGGAGCATCGTCTTGCTGCTTGTCAATACTGCTAATAGACTAAGAATCACAGTTGATATGAAACAACTCAGCAATCAAGTGCAGTAGGCCAAGAATATCTTGCACTTATGGATGTGTGTAAATTGTCGGGAAGTGTCACTTTGAAACAGTTATTCGGAACTGGAACAATTTTTGTAATTGGAATGGTCCTAATTACATTTCCCACCTCGAATCACAAATTCGCCACGTATTTCCGCTAAAGAAAAAGGCAGTTATGCCATTGTTTCACATAGAATGTTCCGTCCCCGGAGGCAGATCCTCCTTAATGATGGACATGAAAGAAAACCGACCAACTTCAATAACTTTCTGATCTCAAGTCAGAAAGCTCGGATTTCAGCGCCTTTGCGGCCATCTCAGTGAAATATGAACCAGTGCACCAGACGTCGACTGTTTACGTCACCAGCACACGGAATTACTACCAAGGAACGAATGAGATTGGACGTGAGTTTCTCATGGTTACAAGCGGCTCGTGTAAAACATTCATACCATCGCAGTGCTTTGCTGTCATTCTTGGTACCGTGCACTCGGTACTGCATCTTCACTTCTCTGGCGCATATATGTTTATACTTGTTTTGGAAATGCTGCATCACCGTTCCTTTGTTTGGCACTTCGTTGCTGCGCGCGTCTTTTGTTTCGTGCATGGAAGCTTTACGAATTATTGTCTCTCCTAGCACACTATTCGCTCGTTAACTTCACTTTATAGGTAATTCGACCTACACTTTTATATTTATTCCTGCTTTTTATCTCATTTCTTTTCCTCATGCCACGTATTTTCTTCTATGCGCGGTACGTCGACCTAGCGATTGGTTAACTGACGAACTGACTTGAAACTACTTACTGACCACAATTGCCCCTGCCGTCGGCAAGTTAAATACTTAGGGGTTACCTTGGACCTCACAATGTGCTGGTCCACTCACATAAAAAATAGCGCCAACAAAGGCAGACAGCGGCTAAAGTTGTGCGGCCCCATCTTCCGCAGCAAACAGCTGCACCTTAAGTCCAAGCTCGTCCTGTACAAAGCTTTCATCCCGTCAGTGGTTCTATATGCGTGTGTGGCCTGGGCAAACACCTCAAAAACCGCCCTGAAACAGATCCAAACCCTCCAAACCTCTCCCTCCGGAAAATCCTCTCTGCTCCCATCCTAATCACTAACCAAACCCTTCACCTGGAACCCGATCCCATCCATTCCCGAGGCAATAACAAAAAGAGCCTCTGCTGCGTGAGCGCACATCAGGAATCACCAAAATGACGTGATCGCCAACATCGGCAAAGGCGAGCCAAAGCACCGAAAACATGCTAGAATCAAAATGTTCTAGACGTGCCACGGCTCGCCGACTAATGCGCGTCCATGCAACCCAGGCCCTAGGACACACACTACGGTAGAGGTCTGTGCCTCGGAAACGCCACAGGAGCTGCAACCTGGCCGCACAGGAAAACTGCGGGAAAACTGTAAATAGTGTATATAGTGCAGTGAAAGTGCTAAGTGCTGGGACGCATTTTACTGGTGTGCCCAGTGGGCATGAGGGTGTGTGTGTAAATATGTATATATGAGTGTGTGTGTGTGTGTGTGTGTGTGTGTGTGTGTGTGTGCGTGTGTGTGTGTGTGTGGTGGGACATATGTGTGGTATGCCCAGGAGTGAGTGCGCGTATGTATCCGTGTATATAAACAAAGAAAACATATGTATTAAAAGGACAAAAAAACAAACAGTAAAAATAAGCCCAAAAACTGTTCTCGGTGAGCTAAGGCTGCTCACTGTATGGGTTTTTGTGAAAAAACAAACCAAACCAGAGTGCACAAGAAACCTTGTAAAATATATGTTCATGTAAATTTTAGCCTGTAAGCCGGGCCCCATTGTACCACCACTAGGCAAATATTTCCTTAATAAAATAAGTCTAAGTTTAAGAATCTCTGCAAACATACTCTAATATGTCGAGTAATGACGGCCTTAGTAGCTTTGGACACCTTACTGTTTTCCCACTGGCCAGACATCTTTCTGCTAGAATCAGTTTGCTGTCCATTGGTGCTTTTTCGAATTTTTAAACCTTACCCGTTATTTTCGTTTATACTGGTCTACAAAAATTAACTTTTTCTCTTTCACAAGAATTAAAATAACAGATTCTAAAAGTATTTTTCGTGCTGAATTCAAATATAATTACAGTTTGTCCGCATCGGGCAGGAGTTTTGTGTGATATTCATTTTAATTTTTATAATCTAAAAAATCCGTAACTAGCTATCTAACTCAAAATTATAACTACTGATTCTGACTTACCTAGAAAGTGGTAGATAGTGATTTTCGGGTATATTTTGCATCTGGAACGTCTCTCATTTTAGTCCCAACAGTAGTCAGCCACGGCGGCGCCGTGGCCGAGCGGTTAGCGCGCTCGCCTACCACCTAGGCGGCCCGGGTTCGATCCCAGGGACCCGCATGTGGTATTCGTGGTGGACGAAGCGGCGTCAGGGCGGGTTTTCTCCGGGTACTCCGGTTTCCCCCGCCATTTCATTCCACCGGTGCTCCATCTTCATGTATCATCAGTGTCACCGCCTGCGGTGCCGTAGTAGTAAAAGCGGGCGTTAAACACTACAACAACAACAACAACAGTAGTCAGCCAGCATATTGGAACTCCACTTGCCTTGGTACCTCTTCTCTATCGTAGAAATTTGCTGATGAAAACGCTCACCGTGTTCATCGCTGACAGCTCCAAGGTTTTCGGGGAAGAAGTCCAAGTGAGAGTCCAAGAAGTGAATTTTTAAAGACATGTTGCATCCCATAGCTTTATAAGAATGCAGAAGATCAGCCACTATGTCACGATAGTTTTCTGGTTTATGGTTTCCAAGAAAATTGCAACATAAACTTTTGAAAGACTGCCAGGCTGCTCTCTCCAGTGGATTTAACAGTCCCTCGAAATGTTCATCAGCCATTAATGATCGGATTTGTGGTCCTATAAAAACTCCTTCTTTCAATTTAGCATCACTGACTTTAGGGAATTTCGATTTCAAGTACAAGAATCCATCAGAAAGTTTATCCATAGCTTTGACGAAATTTTTCATAACTCCTAACTTAATATGCAATGGAGGTAAAAATATTTTTTCAGGATTCACTAAAGGGACACATGCCACATTTTTCTGGCCAGGGAGAAGGGATTCACGTTTTGGCCATGACTTTCTAACGTAGTGAGACTTCTTATCTCTGCTGTCCCACTCGCACAAAAAACAGCAAAATTTGGTGAACCCAAGTTGCAAACCAAGCAATAAAGCAATGACCTTTAAATCACCACAGATATTCCATTCATATTTTCCATATTGTATTTTCTCTAAAATTAGTTTCATATTTTGATATGTCTCTTTCATAGCGGCATGCGCTACTGGTATTGATAGAAGTTCATTGCCAATATGTAGCAGCACAGCCTTCAAACTTACTTTAGAGGAGTCTATGAACAATCGCCACTCATCTGGTCCATGTTGATGCCCAAGAGTTTCCATAAGTGAACAAATATTATTACAAAACACAACACCATATTCTTCAGAGAAGTATTCTTTGAAAACACTATGGCGGCTACGATAACTACTTATTCTTACATCTTTTTGGAGTAAATTCCACCCTTTGAGTCTGGAAGTTAAAACTTCAGCTTGCAGTTTAGACAGATTTAAATCCCGAATCAGGTCATTAAGGTCTTGCTGATTGGGAAAGTATGGTTCTATTGAACAGCTACTGGCTTCATATGGAAGATCATTTTTATTTTAATCTGAATCATTTTGAGTTTCAGTTAGGTCAGAATCAGAGTTATCACTTAAGGTTGTATCTACATATACTGGTACGGGGAACTCTTCACTGTGTAAGACAGGTCTCAATGCAGATTGCAAATTCGGACACTTAACTGTATATTTTGTTTTAGATGTGATTCCTTTAATATTTGTCAAACAAAAATAACAGTTGAATGATCCTTCGGTTCCCTCCAAATCATGGGAATTGCAAATGGCTTATGATGTGTACCATTTTTCCACCCAGTCAGCAGTCTAACACACGAAACACAGCATGTATTTGGGGCCCAACTCTTATCAAAATCACCAACTTGACAGCCAAAGTAAAGATGATAGCACTTCTTTACAAGTGGGGTCATATTTCACCTCTGAGACTTGAAGGTCAGCTCACCACAAATATAGCAGAAATTATCTGCATGATTTACACACTTTCTTGGCATGATGAAAACATTAAGCACTGAAATACAACATGCACAACATACACAATACACTTCTAAACAGAAAGGAAGGAAATATTTCACTAGTGAACAATGTCACAGTCAGCTCAATACTGACACATCACAATGCCAGACAGGTCTGAGCATGTCTAAACATGGATGAACCTGCACAGTCTTGTTTTGTGGTGCTTCAGCGTGATATTACAAATAATTTCAATATAATTTGAGTAAAATAGCTACATATGAGGTAAAGGTTCCTATGACAGGTCAAAGAAAACGCTAAAATCATATTTTGAAAAGTAGCTTTCACAGAAAAGCTATGCCTGATGGGAAAATTCTGACTACATATCTGAATTCAGGATGAAAAAATGCACTAGATTCACTATTCAGATTTCTTGTGAAAAAAATCTTGTCCACCAGTGAATTGGGAGGCGCCTTAATATCCATACGTTTAGGTAAAGTCCCTTGCAAATAAGGTGGTGTGACTTTCCCCAACTCGAGTCAATACTTTAACAACCGTTTCTTAGGAAATCTTGCAAGAAGCACTGCGTGATTGTGGCATTGTTTATTAACTAATATTTGCAATATATATATATCACTTGCATGATGTTCTGCAGACTTTCGAGTGGTACTGTTTACACGTTCCTACAGCTAAATTATGGAATTTGATTGTATTTGTTTGTAATTAATTGATGATAACTCCGTGATTAATAGCCTGTTAACCGAGTGAGATGGCATGATGACAACGCATGAAGTTCGCAATCGGAAAGTCACAGGTTCGACTGCTGCGGCCAGCCTTCCTGACCCTTGGGCTTTTTGGGGGGTTTTCCCGGGTCACCAGGCAAATGTTGAGGAGGATATTTACACACCCCCTAATTTCTTGTCCTTTCATTTCATTTCCATCTGGCTTTTCAGGCTCGTGTGTCGGCTGCGTTGCGGAGGTGGCGCCTCTCCGTGGGTGGTGAATGTGCTCTGTAAATAATGTTATCGGCGTTGAGGTGGCGTTGTGGTCGTCTGTCCTAGGGAGCACCAGTCGAAACCGAGTGACAGGCTATGCCACGAACCTGGCGTAGGGATGAAAAACTACCTGTAAACTTATAGTGGCCGTCCTCGGTGGGCGTCTCCTTGTAGCTCCCCAGCTACCCGTTGAGGACTATCATCTCATTCCGTCCATCCGGGGTTTGAAGTATAGCGTGATGAGTGCAATCAATCAATAACCGTTAGCTATTTCCTTTTGTATCATCGAATTGTCGCGTCAAGACCTTTGCTTTTATTTGAAAATGCCATGCAGTAGGAAATAGCTCTTGTTACTCCACAGAATATAGTAGTAAAATAGAACAAATGCCACGGATATTTCATTCAAATTAATAATATACATATAGATGGTCCCAATTGTAACAATTAAGATACAGCGGAACAAAAGAGAATTGAATCTCTTTATAGCTCTACGATACGTATGCGATATGAATATCAAAATATTTTAATAACCCCTTGTATAAGAAAGTTTGCTTTATTTCCTTTGTTCTTATGACGTGATCAACTTCGTTAGGAGGACATGCTAAATAATTGTACAAAGAGGGACTATTGTTAACATTAGAAATCAGTGAACCGGTACGTTTTAATTAACAACTCAGAAGTTTGTTTTTCTAGATGGTTGCAGACCAGAGACCAGAGACTATTCTAGTGGTCTGTGAGTGCAGGCTCTACATATTAACCTCTATTCCGTTGTGTATGTTAAGAGTTTATGTATCATGTGAAAACTGTGTATCGTTTATGCTATAAAATAGGAAACCAAAGAGAAGCTGCAAAGGTTTAAAAGTTCACCTAATATAATTTTCTAACACGTTACTCGGTCTTTCCGAACCATGATTGTTCCGCGACCATAAGACAATGCAGAATTTCCAGAACTTGAAAGATTATCAGGGAAAGGTTGAGGGAGTTAGTTCCCCCGACGTTTCGTATCCTTATGCCTGAATATCACGGGTTTTTCATCCGTGATTAGGAAGAGCCGCAGCTTTACGAAGTTGCAATTATAATCTTCGCAAAACTTAAAGGCATATGGAGGCGGGGCGTACTGCGGACTCCAGCGAATCCTACGCTTGCCCCTCCTACCAGCGCTGCCGAATGTGGTGCATGCATCTCACACAACCTTATGTACAGACCCTCTGCCGGTACACGCACTACGCTTGGCAACAGCGCTCTGCTTGAGCATTGGCCAGCGTTCACATGCCTTTAACTTTTGCGAGCGGTATAGTAGGAGAATAAAAATCTTCTAGATCAGGCATGGGCAAAATTGGCTCAACTGGGCCACCCCACAGAAACACGTTATTGCCTCACTCCACCTGCCAACCCTCCCCTAACTTGGTGTTCATGTTCCGACACGCCTCATTCAGTGGCGAGTATGGCTGTATCATGAAGAGTGGTAGAGAGAATTTGTTGTAAGTTACAAAAACAGGAAATGTCAACAAAGTTAACGCTGGTGTTTTAATCACACAAGCCGTGTGTGGGCAATGTTTAAGAGATGGAATCAGGACTGAAAAATGCAATGCCATAGCCAGGATATGAACCACGGATCTTCCGCTAATCCAGCGGCTGCTCTAACCACTAAGCTACCATGGTCAACTTGCCAGGCTGACATTGAATTCCCCAACCGATTCGTACTTTCCCGGTTAGACCACAAGGGAATCTCATATCAGAGATAAATATCCCAAGGGCGACTTACAATTGTAAGTACTTTATGTCCTTGGTTTAAGCAAACTTTAGATGGTAATTATTATTTATTTATGCCAACGAACTTACTGGTCACTGATCACAATGACCAATAGCTTTGGTTGTCTTCTAGAACTATTTCTGCCACGAGGTTTTGTAGTCCATATTTTCAGTGTCAATTACGGTTGCCATGAAGGCGTTTAAATGTTTCCTAGCTGATAGCATTAGATAATATTACCAACACACTATTCGATCTCGTCATTGAACAATTCATGAATCCAGTAACTCTTTGCAATTAACCGGCACCAATGCCCTCTGAGTATAAAAGAGTAACCAGTCCTGGACTTATTTCAATGGAATCCTTAGTCTGCTGTAGGATTCATGCTTTACATAGGGCAGTGTCTGTTTCATACTAGCTGATAGCTTGAAGAGTGAGAAACAAAATATACATTTCAACTTATTTTTGCTGGAATTGGATTCTTTGGAAATTACCGATTAAATTGGTACCAACAAAACTGATATGTCCTTTATTCCACACATCAAAGAGCAGTTTGTATTTTGCGAGCCTACGTATATGAATGTGGTTTTATCACCAAGTAGTTATGTGATAGGGTGTTCTGTATGTGTATTATATTCCCCAATTTTTATTTACTTTTAGTGGTAATGTTTGTATTTTTTAATCTAAGGAGATTTGCGAAGGCTGTCCACATAAAGCTGACATTAATTATGGTTTCATGGGTGATCAGCCACGTTAAATTAAAAAACATGTTAAGCGTTCGGCCTTACCAAACTCTATGGCCATCATCCGGAACTTAAACCGTACCTTGATAGCTTCAAGTCTTACATTAATTTGACATTTCCGGATGCACGTCACAGTCCTGAGATGTTTTTCGTGGCAACAAATTTGAAGTAATGTCCCTCAGTCGAGTTTCAGGTAAATTAAAAATACGTTTAACCCGTTTAAGGTTTAATAAGGTAGATTACAATTTTAATATCCGCTGGGACAGCATAACCCGGTTCCTCGCATGAAAAATGCGAGCACAAACCTTTACACTATGCAGCATGGAATAGGGGTCTATTTACACATTAACAACGTTTTGATCACTGCTCTGCATTCCATTATGTTTATATTCCGCTTCTAATTACGATAGCAATTTAAAAACACTGTATTTAAGCACTCCCAGCTAGCAAAGCGTCCTTGGTTCGGAAATAAATCAGCTGCAACCTCGATTTGGAGGTTCTTTTTGAAATTTCCACCACGTACCTACATAGTAGCTAAGAGTGGGTACCTATTGAATTGCACCCAAAAATTTTATACCAAGATTTCAGTGGAAATGTACGTTTTGAGGTCCCCTGAATAAGAAAACATTTTAGAAAAAGGTCCATGTATGTGTGTATCTGAATAACGTTAACTCAAAAAACGAAAGGACAATTAAATACAAAACTTAATATTTAGGTTCAGTTTCCTTTAAGGATGCGACACGAACATTCTCAAGAAAATCCCGCAGCCATAAACCCTTTACATAGAAACTTTTTCGAAAATGGCTTAAATAATTTTAATAAAAATACATGTTTAAGATTATTTTCATGACAAATTAAATGTTTATCTTGAATTTTCTGGAAAAAGAGTCTGAGGTTCTCTTGATTCTAGATGTCGTTTGCATAACTGGTAAACCGTAAGAGGAAGACAAATCTTGCCACACAAATGTAGATCTTGTTAAACCACAGTTTGTGTAAAATAATTTTTGTGGGGTTTACCATTTTCGAGATATTCCTTGTTATTGGTTTGAATTTTAAATTATCTTATACTTTGCTCAAAAGGGAAGTCGTTTTTGGTTTTCTTATGCCCTCACCATGCAAAGAGAATGGAATATCAAAGCCACCACATTGTGACCAGCTCCTAGAACAGGGGAAGACAACTTCGGACCGTGTGACGTATTTAAACGAAGAGTCAGCTTGTACGTTCGTGTAACGTCAGGCGAGAGCGGTGTAATGCTATGCTGCCTAGATCACCGGCGCTATTTGCACGAAACTGAATGAATATGAAAAATGCTGTTTGCAACATGCCCGGGGTGTTTAGGGAGAACCCTCTTCAGCCTAGTCTGAGGGTGTTTATTTGTTGTTTGAGGGATCTTAACGGCGTTAGTGCAAATTTTGTCTTGTATTTTGTGTTTTTGTTGACGTTGTGTAGTGGTTTTGTGTTTGTGTTCAGTTCCCCGTGTTTCACACTAGTTTGAGACCAGGCTTCAAGATGTAGAAACATTGTCAACTACGTTTCAGATCTTTGCGCTCCCGTATTCATTGGATGTTAACAATGTTTCTAGCAGGTAGCAAATTGAATTGATAAATTCACAGTGCGACGATTTGCTGAAGGACAAATATAAACACAAGGAAGACTTGGCTGCTTGTTATAAGAATGTTCCTCAAACCAGATTTCTGAGGTCATATGCCCTTGTTGCACGGGTATTATGTATGTTTGGTTCCACGTATGTGTGCGAACAATTCTTTTCGGTTATGAACCTTTCTACGTCAAAATCCCGAAGCATATTGTCAGATCACAATCTAACATGCAGTCTTCGGTTACAAATGTGCCGTACATTGACAAACTAGTTAAAGAAAAGCGAAACGGAAAATATCGGAAAATGTCCACCTAATTGTTCTGCATGGCTCTCCTCTAGCTCAGGCAAAATAGTTATAATTTCTGTTCTATTGGCGTTATAACATGACTGTTCACATAAACTAGAATTTATATATATGGCATAAAGCCGAAATGTAATTATTTATAATCTGTGACTATTCCGTAATTGAAACAGTCAGCATTAAGATTACGATGTCCCGTATGCCATTTCCTCTTGCCCGCTGTGACGACACACGTTCAACTGGCTTTCGGTGGGAGCATGTGAGCTGAGTGAACTGACGTCACAGCAGCGATACCTGTCTTCCCCTGTCCTAGAAGATACGAGTATGAGTATTCCTTAAGCCTACGACACTCTCCTATCCCCGTTGTACTTATAAGGAAAGATGCAATAAAACAATTTCTAAGAACGTTTATCTCGATTAACGTGAAGTAAATGGAAGAATAAGCGTTTGAATGAATAGTTTAAACAATAGTAGTTCAATCAAAATCATTTGAACCAGCTTTGAGAAAAAATAACGAAAAGTTTTCATTTAAAGGGCAGTTTGGATGGGCAGTTTTCCTAGAGAATCTTCGTGTCACATTCTTGAAAAAGCGGTGAACTTAATATCAGGTTTGTATTTAATCTACTTTTCATTTTTGAGCTATGCTAGACACACATACACCGGCATTTTTCTCAGGGACCTCAAAACATGTATTTGCGGCGAAATCACCGTATCAATTTGTGGGTGGAATCAATACTACCTCCTCTTACTATTGGTTAAGTAAGAGAGAAAGTAAAAGGTATAAGTATTTGAAAATTCAAACCATGAACAAACATCTCGGAAATGGCGAAAGTCACAAAAAAAGTTTCACTGTGGCTTTAACGAGGTCTATCTTTTTGTGCACTAATATTTTGTAAATCTCTTATGATCTATCACAGGCATGTCAAACATCGCTCCGTGGGTGTGAAGAGAGGGGTCTACCCCTCCTTAACTGCAGTAGCACGCGCTAGTAGAACCGGTTTTCGCTTTGTTTTTCCCGTTTTCCGATTTGATCATCACGGAGGGAGGGAAAATAGGGGAAAATTTTTCACGCCTGGTGAGTGCTGTTTGACACCCCTGATCTATCAATACAAAAGTCACTACAAATTAAAAGTACTTCATAGGCATTAAAGACATAGATTTCATCAACTATCTAAATATCTTGAATATACGATGTTTTAATCAAAATCGTATGAGACATTTTTTAAAAAGTCAAAAATAGCGAACAATTTTCCATGTAAATGGTAGTTAGGGATAAGGCCAACAAGTTCGGTATTTAAGCGTTTTTACTTTCTCTACTGGTAAGTAGGGGAAGTATTGTATTCCACCCAAAAATTCGATGTCGAGATTTCACCGGGAATATATGTTTTGAGGCCCCCTGAATCCAAAAAAAAAAAGCATTTTTAGAAAAAGGTCCGTGTGTGTGTCTGTGTGTCTATCAGTCTGTGGACAGCATAACTCAAAAACGAAAAGTCGGTTAAAAGCCAAACTTGGTATTTAAGTTTAATGTCTTTCAAGGATGCGACACGAATATTTCGAAGAAAATAGCCCCACCCTACACTACCCTTTACATGGAAGATTTTTCGAAAATTTTGATTTTCTTGAAAATGGCTCCAACGATTTTGATTAAAATGTCATATGTTTGAGATATTTTGATGACAAATGAAATGTATATCTTGAAGTTTCTAGCTATAGCCTCTGTAGTCGTATTTACTCTGGACGACTTTTGCATAACTGGTAAACCGTTAGAGATAGACCAAATCATACTATACCAAAAATGTAGATCTTGGTCAAATACACAATTTATGTTCCAATAAATTTTCTTGTAGGGTGAACCATTTCGGAGATATTCCTTGTTAGGTGTGTGAGTTTCGGAAAACTTCGAACTTAAGCGAAATGCAACAACGTTGTTCAGTTTTTTATATGTTAATCGTGGAAAGAGAACGTAATCTCAAAGGTCAAAAAGATTTGACTATCGCACAAAGCCTTCTGTATTCTAATATCTCCCTTGCACCTACAAGGACATAAGCAATAAGATAATTTGTACGAATGTTTCTCTTAACTAACATGGAGATATAGGAATAAGAGTTTGTTAGAATGGTTATTACAAGAGTAGAGAAAGTCATGTGAGTGCAACACATCAGATTTTTCGTTTTTGTGTAACGCCGTTCGCAGTTGCGCATGCTCGCAAATCACACTGGAAGACTTTGTTCTATTTTTTTTCCGTCAGTCTCAAAACATGAGCTACAGACCCACGTGTGCATTGACAATATTGGGCGCAGTGTTGCCTTGACCCAAGACACTGCGGATACTCAACGTAACTTTAAGCAGAGACCTTGTTAGGAAGGCGCCGAGAAAGATGTGGGTCATTTGTTTGCCGTCGACGTCCGCAGCATCCCCCGGACCTAACGTAGCAAACTGGGGCAAGTAAACAAGCTGTCGGGGGCTGCTGTTGCTGCTTCAACCCTCTTATGGATTGATCACTAGCAGCATAACATCTTGTGGTAGATTAGTGACCGGGCTCTTCTCTTCTCTTCCTTTGAGATCAGATCTGGCCAATTTATTACCGCAAGAGAACTCCCTCAACACATAATGTTATACTGGGCTTAAGATTTATATCCACTACCAAGCCTGTGACCAGTAAATAAAACGTTCAGTATTGTCCAACAGTTTTACCGAGCGAAATGGCCTCGCGGTAACTTAAGGGACTCTCATTCGATTCCCGTCGAGCTTAGGTTCTCCAGGAAAATTCTCTTTCCTTCTCATCTTTCAGGTGCGCATCCAGATTTCGTGGCGTTTGGTGTCGCTAGGCTACTCCAACAGTGGGGCGGGTTTTCGTGCTTGTCTGCCTGTGTCCTTTACACTCCTGTGGTTCCTTCTTTTCATCCCTTCCTCCTGGGGGCGGTAGCCGTAATGTATCTGGGTAGGTCTAGGTAGGTGTGCGGATTATTTTGCGTGTATTTATTCCATTTATACCCCGTCTTTAATGTTAAAGCTTACATTGGCAGTTTCTTTCGAACAAATGCTCATCAGCAATGATACTCACTCACTCTACTCTTGTGTTAATGTGCGTTTGTTTACGTTGGATTTTCTTTATAAACATTAAATTCACATACACATACACACGCATGCACACATACACTTACACTTTCACCCATACTTCCGGAGTCAGGAAAGTTGGGAAATAATCATGACTAATCCCCAACAGGGGATCGAACGTGGGAGTTTTGGGCTTTAGTATGGCTAGTATGCTAACCACCAGCCAATAGAGTGGTCAAAAGATTAAATTGGTATCTTGAGAGGAAAATTGGAGTTAGGCTTACAGCAGTCAGACGCCTGTCGGTGGGCAGAGGAACCTATGGACCGGACAAAGTAAAGATCTGGAAGCGGTTGGTCAGCCCAGTAGCAGGTATGAGAACGAGGAAGAGCATGATATGAAATGTAGGCGAAGTGGATGAATGGAAAGGCGATGATGAAGCAAATGGAATAAGTGGCGGGGGAAACCGGAGAATCCGGAGAAAACCCGTCCAGGAGCCGCTTCGTCCATCACGAATACCACATGCTGGTCCCTGGGATCGAACCTGGGCCGCCTTGGTAATAGGCGAACGGTCTTACCACTCGGCCATGGCGGGTTTATTTACGCATTTCGTTGTAGCTTTAAGGCTACACAAAGCTAAAGCGATAGTGCATTTTTTACAAAACGGATCGTCATGTGGTGATTTTGAATTTCATCATTTTTGTATTAGTACGAGAAAAAACAAATAGCGACTTACCGGTTGAGAAATATGTACGTATTTTGAAAATTCAAATCTACAGTAAAGAATATCTTGGAAGGGTTAGTGACACAAATCTTTTATGTGACATAAATTGTGTCTTGTAGTCACATTTATATATTTTTTTGTACTAAGATTTCTTCTATCTGTTACGGTTCACCAATTATACAAGTCATTCACAATGAAGTTATACGTTCTATACGTTTGTATAGTGTACAAATCTTAAAAATGTGGTATTTTAATCATAATTGTTAGAGTAATTTTTTTAAAAGATAGAATAATGAATACTTTTCATATAATGGGTTGTCTTTATTAGGGGATATTCTTTAACATTTTTGCGCCGTTTTCTTGGAAAACTCTGAACCTAAGTACAAATTTCATATTTGAGCGACTTGTTCATTTTAGGTAGGTATGCTGTTCATGAACGCACAGTTCACTGGTTCTTGAAAAAACAAGTAATTTGTGTTTGAAAATATCATCCAGAGAAAAGACACTTAAAAATGGACACATTGTATATATTTAGCCATGGTAAAGGCAACTCCTAAGGGAAGATGGCCCTGAAGAAAAAGCCCGGGTTCTCGAGGTTGTGGATTCTTCGAGTTGTTGGCAGCTCCACTTGATTTTTATTACTCGTGCTCTCCACGATTCCAAGCTCGACGAACATAGGCAGTGAAATAATGATGCAGAACATAAAATGAATATATTTCAATAAATTTGAGGAACACTAAATAACATTCTGAAAAATAAGACGTGAAATGAGGCAAAGCTGAAATTCTGTAGGACAACGACAGTACTGGGTTTGTTATTTGGAAGTTAATCATGGCTTTTAAAGTAGAAGGATACAGAGGGCCGAAATGAGATATCTGCGGAGTATGAGAAGCTGTACAAGAATAGACCTAATATGAAGTGCAGATATACGTGAAGAATCAGAGTGTAGAAAAGCGAAGTATAGCGAAAGAATGAACAAGGATAGAATACCTAACTGTGCGACCTCAAATATCTCCGAAATGAAGCAAAATATGAAAAATCCAATTGGTTAGGAATGTACCTATGTCAGCGGCTCACACAATGAGAAGGTACGCACAATCCATAAAAGTAAACAAGACTTCCAGCACAAAGTTACGTTTTTGTTAAATGAAACATGTATGTTTATTCGTATCAAGTTGTAAAGCAAACCTTCATCTAAAGGATGAGGTATAAACTCTTCCTCTCGATTCCAAAGAGTATAAAAACTATGACATTTTTCTGTGAATTTTAGAATTCCAGTTCAAAATAATTGATGCATTACCATTTTTAAAAACATGTTTAAATATAAGTATTTTGCCCAGAATAATAAAACAAATATGAAATTAAAGGCAAAATTTCAATTTATTAGAGTAAACAAGAAACTAAAAATGTTAAATTTTGGTAATGTTCATCCTTTAGCCTCCACAAAGACAAATACTTCCCAGTGAAGAGATATTGTTGTTTATGGCGAGAGGTGTGAAAGACTGATCGAGAAGTAGAAGAAAGAAAACATGTTTACTGAGGTTGAGCTGTCGGTAATCAGTTGAGCTTGAGCACTCCCCGTTGATGTGCTTGACAGTCTACGATCGACTCTATTCGATGACATGAAGGACTCCGATCTTCATCAATCAGTTGTCTGACGCAGATATATGAACGGGGTCTTGACGCAGTATTCCAAACCGACGTATCAAGATACAATACACATACGCACAAGGTGGAACTGAGTTTCCGTACCAGTGGCAGCACCAATGTTATGTTTTTCTGCGGTTCTTCGTACACATGAATACCTTTGTTTAGTACGCTCATATTTTTTATTTCCATGAGTTTGCCTATGTTTGATATTTCTTCTCAAATTCGCCCACTGAAAAAGGCCCCTGCAATGTCCCCAGTTCGTCGAGAAAAATGTCTGTCAACCCTCATCTACATATGAATATTATCTTGGGTAAAAAATGTCTTCCGACATTAAAGTGCGAAATAAATTGCAATTGTTGTAAATATATCAGGTAAACAGTTTGTTACGTTTCAAAACGCTGATGAAGACTCGTTTTGGTAGGCTAAAGTTGAGGATGAAACTGCTTGGTGTGCTATGGTGTGCTTGAAACACATCAGCACACGCTACTGTTGGTCACAAAGGGAGGGGAAGTAGGAGAATAGCTTGGTTCCTATTCCCCAAGTCTGATATTTAGGAATGCTGATAGCGTGGCTCATCCCCAACTGAAGACAAAGCAATAATTGAAGAGTTGTGGACGCAGGAAGGCAGAATAACTTTCCTGAACGCTGGTTGGACGTGGATCACCATCTACAGACCACCTGCATGCTCTGCACAAGACCGGACCTGAAGACACCTGATACTTTTGTGGAGTATTGCCAAAATGAGGCTACAAAACCAATGTTCAACTTGAAGAAGTAGAACTAGAAACCGCACAGTTATTATGTGTCCAACGTGACGGAGTACATACCGATCCCACGAATAACTAGCCCCAAGTTTGCTACTAAATGCGTTATTTATGCTTATTAAAGTCATTAAATTAAAGTACAGCTTATAGGGATATATGGACTTGGAACATACTATCCAGTAATTGTTACCGAGGAGATAAACTAAAATAATAAAACTATCTATAACAGGTTTATAAAGTCACCAATACAATATCACTGGCTGAGATGGTTATTCACAAAAATATACTTAAAAGCGAAATGTTCACGTTAGTCAAGGGAAGAAACTTCTATAGCAACTTTGGTGCTAGAAATGATCTGGAACTTTTGTGTCAAATGAGAGTCAATATTCATTGATGGTTCATTTCAAGCTACTAAAACTTAAGCAAATGTTTAGAGTTCGAGGACAATTGCATTTCATTGTAATTATGGTTCCTTTCTTCGAATTACAACATCCAAAACTAGTGCTATATAACTTAGTATTTGGTGGAAGATTGTTGTAAATACAGTTTAAAACTGCTGCCAAAATTAATATATTGGGTCTCTGAATAGGCCGTCGTTTTCCTTGCAACGATTATTTAATAATTTATGCTCTTTTACCTTGTGAAAGAACATTTACTTTAACTGGTACATAAAAGGTGGTGAACCTTAGAGCTTCCAAGTTGACGGTTGTATTGCTGGGGCTGTTTCCAGAACGCTGAATGACAAGAGGTTGAAATTACCTGACATTATGAGGCTCGGATTCGCGAAGTTGGGTTCAATTCCAGTTGTTCGCTCACCCGGAGCGTGTGTTTTGCGTGGTTTTCGCTCTTCGGTAGGCGAATGCTGTTGTGGTTTCTCTACCACGACTCCTCTCCTTTATTCGCTTTCATTCCATTTCTACATTCTAGACGTGCGTTCAGATTCCACAGTGTGAAGTAGAGCCAGGCAGATGGCGCAGGTACTTTCTCCAAGGCAAAGGTATTCCCCGTGTACGCAGAGGGCTGTCTAGGTTGTAGGGTCGTTGATCGTCCACCTTGGGTGGTTCCGATGGTGGGTTGGATGTTCGATCCAGGAAATGTTAGGGACTTCTGCGCGTCTCCGCAGCCTGTTTCCTTTGCTTCATCCCTTCTTCCTGAGGGATGTTAGCAACAATAGATATGTCTCACTGTGTGTGAGATTCCCCGCGCCCTCCATTGTCGGCACTACCTCACACTGCGAAACCTGAAGCGCGAAAAGAAATATAGTTTCCCAACATACTAGTAAATTCAGGAAGGACAAAAACTGACTTACGATACTTATACAAACAGTTGTTCTGTTTTTCGAATTGTGCATGTAACCAGATACATATCATTTTGATATTGGAATTGTAGACGGGCAAGACTTATGATTGTATAAAGAAATGAGGGGGAGATACTAAAATATTGCAATAAATTATCTCCATGTGCTAAAATTAATGCATAATGTAGTAAGCCTGGTTGCATTCACTAGCGATGCAATTTAGGACGTCAGCTAAATACAGCCTAGTATAGGTATTAAAAGTTACATTGAAACTAAGTCGAACAGAATACCTTAACTCAAGGTTTTCGTGCAATTTAGTGTGTTCAGCTATCGCAAAGATTGCTAACCACGTAGATAAAGTTCTGACAATTGTGATGGGAATAAGATCCTTAGAATTTACTGAGTCGTAGAATAACAGTGGTGTTTCATAGGCAAAGGAAGCTTGGTTTTCTGCAGCTTTAAGACTGACAACATTATGTAGCAACATTGATTGGAGTAATGCTTATAAGCGGAACTTAAATTAATGCAAGAGCGCGTATTGCTAAAACTTGAGTTTTCCCCTTAATGTTTTACTATCTTAAAGAAGTGTCTACTGTGATCAAGTATCGACACCCTCAGTGCTTAAAAACCGTGCCCAAGTTATGCAGATTTTATGGTAAGTTCAGCTTTACGTTCCAGGAACTAACGGCTATATACACTTGACATTATTATTGTTATTGCTATTATTACGGAAACACTTTTAAACCATAGGGCCTGGATAAGTCAGAAGCTACAATGTAATGGTTACAATTGAGAGTGGCAAGATTCAGAAACAGTTGAATCATCTGTCCACAGAGTGGGTCTGGGTGAGTCAGTTGGTTGGATGCTGGCCTGGCCTACAGATCCCAAGTTCAAACCCAGCCCAGGCCGATGGTGTTTAAGTGTAGATTTACTGCCATGTAAAAGAACTCCGCAGGACAAAATTTCTCCACACCGGCGGCGCTGATACGACCCTGGCATTGGACAGGTTTTTTTCTGAACAGTCAACTCACTTCGAATAGATATGAGCAGTCTCAATTAAAAAACAGAAGAAAAAGATATAGTTCTTCACTGAAACGGCATGATAATTATAGAGGATTTTATGAATTTAGAATTTGTTAGTGATTAAAGGATTTTAAAATTTAATCCTTGTTTTTGTGGATTTGTGATTGTTACTTAATTTTTATACTAAAATTTAGTTTAATTTAGAATTTTTATAAAATACGATTTAATTAGTAAAATTTAGTAGATTTAGATAAGCTGGAGAACAATTTTGGGGATAAAAGGAGGCACACTTACCGGCATCAGTTTTATTTGAGGCTAGTTCTAATCAGGATGCTATCATATCATGAATAGAAGAAGCAATCTTCATAGAAATACTGTAATATATAGATAATCTCCTTAGCGCGGTGGTTCGCTGCTGCCTACCAAGCGGGAGATCCGGGTGCGATTCCCGGTACCGAAATGGGGATCTTCTCCCGCTGCAGGATCTGGTTCGGGATGCACTCAGCCTCTTTAGGTCCCTGAGGGGTCAATTGAGTAGCATTTTGATTGAACAGTAGCCGCCCTAGTTGCGAAGAAGGCATTGACCATGTTCCACCCTCAAGTACTGCAGCCTACTCATAACGCCTGTAGTGGGCAGAGGAGAGAGACGCAGCGGCCTGGCGGTAGAACTTGACTCGGAAAGTGTTGTTGCGCCCTGGAATTAGTTAACTTTACTGTAATATATAATGGATTATCTGGACTTGTAACGAGTAGAGAAAGTGTAAATGTAAGACATTAGATTTGTTTTGCTACTTAAACAATTTAGGAGTATCATTTTGTGTGACAAAGCACGGACTACAGGCGTCAGTCAGGTGAAAGCATCACAATGTCGTTACAGGTTTGTCACTTTAACATCGATGGTAGACATTCAGATATTTAGGACCTCGCCTTTGGCGATATAATTGATTGCCTGTAGTTTATTTACAGCAGAATGATTTACACGTCCATTTTGATTACAGTTAAGGGCGATTTGAAGCTGTTCGCGGACGATTTATATAAATTGCATGACATAACCGTTCGAATAAACGATCTCTGCAATAAATATCAGTTTAGTATAATGTGCCCTGATGGTTTATATGATCCGCGGTGATGCCACCGTTTATTCTGAAGAGCCCAACAAAATTTAATACCCAGTTGTTCATTCCTCCTCATTTGATGGGCATTTTGACTTGTACTGTTTGAGGTGTGAGAATTTCATTTCCATCAATAGTCAATTACACTTCACCACAAGCGCAGCCTCCACTCTTCCAACTCCTCTTCCGTTCCTTTGTCCCTGATTTATCTTAATACTAGCAGAACCCGCAGTTCTAATCAAGTGATTGCATTACACGAGGCATTTCTTTCTCCTCTCTCTCCCTCTCTCACTCTCCCTTCTCCATCTCCCTTTTCCTTTTCACTCTCTCCCCTCTTGCTCAAACCGTTTTCAAAATCGGAAATATAATTCTTTTTTCTGGGATATTTATTAAATTTAGAACAGAAATAAATTGTTTGACAGTAAACAAACTTGTACCTCTTCCCCTTAAGATTACAGTTGGAACTGTACTGTTTCTGCATCTCATTTACATGCACGAATAATAGCTAAACTAGTATAAATACTTAAATATTCATCCTATCGAAGTTTTGCATGTCTGTCACAAACATCGTGCTTATAAAGTTCCTTAGAACCTTAATAGTAAACCGTATATTTAGATTTTTAAAAATATTAGGGAATTTCGTTTGGAAAAATATTTAGTATATCACATAGCACATTTTCTAAGTAAAATTTAAGGTATTGTGACAAAATGACAAAAGCCCAGTTCAGTTATTTTTTACTTATTTACATTTTTATCTTTTTTTTTTTTTTTTTTTTTTTACTTTATTTTCTTCTAAATGCACAACATAGTTCTCTTTTGCTGACGTTTAACAGTCTACAGTCATTCGTGATATTTCAACTTATAACTGTTGTCTTCTCGTAACCTTAACACTCAATTTTATGTCTTTCAGTTGCTTATTTGTCTCACAAAAACTAACTCTGTCGATACAATCACTCAACACTCATTAACTGCTTCACTTTCTTCCTTTTGACACGAGGATTCTCTCACGACGACCGTACAGATGCAGGTGACACCCCCACCCAATCCCTCCACCCCCCCTCCCACCCCTACACACACCACACACTAAAACTAAAAAAATACTAAAAGCTGCTTGCCCTCCGCGTTCCGCAAGCCTTATAGCGGCGATGACATAGCTAGATCTTTCTCGAAAATGCGTCTTTTTCTCAGTTTGCCAGTAGCCAGAAAATTCAGAAAGTTGTAGCAAGTCCTTTGTTTTGCCGCGTGAGTGGTGTGGGGTAGCTTGTCCTTTGTTGTGCAGCGGGTGCAGTTGTCACGGTACGTTACATATAGTTTTATAACAAGCGGATTGGCCAAGCTTGAGTGACAGGTAACGTGCACGCTGTCATTCCCACGTGGAACTGGACTGGATTACAAGTGGAGAGTGGAGGCGAGTCCACACTCTACGCGCTAAGGCCAGTTGTATGTCAGACCCCTGGGAGGAAGGGATTAGATGAGAGCGCCCTTTGGGTGTGTTGGAACCCGGCCCAGAGTGAAGATCCCTAATGGCCCACATTTTAAAATTTTACAAGGTACCAGTTGGCCTGTGCATCTATCACTCGCTATTTTTTAGGCAATTCGTAATAATTATGTGAATTTTAATAATATATACCCAATAAGTTGCTCATTAACACGTGGTAGAAATGTTAAAAAATACTGCATATGAATGCCTACTTCACAAACAACTTTGTTTTCAAACAAACGCCAAGGCGACTGAAGTTGAACCACGAAAGTTCATTGTCTTTGATACTCCCGCCTGGTATTGAAAAGTTGCGAACATGGCAGGAAACTTTGAGTCGGAAATTAAAGAGGCTTGCCCAATAGGACGTGTTTCTTTTCTAATACATCCAAATTGAGGTATAATTATTGAGATATGCTATATTAAAAATATGTGTTGTATTCACATGACTTTATCTTCTCTTGTACAAGCTACTCCTACAAACGCTTATTCCTATATCTACTTCATGTTAATCGAGATAAACACTTGCAGAAATTATCTGATTGCTAATGTTCTTGTAGGTGCAAGGGGAATATGGCAATTCAGTAGGCTTTAAGCGAAGATCAAAACTTTTAAGAGTTAATCGCTATTTGATGCCTTTGAAATTCCATTCTCTTTGCATGGGCAAGAGGTTAAAAAAAACGAATAACGTATTCGTATTTTAGAAAAGTATAAGTATTGGATAATTCAAACAAATAATAAGGAATTTATGCCAAACAGTTCACTTCACAAAAACATGTACTTGGCATAAATTGTGTTTTAATTA
This sequence comes from Tenodera sinensis, assembly GCA_030765045.1. NCBI lineage: Eukaryota > Metazoa > Arthropoda > Insecta > Mantodea > Mantidae > Tenodera > Tenodera sinensis. Next base: position 212,060,905 of record CM060961.1, read on the forward strand.
GACATATATTTTTGGTGCAGTAAGATTTTGTCTATCTCGTACAGTTTACCAGTTAAGCAAAAATCAATCAGAATTAAGAAGACTTCTGAGGATATTCCCAGAAAATTCAAGACATAGATACACTTCATTTGTCATGAAATAGTTAAACATTTAATATTTTAATCAAAATCGTTGGAGCCATCTTTTCACAAACTCGGGAGCTTGGAATAGTCTGGGGGAGATTTTCTTGTAAATTATTCGATTGGCTCTCACGGTCACCATACCTCAATCCTTTTGATTGTCATTTGCGGGGTATGTAAACCAAACCGTTTTTCAGAGAGTAATCTGTATAGATTACTTGAAACAAAGGATCTTCTGTTACTCAACACATCCCAGCTCCAACACTTTTAAGCGTGCCAAAGGAAAGTTAGAATACTAGGTAAATAATGCTCATGGTACCAGTTGGATTGGTCATTAATACTTACGGTACCAGTAGGAAATGGCGCAATACCCAACAGCATACTAACCTAAAAGTAAGTTATTAATGAATTCTTAGCAAAATATACAAGCGTATGAATTATTGATTGATTGAAATGTTAAATGATCAATTGGACATGTTGTTAACATAAAGAAGCGATTCAATTATTTTTATTTCTTCAGTACATCTTGAGATGGAACCTGGATTTTCACATAAAATATGCAAATTATTAGGCTTATCTGAGACAACATACATGTAGCTTTTCATTTGTTCACATAGAGAATTCATTTTTATTAATGTCTAATAAAATATAGAAAAGCAATTTTCATTTAGTATTGATTTTAAGGGCTTTTCAAGTATTGCAAAAGATAATTGGATAACCACGAACTGTAAGTTACTTATCGGATCTAGAATGCTTGGTAAAACTCGGTCCTGCGGACCTCGTATTCCCAAAATGCATTCTGGATGTGATATTGAATCACAGTTCTTACTACGCAATATACTATATTTGCTCATATTTGCGATAACTTCACGTTGTTGTTTACCATTGTAAAAAGGGTCTTAATAATAAATACATATGTAGGTGTATTCCAAATATTTTTAGTTAACTACGTAAGATAAAGATAGCTATATAATTAAATTTATTATATATACGGTTTCTATATCTATAATCCATTAGAAGAAGTAAACAAATTGAACTCAAAGAAATAGGTAAAGGTCCCGTTTGAAGGGAGATGCTTTATTAAAAGAAGTAGGTTAAGAATTAGCTAATTTTTCTAAAACCCAAGAATTACTGGACATTGGGGAAGAGAGATAAAACTCTATAAATGGAGTATGAACCCATAAGCTTAAATTTAGCTTACTTCCCTAAATGTTTACAAGTATAGGAGTTTATACTGTGATATTAGCTGGATGATCTTCAAATTCTGATTATGCATTATTAGGAAGTTTACGTGCAGTAGCTCAAACAATTTCTTATGAAGTGAGATTGGCTTTAATTCTAGTGTCTTTTATTTTTTTAATTAAAAGATATTCAGTACTTAACTTTTTTATTGTCAAATAGGTGTTTTATTTTTGCGTTTACCTTTATGTAATGTTTGATTTGTTTTATGTCTTGCTGAGACGAATCGTAAACCATTTGATTTTGCTGAAGAGGAATCTGAATTAGGATATAAATACTGTAAACATATATATACACTAATAATAATAATAATAATAATAATAATAATAATAATAATAATAATAATAATAATAATAATAATAATAATAATAATAATAATAATAATAATAGTAGTAATAATAATAAATTTAGTTATTATATCTTTATAAAGATAACTAAATTTAAGTGTTAATTTATACGTATATTATATAATAAATCTTTCTTGATAGATCTTAATAAATAAAAAGGTACATATATCTATTATGGTCTTATTATATTCCGTATTTATTCTAAAACCATTTCAAAACACAAATGAAAAATTAAATCCTTCTTAAAGCTAAATTACAGTCCAACAAAATAAAAATGTCTTTAAACAACATAAATTTGGATCTCTTATTGGAGATGATCAAACTTATGATGTTATTGTAACCGCTCACGTTTTCGTTATAATTTTCTTATATTTCACATTTAAATCATTAACCGTAAATAGAATATGTAAGTTGTACGTTTCCCATTTCTAAATTGACTTCAGTGTCACATTGTATTTGACGAGTTGCTTCTCTAATGTAGAGCTGACTGTTTACTGTTTGGATAGCTGGGTGTTAAAGATGGAAAACGGTCGATTTTCCTTACATACGAGTAGGTACCTTATATTTAATCGTATTAAGGGACAAAGGTGTATTGGATTGGATTGGATTGTATCTAGGGCGGACAACCTGTATTTGTGTTCTACTCTGTTTTCTCAACAAAAGCTGACAGTATGTTGGTGGATTTCGATTGGTTGCACCGTTTAATTTGTAATGCTGTTTGTGACTGTTAAATAAATGACGCACGTGTAGGCATATTTGTTTTCCATTGCAGCACGTAGCGCTATAAACAAGACCTGCTACAATGAAGGTATAAATCTCTTATCAAACAAGATGGCTCACGTTCCGTTTGACCAAGCTCCCGTGAATCTAAATAACCCCCAAGAATGTCCGTTCAAGCTCTTGCTCTAAAAGTGAAGTCTGCGGTAAATAAATAATTGATTGGAAGTGGCAGAGGGTCAGTGCAACAGTAGTGTAATACATCTTTTTAAAACTGGAGAAAAACTGCAGTAAAGTTGGACACACCTGGTTTGATTAGGATAAAGAAAAGCTCATTTGAATCACTGATTGTTCACTGACACTTTTTCAGCTTATTAAACAATGCACTTATCAGTGCTAAAATATTTTTGATACCAAACCGATTTTGTGGTGTGCTGCAAATCTTTTTCTGGGTTGGACCACAGTTGCACTGATGCTTTATTTTCTGTCTTACCATGCGAATGAAAAATCTTACAGTAAATATGTACCCTTTTTTAATAAAGTGAAATATGTTTCATCCATCTTCTTCCCATTCCCGGGGCCCGGGAAAGCTCTTCGGTTCTGTACAGTCCCATTTGAATACAGGTATTTCAACTTTCTCGTTCTGGTTAACTTTAGGTTGCTGGTGGTCCTGAACCAGACCTCTTTCAACATAAATGCTAGACTATCAAAAATCTAATAATGAACTGAGCGCATGGGGGGGGGGGGGACTGTGCTACGACTAAGGGAGAAAGTAACCCCCAAGGCCTGAAGCACATCGCTAATCACTTGTAAAGATGTGTAAATATTGTCGAAGTGAATACATGCTTTGTTTGAGAAAATTAAAGTAGATTTTGGAGCAGAGGATACAATGTATAGTTATATAGGGATGAAAATTAAAAAAGGAAGAGAAGCAAAAAGTTAGAGTAAACATGTGTTCGGAAATTAACTGGTTACGAGATAATGGCATTTTTTACCTGTTGGGACCCGATGAATACTAAATACGCACTTATATCTACTAATTCGAACAGCAGCAATAATAATTGATCAATAACGAGACAATAACATCATTCATGTGCAAACGGAAACAATCACATAAGCTCCAATAAACGTTGGTCCACAAATTAACTCTTCAGTTAACATGTCCATATGTACCTAGAGCACTGAACCTTGCAATTCAAACAAAATCCTGTATATTTCAATCATATTTCTATGATGCATACTCCAAGAGGTTCAATAAACGGTACCTGTTAGAATAGGTGTTCCACGCATCGATCCCAAAGCTTTTTAATTTGAGGCACCAACCCTGCAAAATGGCGAATTCTATAGGAAATACCTACCTCTTTCATAAACAGTTAATCTGCGGGACATTAGAGCTTGTATGCTTGTTTCTATTTGCACTTCGTACGCTGTGATTGTCTTTGATTGATAGCTTAACTAAAACTGTCACTGCTGCTATTGGAATTAGAACTTAATACACAACAGGTCTCAAAGAGCAGCAAAATGACATCCAAAACTATTATGTGACGTTTTATTAAGACTTAGAAATCTGTGAAATCCGTTAACAAACGTTACGCGCTATTTGGTATTCTGTAACTTCCTAACAAAACGTTGTTAAGAGTAAAGCTTTGGTAGTTGAACTCAACAAACCCAGAATACCTCTTGTTAACGCGTTTGTCACCCAACAAGTTCGCATAGAGTCGTTTTGATGATGCTGAAAGAGGAAAAGTATGACAGAAAATTGACATTTTAATTGTCAAATATTTAGTTATTCGTCGTAACCTAAAATATGAATGTCTCGTATTACGAATTCTAATAACAAAATAAATTGTATAATCGCATAACCGTATACAAACTGTCATCAATTTAAAATGTTTAAGTTCAAACAGTGATTAATTTGCACGGTTCACGAATATATTTGCTTCATTGTTAGATTAAGATCGGCAACTGAGCACCTTTGAGGGCTGTAAGACATTACAGGGATACGTTTTTGTTCTCAGAATCATTTTAAGTGAATTTCCAATCTCCTAAAAGTAGTGGCTAGCAGAAAGCTATTTACCAGCTTCTCATAAACACAGAAAATGGAGTTTGTGGTTACGCTGCTGGAATGGGAAGAGCATGGCCGAAGGCAGTCAATTTGCTTACATATGAAACATAATCCGAAATAGAATACTATAATCTTCGCAAAACTTAAAGACATATGGAGGCGGGGCCTACCTCGGACTCCAGCGAATCCTACGCTTGCCCCTCCTACCAGCGCTGCCGAATGTGGTGCATACATCTCACACACTGTTATGTACAGAACCTCTGCTGGTACACGCACGACGCTTGGCAACAGCGCTCTGCTTGAGCATTGGCCAGCGTTCACATGCCTTTAACTTTTGCGAGCTAGTAAATCTCTCTATTTCTTTTCACTAAGATTATGTGGATATCAGATACCAGTTATGATTTTCATTCAAAGATTAAGTTTCAGGAACATTTCTACAGAACTAAACTAAAGCTAAACATTACTAAGCCATGAGTAAAAAGATAGGTTCTACTTGTGCTAGATATTTTAACTTTCAGAAAAATCTATCTTACAACTGGTATCACTATAAGCTAAAAGTCTCACTAAAGAAAATTAAAAAATAATAATTTGTGAATTGATATAAATTAGTGAAACTCGCTTCAACTTTGTACTGTGAGAGTCTTTCCAGTTTTCACATGTTCCCTCTCCATCTCGGCAAGGAAAAGCAACGAAAGCATTCTGTAGTCAGCATTCGCATTCCGGCGCAGCTGACAATGGGAAAACAACACGTTATGGCCGAGCGCACGAATTTTAAATTAGTCATTCCAGTAACCTAACAAAACGTGAGGCAATAAACATCGCGTTAACAAACGAGTTAGAGAATGCCGAATAGCAGCGCACTTGTTAAGAACAGTTCTTTGAGCTTATAATAGTGTAACTGCGTCACCGACAGCTGGGAGGGATAGGCCATACCGGCACGACTACCTGGTCTTAGCTGCGGCTAACGCCCACTGCACTGCAGAATAATAGTTGTACATAACATAACTTCTCAGCTCTGAAGATAAGCTCGGACCGGTTTTAATAGGTTCCTTTCCAGGACGTTCACTTTCTAATAGAAACCTGTATAAGGAACCGACCAACGCTCGACCGACAATACAGTCAATGGAGTTGAATCAAATCGAGTCGAATCAGTCGAGTTGAGCCTAGTCGATCGAGTTGGAGTTGCTAGTGAAGTGGACAATTGTTCAGTAGACAGTTGACCATAATAGTTCAGTTGTGTTCAGTGGACAGTGCTGACTCAGCACTCAGTAATTCAATTGTGATTTGATTCGTCGGATCAGTTGTATTTTGTTCTGAGTTTGCAACAGTACCTCGAGCGTAACGTATGTGCTACGCGAAGTGTCTAAATAATAAATAAAGTCTACAGGTGTCCATAAATGATTACCTATTAGCATAATATAATGTAACTCTTCAATCAAAAACTTCTAATAATATTGAAATAATGTATCAGTGTATGTGCAGTTGAAGTTTTGAACTAAATAAATTATAAATTGTTTAAACAATAAACAGCACACAATATAAACGCACTATAAATTGATATAATCAGGGCCATCATTTATAGACATCTTATATTTATCAGCAACCGTCGTTCTCATTTGTTACAATATTGTAGTGTCTTCTTAACAACGAAAGGCCTGAGAATCTCTGACGTTTTCGCAGGAATATCAGAGGATGTATGTATCTGAATATTACCTCTATGCCTACGATATTCTTAAAATCTCTAATAGAATACAGTTATCATAGTTCATGTTGATGTTTTAAAATTGCCAGTACAGAGATTCCAACCTTCTGTATTTTCCATTGCGAAAAGAATCATTTGTTTACATTAGGATCAATCTGAGGGTGAACTGGTTCATTGTGTAAACACACCAAAAATGAAACACGTTGGTTGCCATGGCTTTGAGGTTTTTGTCTAGCCGTTGCACTCAGAACCTCATTAATTCTCTGGCGAGCAAGCAACTTGAGTCCTTTTAAGCCGGTGGTGAGAATCGATTCTGGTTCGTATAAACATAGAGTGGGCGGGATGGGCTAATGAACGAACGGGTCTTGTCATGCCTAGCAAGTGTTTTCTCGTGACCTCTTTTGTCTATTTTTGTTCCACCACTTCTCTTCTTGCCTCTAAAGAACTCAGAAGGAGGTTTTATAGTCTATTCGCCTGCATAGACGTCTTCTTATAAAGCCTGGAATTCTATGTACCTCTATATCATAAATCAATCAAGTTGAATGAAGAGGGAGTGAAACTGTGACATAGTTTTTATCATTTTAAACAGTTTCGAGATTTTCATTTATCAACGTTTTACAAGATTTCTACTAGCTGGAACCTACAAATGCTTTCCATAAAGGGTTGAAAACGATAGGATGTTTTAGAAAAAATTTCACTTGTTTCTAAAGCATAACTTCCAAAATTATGTCCAGATTACCCAAATGATGTGAATTTTACACAAGGGATTGAAAATATGAGTAGCAAAGGTAGTTTTTGAAGTTGTGAAGGAAAAAAATGATCACTTCATGAGTCTGACTGACTGAGCTTCTGGCAGGCTGAGAACAGCCCGAGGTGTGTCATACGTGTACCTGCCCTTTTAGGGCTTAACCACTTTATGACGGGATGTGGGGTTTTGCAGGGTGACGGGTGAAGCTTGGGTTGTAGGTGGTAGGGAGGTAGCAAGTCTATGCTCCTCATCGGCTGCTTTTCAGTGTGCAACTTCCAAATCTTACCAACTTTGAATTTTAGTTTCACCAAAACGAAATGTGACAAAGAAAAAATTTTATTAGCTTTAGTTTTGTATGATACAGATGCAATAGGTGGAAACATTTTACTTTAGCGGATTAAGAAAATACGATAAATGTTAATGAAATATTCCAACAGCATTGAAAATCCTGCTGAAATTTTTGATAACCGCCACATTTTAAGTTCTAAATTGATCGAAGCACACTGGGTAGAAGTTTGGGTGTGAATGCAATTATGTCTGGCTTCATGAGTTCACTGTCTTTTGGGTTGCCTCATGAAAGAACTGAGAACCATAATGGGCCATTAAAAATCACGGAGAAAAATAAGACAAAAGTTTAGTTAATTTTACAATGCATTCAAAAATGTATAGTATAATGTAGCATTAATATGTTATTTACAACATAGTAACCTACCCTTAGAATATATATTATTATAATCATGACACAGAAGACAACAGGTGAATTTCGACCGCGCATGGTTCTCAGCCCTTCATATGAGAGTTCAAGGACCAGCAACGATCCGTAAGCATTGCTTCATTCCAAAGGCTCTGATATCTCTGTTCCATTACAGTAATTTCCTGATGGAATCTTTCCCCGTGTTCATCAGTGACAGCTCCACAACAAGGAGAGAAAAAGTCGAGGTAGAAGTGGAGAAAATGGGGATGGTTTAAGGGACATATCCCAGTTTATTGTGTTTTTGCTGAACTACTGTCACCAACTGAGGATAGTTATTGCCTCTTTTGTTGCTTAAAGAGCATAGAAATTCGTAGCATTTTAATAAAGTTTACACCTTAAAAGACTCAAACACCAGAAATTCTGTGCTAATTACAATATAACAATATGAAACTCACTATCACAGCAATATATTTATGTTTATAACGTACAGACAGCTGAAGAATATTCTGTTTTGTCAATTGACAAATCTGCCAACTCCCAAAAGTAAAATTTTGCCCATACTGAAATGATAGACTCTAACAATTGACTTAGTGTATCTTCAAAGCAACTGCTAATTAGTCTGTTTATGGTTATTTTTTAATTAAGTAGGAGGAAATTCATAAGAGTAAGTTATTTTTGAGCCTGAAACATTTTTGCTGTTTTGCAGTGTGATCTTTGCCAAGTCCTATAGCTCAGATACACTAATGATGGAAATGTAATATTGCGGAACCGCTGCAGAAAGAAAAAAAGGTTCAATTCCAGGTACCGGCATGGGATTTTGCTTACTGTGAGAGATCTGGTATGCATGCACTTAGTCTCTTGAGGTCTTTGATGTGCAATTTGGAAGCTATTTGATTTAAAAGAAGCTCTCAGTCTGAAGGACCGGTATTAGTGACAAGGAGGACTCTGCATGCTAACAGCGTTAGCATGTGTGAATTCTGCCTATTATGCTCTATCAGGATTCACCAATTGGGTGTGGTCGGCCTTGACCTCCTCTGGGCTGTCACTCTAGCTACTGATGTTAGAAATCAGAGATAAAGTCTGAGGAACCGCAGGCGAAGTTTGTTGACCACTCACAACTTTGAAGGAGAAGTTTGTTAAAGCAACGGGAAAGTGATTCATGGATTGACCCAGACGCAGTGCAGCATTGTTCCAGAGAATGGATAACCCTGCCACAAGTAGACCACAGGCGAAGGGCGAAAAGTAAAAACTATTCTCAAATGCGAGGAATGAACTACGAACCTCTCAAGCTGACCGCTACAAGGCTACAAACCCGAAAACAGCTTTATCTTAGGCAAACTGATAGTGCAAATACAAAAGTATTGATGTCCTGTACAGAGTTACGGTTATCACATTATCTCTGCAGAGATTTCACTTTAGGGCATCCGATTCAAAGTGCCTACCGAATAGATTCACAAAACCCTTGCGGGAGTTGTGCAGGGACCAAGTGGTGCTCATATGGGCAAAGTGCTAGACGTATCTTTACAGCTTCAAATAGTAAAACTCTACATTCAAAATTGTGCATATCAAGATTCAACTTCGAAGAATATGTGTTGGAAATTTGAAAGTATTAGAACAAAAATTGTATAATTCTGGGCTTTTTAACTTGGTGAAATAAAAAAGCCTAAGGAATCTAAAATTTCAGGCACTATTCATGGTCACTTGCGCTCGTCCATCTGCATTCCGTGTTTGAGATTTTAAGTTGCCAGAAAGAACAACATGCCCCTATTGGTTCCGAAGTCTACAATACTAGGGGATATTTTCTGTGAACATGTTTAAGTAGCAACTTTTTCTTAGATTAGATGTGTCTATGAGGGAGGATTGGAACTACACCGCCGAGATCCGCCCAGGAAAGAGATTCCTGCTTGATATACAGGTGACTCCCTGATGTAGACGTAGGTCAATGTGGAGGAGTATGAGAACCTTGAGAAGACTCGCCTTCTCCCTTGGCAGGTGTGCTAAGTTTTCCTGGTTGAGGTATTGAAATACTGTCCTCTCACAATATATTACAGATCATCTTCTTGGATACAGCGCTAATCGTACCATCTGCTCTGCGGCAATAAAGTTCTCAAGAAGTGAAAGCAACTTGGAAGTTAGTTATGTCAAAGAACACTGGATAAACTCTGTTGATTGGGGCCCCGTTACGGTACTGTGGGTGATGGGCTACTCGCTTACAAAGGAAAACGAACTTAAATTAGCAAACAATATAAAAAGTCACTTTTTGTGGCACAGGAAGCTTTATTGGAGTATTGCTAAAGTTGACACACCAGCAACATCTGGAACTGTGGACTAATGAAACAGTGGCCAGGCAAACTCGCGAGCTTATTTCCAAGTAAAGCGAACTGTCCCTCACTCGCCGAGTTGTTAGCTTTCTTATTGACCGCAACACCTTTCGCAAACAACCACACATTATTGGAGTCTCACGGTACCCAAATGCAGGAAGTGTGATGAAGACGACCCTTCGTTGAACATATTGTGTAGATGAGTAGTTTTTGCACACTAGGTAACTACTATGGGATTCTTATGTGTGAGCACAGTGTGTATTAAGGAAGGAAATATCAGGGATATACTATCCTTAGGAACTGTAGAACTGGAGTAGGCTAGCAGTATGGTTCATTGGGCTTTCTTTGCCTACGTGATTGTTTCGGTCTAGGCTCGTCTCCTCCATCCGTCAATCCGTCGGTTCGCCCATCCATCCATCCATCCATCCGTCCGTCCGTCCGTCCATCCATCATCCATCCATCCATCCAACCAGTCCATCCAATCCAGTCCATCCATCCAAACCATCCAAGTCAATCCGTACAATCCATCCATCCAATCTGTCCAGCCGTCCGTCCAGCCGTCCGTCCATCCATCCGTCCATCCATCCGTCCATCCGTTCGTCCATCCGTCCGTCCATCCATCCGTCCGTCCATCCATCCGTCCATCCGTCCGTCCATCCATCCGTCCATCCGTCCGTCCGTCCATCCATCCGTCCATCCGTCCGTCCATCCATCCGTCCATCCGTTCGTCCATCCGTCCGTCCATCCATCCGTCCATCCGTCCGTCCATCCATCCGTCCATCCGTCCGTCCATCCATCCGTCCATCCGTTCGTCCATCCGTCCGTCCATCCATCCGTCCGTCCATCCAGCAGTCCATCCGTCCGTCCGTCCATCCGTCCATCCGTCCATCCATCCGTCCGTCTATCCGTCCATCCGTCCGTCCGTCCATCCATCTGTCCGTCCGTCCGTCCATCCGTCCGTCCGTCCGTCCATCCGTCCGTCCATCCATCCGTCCATCCGTCCGTCCGTCCGTCCGTCCGTCCGTCCGTCCGTCCGTCCATCCATCCATTCCTCAGTCCGTCACCCACCCATCCAGCATTTCTGAAGCTGCAAATTGGCAAAACTAGATCTTTATGAATAAAGAATTATACATATTGCCCTCAGTGTGTTGAGGTGGACTCATATTTCCATTTTTCATAATACGAAGAATATTTCTATAGAATTGTTCAACTTTATTTTTTCAGTGTACCTATATGCATTTAAGAGCAGTCCCTTGAAAAACGTATGAACGGTTTTATACAGTTGTGGTTTATTTTGTCAAGTTGCGACGTCAAACGGCCATTAATGTTTGGCACAGCTGTTTGCGGAGAGTTATGAATGAGGGTTGGTCAGAATTTGACGGGCTATCCAATCATAACCCAGAGAGGTGGACCAATCGATAGTTCGTCCTTGCCCTTGCATTCGGAAAACCGATGGAGGAAAGTAAATATGGAGCTGGCTCGCGAGAGGTGCCTAGTGACGTCACTGCTGGCTGCTTGTTTGCTTTGCTCTTTGACTTTCAACGTCATCAGTCAAAGCTCATGAATCAACACAGACGATGATGGACGTACTCGGTATTTGATTGTGGTCAAGCAGGGATGTTGTGACGTCACGTACTGCTGAAGTACATTGGGAATTCAATTCCAGAGGATTAAACAGGAGTACCTTATTTACAACCGAAAATTATACATTTGACGGAGTAAACCCTTAAGATCATGAACATATTAACTTTGCACACATAACTACTGCCAAAAGGGAGAGATAATAACGTCCTACTTTCTGAGTACAATTGTATCAATTGTCACAGTCATAAGAATTTCTCTTTTTATGATTTATTTATATGCCTATTTTAAAAATAGTTCGTGGAAAGTATTTTTCTTGTCTCCATCCTCCTAAGGAAAACCCTTGGATTAAATTTTGTCCAGAAGCGGTTGAGACGGGAACTTCTACGTATATATTTGTAATTTTAGATTAAGAATGTACATAAATATAAGATTTTAGATATAAGTATAACTTGGTATTGTGCAAAGAAATTGCCTTTTGAAAGTAGGTTGACCTGAACAAGTTTCTAAAGGCCTCTAGAACTAAAGAAATCAAATCTATGTCCTTAATTAGTCACATTAGAGTTCATTAAATAGTTAAATAATGTATCGAATGGACAGTATGGGAAATCGAGGTGCAAAGTGCAACGGTCTGACAGTTGGGTCTGGATGGCGATGTGCCCAGGAGTGTAAACCTCGTAGCGCTAAATAAGTATAGCTTCGCGCCAAAAAGGAACGTCGAGGTGGAAAGTGTAACGGTCTGACAGTTTGAGTCTGGGTGGCGATGTGACTAGAAGTGTGTAAACCTGGTATCGCTAAATGAGTATAGCTCTCGCGCCAAAAAGAAACGTCGAGGTATGAAGTGCAACGGTGATTAGTGAACGTAAAGCAATTAGCAACCTAAGAGAGAAGCACCAGAAACTTGCTCAGGTCGGAAATTCGAGGCAAATGAAGTGTTGAAGAATAAACTTAGTAAAAGCCTGTGTTGTGTTGTCATCTAACCTCGCGCCCGAGAAACATCCTCTCATGCCTACTTAAATCCGGCACCCAACGTCCAGAAACCGCTACAAACGGCGCTCCAAGTCACGATCTCGTTACAAATGGCGTCCCAACGCGGTGGCTCGACAAAGAATGACAACTAGAGGATCACCGAGGGAAGCAGTTGACTCGGCGAGAATAAATCGACGCGTAGGAAGAAGGCGAACTTCAACCCAGGGACAGCAGTAGAAGCCGTGGACGCGAAAAGGAGCCGACGACCAAGTAACATCACGAGCGACAGGAAACAGCCTCAAGACCTCGGAGGAAAGGCGCACGAGGTGCTGTTTCAATAAGCGAGACAATCAACATCAGAGGACGACCACATCAACCCAGCAACGCAAGTCACCGAAAGGTTAGAGTTAAACAAAACAATCCTATGTAAATACAATATATATCACAGTTAAAATAGTAGATGCATGGAAACAAATGTGTGGAAGAATGAGAGGACATTATATACTGTATGATTGAATGGGGAAGATTAGAATAAGGTAATTTTACATAGATGCTCCTTCGTAGCGGAAAGCTAAGTAGAAATACCAAAATGGAGTCGTTAGAACAGAGTAAAGAAAACAGTGCAGAGAGCAGCGATGCAGTAGGGAATACTTCGGGAGATTGCTTTAAGATACTCTTGAAAAAAATAAACGAAATGAGTACTAGAATAGAGAATATGGGTGAGAAATTGGAAAGTAAAATTAGTGGTCAGGGTAAGGAACTAAACGAAATGAGTAGTAGAATAGAGAATATGGGTGGTCAGGTTAACGAAATGGGTGAGAAATTGGAAAGTAAAATTAGTGGTCAGGGTAAAGAACTAAACGAAATGAGTAGTAGATTAGAGAATATGGGTGGTCAAGTTAAAGAACTCTTAGACGAAGGATTTAGGACCCAAGAATCAAAGCTCAAAGAACATTTAGATCACAAGCACCAGGAATTTGAGGAGAGAATGAGGGAGCAATTAAATACACAGCAGGGGAGCATTTCCGAAATCCAGGAAGGGTTAAATTCCTTTAGAATTAACGTAGACGAAAATTTAGAACGTATGAAAGAGATGTGTGAAAAAAAAAATGTAGAAACTAGGGAAATGCTGACGGATGAGCTAACAGCTATTAAGAACGCAGTGCATGGGGAGGTAAATGAAACTTTGCAGGTAGTGCACGCTGAATTAGAAGCTGAGGGACAAGAAATTAATAAACTTAAGGAAAACACGGAGAGACAGCTATTAGCTCATCTAGAGGTAGATAACCGTTCAAAAAAGAACGAGAGTAGAATAGTGGAAATCCAGGGATCTGTAGAGAGAATAGAGATACAATTAAGAAGTATTAATAATGGTAATGCGACAAGCGCAGTTGACAGTAATGGAAATAACTCAATTGTAAATAGCGCACAGCATGAGGCTGTAGCTATAGAAAATGTGACACCTAGCTCCTTCCACGTGAACCCGTCTAATACAGGAAATAGTCTTAGTCAATATGGCCAATTACTGAATGAAGTGTCTGTTCCCATTTTTGAAGAGTCTGAGGACATAAATCCTAAGCAATTCCTTATCGACTTAGACCGCTATTTCGAGATAAAGGATATACCGGAACAGCTCAAAATGTTTGTTGTGCGTAAGGCTCTGAAAAATAGATCTCTGACGTGGTTAAGGCTTGTTTTGGGGGAAAATTGTTCTTACGAGTATTTCAGGCAAATGTTCCTTAACAAGTACTGGAACGCGACTACGCAGAACAAAGCCAGATCAATATTGAGCAACGGCCGATACAATGAACACGGCCGACAGTCGATGGCGGACTACGTGTTAACTTGCGCGCAAAATTGCAGATTAGTCGATCCTCCTGTAAGCGAAGGAGATTTTATTTCGCAAATTATTAAACATTTCCCTCAGCAGATTACAAATTACCTGATCGTAGCGAGACCGAAAGATATTACTGAATTAATAGATCTTGTGTCAGCTTTTGAAAGTAGCAACTGGGAACGGGAGTTTGATCATGGTTCGCGGAGAAATGAAAGGGGGAGCTGGCGTGGTCAGCCGAGTTCACCGCGCGCCAACAGAAATTACAATGGGAACCATAACCGAGACGTTGGTATCAGGGAACGATACCGAGATGACCCGCCCAGATTCGAGGGTAGGCCAAGAAACGGCAGACGAGAGCATCAGGTAAATTTAATTAGAACGGAGGAAAATTTCCATGACGGGCCGTACCGACCTAGGGGACGTCGAAACGGGCATAACCCGAGAACCCCGTGGAGAGCCCACGACTCCGACGAAGAGCATTACCGTAGAGAAGACAGGGGGAATTACGGTAGCGGATACAGCTCGCGAGGAAATAACCGACGGGGCCAAAGAGGGGGAAATTCTAATATGCCCGGAGGTCAAGAGATCTTAGTGGCGCCTGTGAGAGAAGGTTTTGCAATAGTGGATGGAAATGATCCGGAAAACTAAATTGCGATCTTGTTGTGGACCGGAAAAAGATTGCACCGAACCCTGGGGTGATTTACTGCACAGGGCTACGGTCCGAATTAAATGATGACGAAAGTGAACAATTGGCAATACTGAAGAATTACTCGAACGAAAACGAAGTAGAATCCCCGGTAATAGAGGTTAAAGTAGGAGGTAAAGCGGAGTTATTTACAGTAGATACCGGTGCTACCATGAATGTATGTAGCGCGAAATTTTTCCAAGGGTTGCTAAACCGAAATGTCAAGATGATGACTTTACCTACTTCTAATGTGGTTTGCAAGGTAGCCGTAGGCAAAACGGTGCAGAGGATTAAACTGCAGACCATGCTATGCTTAGAAATCGGCGGGGAGGTGTTTGAGTACATATTCTTAGTGATCGATAATTTGATTTGTGATGCCATTATTGGATGTGACATGTTGTACGACCTGAAGGCGGTCATAGACTTCGCAAAGGGAAGTTTAATTTTAAATAAAGGTGAAAGGAGAATAGGTGTACCGTTTGTTCGTGACATAAAACAAAGTGAGATTGTTGGCATGTTAAATGAGTCGGATATAGGAGACGAACACTTATTTATCCAGCATATGCGTGTAGAAACGGAACCGGTTGTAAAGATTGCTATCAGGTATAACAAACCCGAGGGTAAAAGACCTCTTTTTAGTGAAAAGGCGGTGGGTACTTTGGAGCGAGAGAAGGGGAAAGCGCCCGTACCCTTGTTCGTGGAACAAAGCCACCAAGTTCGGCAGGCTGCAATGAAAGAAAAGCTGACCGAGTCTTACCAATTGACCAATGAACAAATGAGCCGGTTAGAAGACACATTAACTAAAAATGCTAACACCTTCAGTAAATTACCCGGCAGATGCAAAGCATATCAACACAGTTTCGAGGTAAAAGACGCGAAAGCTTGTAATTACCGACAGAGGGAACTACCATTAGCCATACAGACGCAGGCTAGAGCTATTATCAACCAAATGTTAGAACTAGGAATACTTAGAATCTCAAATTCGGATATAATTAGTCCCGTTGTTTGGATAGCGAAGAAGGATGGCAGTTTAAGGAAAACATTGGATGGACGGGGGGTAAATAAATACACCCTTCCCGACTATTTTAGGAGCGAATCTATTGAGCAGTTGATCACTAAGATGTCCAGGGGCCGATATATTTCCTCGATTGACTTAACGGCGTCATATTGGCAAGTTGAGCTCAAAGAAGAGGTTAGGAAATACACGAGTTTTATCTTCGAAGGGATACAGCTAGAATATACTGTCTGCCCTTTCGGAATGCGTACCTCGGGAAACGGTTTGCTTCGGGCCATAAATGAAATTTTAGGGGATGCCACGAGGACGTATTTGCTCCATTATGTGGATGACTTCTTGATCATAGATAAAGATTTTGACGAGCACATGAAACATGTAGATTACGTGTTGACGAAACTTCGAGAAAACGGAATGACTGTAAACCTCGAAAAATCTAAATTCTGCGTAAAGGAGGTAGAATTTTTGGGATACATAATAAATGAAAAGGGGCTAAAACCTGACAAAAAGAGAATAGATGCCATCATGAATATTCCGCCCCCTAAAACGGTTAAACAAGTTAGGAAACTGAATGGCGTCTTAAACTATCAGGCGAAATTCATTCCTCAGTACGCCAGTATAATGGAACCTATAAGGGAATTATTGAGAAAAGGGGTGAAATGGCATTGGGGTGCCACCCAGCAGACGGCGTTCGAGAAGATTAAGCAGTTGTTTGCAAACTCTATACTACTTGAGAGGCCTAGGGATGGACTTCCTTATGAAATTTACGTGGACGGTTCATGCCAAGGGTTTGGAGCTATTCTAGGGCAAAGGTCAGCTCCTGACCAGTTCCATGTTATAAGTACGGCTTCCAGGGGGCTGAACCACGTAGAGAGAAACGCGTCAGTGACAGAAATCGAGATCTGTGCGATGTATTTTGCCATTCAGCGATTTAGAACTTACATATACCGCAAAAAGGTAAAGATCTTCTCTGATCACATTAGTTTGTCTTTTCTACAGAAATGTAAGTATACTAGCTCAAAGATGTGTAGGTACGCTCATGAAATAATGATGTATGACGTGGAAATCCTACATATACCGGGAAAGATGAATACGTTCAGTGATATGTTATCGCGACTAACCCATCATGCTGAAATACCTGATAATATGGGTGGAGTGCTAAGAGAAATTAAAGTGTTGAAACTAGAGATACCAATGGATAGGGGATTAAAGGAGAAATTAAAGAAAATCAGCGAATTGCAGAGGAAAGACTGTAAGTTGGTCGATTTAATGGTCAAAGCGCCGGAAATAGATGGACAGGTGGAAGGTAGTTTGGGAATGAAAGATGAAGTCTTATATAAAAAGCACGGAGCCATTAACCCGAAGTGGAAGACGTACATTCCTGGTAGCCTGGAAAAAGAAATTATTACGACGTTCCACAAAGCGTTATGTCATTCAGGGACGGACAGGACGACTGCTACCATTTTGGAAAATTTGTACATCCCTAAGTTAAGACGAAAGGTAAGGCATACGGTTACGGTGTGTGACGTATGTCAAAGAGCGAAGCCACTGCAAGTCGCGTACGATTACGAGACGAACGCCATCCTACGGGATAAACCAAGATCCTTAGTTACGGTGGATTGTCATGGCGAGTTACCCCGAGGAGCGTTTGGATATAGATACGTCATAGTATTTGTAGACGTGTTCTCAAAGTTCGTTAAGATTTACCCGGTTAAAAAGATCGATAGTGCCACATGTTTGAATAAATTGCTGAAGTACTATATTCCCCAGGTCGGAAAAATGGACGCATTGCTAGCAGATAACGCTACCATGTTTACAGGAAAGAAGTTCGTTAACACGATGAAAGAACAAGGTATCAAACTTTACCACTGTTCGCGTTATCGGCCGAATAGCAACCCGACCGAGAGAACCATGAGAAACCTATCGGTGTATCTGCGAGTATCCTGTAGTAAGCAACAAACAAAATGGCCCGAAATGATACCGACAATTGAAAAGATATTAAATGAATCGGTAAACCAAGTCACGGGATTCAAACCGGTAGAGTTAATGCAAGGCAAGCTCATTAACACGATGGGTGCGAACATACCGCGAACCCTTGATGTGGAAGGCGCCGTGAGTACGTCGCAATTAGAAATTATGGAAATGGCCGCAGAGCGAATGAGAAAGAGGGCGGATAGACGTAAAGAAAAACATAAGGCGAAAATGAGGAAAAAGTGGAAATTACACAAAGGCGATCTCGTATTGGTGAGAAACAAGAAACTTTCTAGCGCCATAAACAAATATAACCAGCGCATGGGACTTTTATACAAAGGTCCGTATAAGGTAGTAGAGGAATACGGAACTGACACATACTTGCTTATGGACTTGAACAGCGGTAAACTAGGGGGAAAATGGCATAAGCAGCTTTTACGTCCGTACCTTCAGGACGAGATCAGAACCGAAGAAGAACCAATAAAGGAAGAGCACGCAAAAGTACATAAAGAATAAGTATTTGAGGTAAGATACGCCGAGTCGGCCTATCAATTCGAGAGTTTCGTCATTACAAAATAAATGGTGTCAGGGGTCTAATTACTTATCAAAGGGAGACCGAAGATGCGGGAAACACTAACAAGCAACAATTGAAATGAAAATGATGGTTTAAAATACGCGCGAAGCGGTAAATAAGTTTAAAAAGACAGATGAAGGAACAATGGTAAACTTGGAAGGATATAGGTGAAAATAGGTAGAAATAAGTGTACAATTAGTAGCTCGTAAGTGTGATTAGATTAGCAGTGCAGAATGTCATTATATGAAACACTGGTTTAAGAATTTAAAAAAAAAAAAAAAAAAAAAAAAAAAAAAAAAAAAAAAAAAAAAAAAAAGAAAATGTAAAATTAGTAGCTTGTAAATGTGAGTAGATTAGAAGTACACAATGTCATTATGTGAAACTCTGGTTATGAACTAAGGGACCCTGGAAGACATTGAACCCTTGTGTTTACATGGGCCAGGTAGACAAGGAGAACCTGTGTCAGTGACCTATATGTGTGATATTGTAAAGGAAGAAGGTGAAAGTCCAAGACAGGTAGATAATTGAAAGCAAAGGTATACTACGAGGAAGTGGACATTTTCATGTGTAGGTTAAGCTGAAGTCAGGACTTCGGAGGAAAATAGAATTTGGTAACCAAAAAAAAAGGAGAAATCTCTCAAAGATCTTCCTGTTTTTCTTGTTACAAAATCCGGCGCATTTGAGACGGGAACTTCTACGTATATATTTGTAATTTTAGATTAAGAATGTACATAAATATAAGATTTTAGATATAAGTATAACTTGGTATTGTGCAAAGAAATTGCCTTTTGAAAGTAGGTTGACCTGAACAAGTTTCTAAAGGCCTCTAGAACTAAAGAAATCAAATCTATGTCCTTAATTAGTCACATTAGAGTTCATTAAACAGTTAAATAATGTATCGAATGGACAGTATGGGAAATCGAGGTGCAAAGTGCAACGGTCTGACAGTTGGGTCTGGATGGCGATGTGCCCAGGACTGTAAACCTCGTAGCGCTAAATAAGTATAGCTTCGCGCCAAAAAGGAACGTCGAGGTGGAAAGTGTAACGGTCTGACAGTTTGAGTCTGGGTGGCGATGTGACTAGAAGTGTGTAAACCTGGTATCGCTAAATGAGTATAGCTCTCGCGCCAAAAAGAAACGTCGAGGTATGAAGTGCAACGGTGATTAGTGAACGTAAAGCAATTAGCAACCTAAGAGAGAAGCACCAGAAACTTGCTCAGGTCGGAAATTCGAGGCAAATGAAGTGTTGAAGAATAAACTTAGTAAAAGCCTGTGTTGTGTTGTCATCTAACCTCGCGCCCGAGAAACATCCTCTCATGCCTACTTAAATCCGGCACCCAACGTCCAGAAACCGCTACAAACGGCGCTCCAAGTCACGATCTCGTTACACGGTCAAAAATTCAATAATCAGATTTTCACTTTCTCTACCATGTTTGTGATAGTTACAAAAGATATTGCGTTTTGATACCGATATTTTACTGGAAATATGTGTTTTGATCTTCCCCTAAATTTAAAAAAATATATATATTTTTTAGAAAAAGGTCCTGTCCATGCGCACGTGTGCAGTCCGTGTGTGCATCTGAGAATAAATTGACTCAAGAACGAAAAGTGGGTTATTAAGGATACCCATCTGTGAAAAAAGGCTAAAAATTGCCAAAATTGCCAAAATTGCCAAAAATGGATTTTTGTTTTATCAAATAGTATAAATCGTCTGCTTTATTTTGATATGCCTTTTACAGCCTTACGGTCTTTTTATCTATGTCACATGGCCGTCTAACTGATTGCCTGTAAGTGGTCGTTTCCATTTAAATCCATACAGTTCCATTATTCTTGCTATGACTTCAAACTTAGTTTTTCCATGGTTTTATATTTAGCACCGTTTGCTCTTTAAAATGCTCCACACGATGCAGTTTTCAGTACTCATGCATGAAATTTGGTGTACCTGCTTAGAAATAACATTAAAAAGAAATGAGATAATTTTCTCATAAAGTGAATAACTGCTGAGTAATTAAATATTAAAGTTTACATTTCAAAATTTAAATGAAAAAAATAATGAATTCAAACTTTAAAATTTATTTTTATCCAAACTAATAACAAGATTAAGAAATTATCTCATAAATTTGCTAACATTCTATTACAGGACATAACTGAAAATTATCAAGTTCTTCAAATCAAAATTGCATCATGGGGAACCATTTATACAAATATTAAAAAAAAAAAATATAATAAAATATAAATATGTTTGCAACTAATCTGCCTGAATGTATGAAATTTAGCACAGTTACTCCTCATTATACAGTGATTGTTGTGTTAAAATTTCAAATCAATCCAATGAAAACTAGATTTTCAAAATTTCACAGATGGGTATCCTTTTTGTTTTAAGTTCTCTATCTTCCAAGGATGTGACACAAAGATTTTAAAGAAAATTTAATATCAGTCCTACTCCATATTTCGTATATTTAATTATATTAATCACCCTAAAGTGATATACAACACTAGACTTTTAAGCACGTCAACAGATACTCGGAAATAAGAGATTTTCCCTAGGAGCTGTGGGTTAAACCTAGGCTATGGTCCTTGAACTGTAAACATACTATTGGGGAAACCTTTAGCACTTTACGCACGTGATAACAGCCTTGATCGTTCAAACTTTACAAATGCTTGTTTTAGGGGATGATGTGTGTAGTGTGTGCTCGGTTTTTTTTTTTTTTTTTTAATTTTATTTTACGAACTTTGCGATTAAGTCCTTACGCTTCTGAAATAAAATGTAAAGCCTTCAAAAATGCGTTTATATAAATATGTTCTCGATGTGCACCTACTCAACATATTACAAATGAACTTTATTATACTTGCTTTTATTATCGTGGTTATTATTATTATTATTATTATTATTATTATTATTATTATTATTATTATTATTATTATTATTATTATTATTATTATTATTATTATTATTATTATTATTATTATTATTATTATTATTATTATTATTATTATTATTATTATTATTATTATTATTAAAGTTTAATGTGCTTTAACAGGATAGGTCTTACCGGACAATACATGGAACGTGTGATATGTTTTTCAAATGTGCCAGGGATATTTAGAGCTTAGAATAACTCGAGCACTGATCTATGCAGAATAAGAGAAAACGCCGTAAGCAATCTTATCAAGGTAACTCACTCTAACGGAGATTCGAACTCAGGGTCTCTTGAATGTGGAGCAAAATGCTGACTCTACAACACAGAGGGACCTACAAATTTTTCTTACAAAAATGTTTTCTATCTCTTCATTTTGAGATAAACGTTTGCAAAAATAGATACAAAGAAAACTGTGACAGTCGAATGTCTAGGAGCTGGACGCTATATGGTGGCTTCAAAATTGCATACAGTGCAAAAGTATTAAGTCGAACCTTTAATAAATTGTTGTTTCTGAGTACTTTAAATATATTGTTGTCATTATTGTTGTTAATGATGTATATCAAAACCCTGTATTGAATTGAAAATAATAGTTCGAGGTGGGAAGATTTCCTTGGAAGTTGTACTTCATTACGAAGTTTGGTGTTTATAAAAAAACGCTTTTTGACCATGACCTACCTCCCGGCCCTTGCGTCCCTCACCTCCGCCCACCACAGGCTCGTGAGTGGGGTGCAGTACTGGAGGTGAGACGCGGTCAGTGCCCCGATCCCTTTCTGCTGGTTATACGATTTTCGCAACTAGGGGCCACTACTTCTCAATCAAGTAGCTCCTCAATAATTGTTCCCTAAGGAACCTAACAAGGCTGTGTGAATGTACCCCGGATCAGGTCTCCCAGCGGAAGAACATCCCCACGCCGGTACTGGGAATCGAACCCGGGCCGCTCGCTTGGTAAGCAGTAGTGCTACCATCGCTCTAAGGAGACTACCGCTTCCTCTACCTACTGGCCGGTAAACAGAAAAAAAAAGAAAAAAAATTATGTATCTTAAATTACAGTTGAGCCTGAGTTATGCGTGTATCAAAGGTAAGAAGGAATATTACTTGTAACTCAGAATTACTTAAGGATGAGATTTTGATAATGCATCATATTTTGTTTAAAGAAAAAGCAATACAGTGGGTTACATGTGTAAAGTTTTGCAAACAAAGATATGCACGAAGAAATCATATTGAACTTTGTCCTGCTTTAAAGAAATCAGTTAATTTGGCATTAAGTCACTTTTCTTGCATTAAGTGTATACACTCATTTTGTTACTGATGAGTGATGACTGTACGTAGCATGAGTAAGCAATTCCTAAGTCTGAAAGAGTTTTGGTTTCGGTCTGGATTAAGTTCCATCTCTCATATGAACGTTACTTTCTGATTTAGTGTATAACATTTCCTTTTGCTGTTCCCGATGATTGATTAAAAGCAATCGAGAACTGAAAGACAAACCGCTACCGAAAATGTTTATCTTTACTTCTCGTTTGTTGCTACGACATTGTCGCGCCAAAAGCCGCCGACTATCCGACGTCTTTGTCTTTTGTTTCCGTGGCCGAAAGCCGCCCTCTCAGCTTGCATCTTTGACAGCTAAGGAAAATACACTTCGAGTTTCTTTTAAGACATCATATGCCATATGCTCGTTATAATTACATGAAACTCGGTTGCATTTCACTGATATTTAATACGTATAACAACGAATTGCGTAGAAATGCATTATGTTAAATAAAGTTCTGTAACACGTTTCTAAATTGCATTTTGGCGGGACCTACAAAAATTTACGTATAAATACGAATTACTTGGAACTGGGTTATGCATAAAGCAGGTTCAGCTGTATTTGCATTTGATTTGCTAGAAGTATCTGGGCCTGCTTTCCAACGTTTCGCGTTCCCTGGGGATCGCCAGCTACAGTTTGAGAACCGCTGCTCCACATCGAAGCAGCACGACTCTTGAGTGGTTTTTCTCGCGGAGTCTGCAACTGATGGCAGTAAAAGCCTTGAGGACATCTTTTGCCCTTTTTGAAGCCATCGGCTCCTCGGGAGGGTAGAGACTGAGGACAGGATCGGCCCCGGAAATCGATCTCTTGACCTCGGTGTGTGTAGAGGTAGCAGCGGTGCGCGTGCGTGCGTGAGGGGGCGTCGCCGAGCGAGCGAACAAGCGAGAATCACCGGCGCAGGACGCCGCGATCCGTCGTCTCAGAGCCTCATTCATTAAAACAATCGTCTCCTCGATGTCCAGCGTGCTCCATAGCTCAGGTAAGCGCAGTGTTTTGTTTGTGTAGCATGAATGCCAGTGTGTCAGTAGCGTAGATTATGTCGCACTACCCTTACAGCATCCGGAAACGAAATCAACACATTGTATATAAACATTGCATCATCTGTAACTTTCATATCATTTAGCACTAAATTATTAGCTGGAATACAATTTTATCAACGTAAATCACACTATCAAAACTACCAAGATAAAAAGACACCATTTATGGAATATATTTTGGTTTTTCTAGGAGCTATAGATAAAGGAAGTATGGCATTCCGCCAAAAAATTCGATATAGATGTTTCGCCAGAAATACATGTTTTCTGACTCTAAATAAAAAAAAACACATTGTTTTAAAAATTTTCACACATGTGTGTGCGTGTGTGAGATAAGATAACACAAAAACGAAAAACCTGATTAACATCAAACTTGCTATTTAAGTTAAAAATATAGTATAGTAAGTAAGGGATGCATGTGTTGTATTGCACTAAAAAATTGACACAGAGATTACATCACAAATACTTGTGTTGAGACTCCCTGATTTAAAAAAAAAAAAAAACAAACAAAAAAAAACAAACAAAAAAAAAACAAACAAAAAAAAAAACAGTTCTTTAGAATAAGGTTTCTCTCTCTCTCTTTCTCTCCCTCTCTGTGTCTGTGTACAGCAGAGCCCTTTAAATATCAAACTTGGTATTTAAGTTCAGCATCTTCCAAGAATGTGACAAGAAAATTCTCAGAAAAGCCCCAACCCCAAACTACACTTACATGGAAAAAATTTTGATTTTCCCGAAAATAGTTCAAACGATGACAAATGAAATATAAATCTTAATTTTTTGGGACTGTCATCAGAAGTCCTCTTCATTGTGTGTCTTTTGCACAACTAGTAAAACGTAAGAGAGACAAAATCTTACCATACAAAAACGTAGATCTAGTTAAAACATACAAGTTCCATACATTTTTTGTGAAGTGAAGCATTTTCGAGGTATTCCTAGTCATTTTTTTAATTTTCCAGCATTTATACTCTTCTATAATGGGAAGTCATACGTTTCTTTATGCCCTGTACATGCAAAAGAATAGAATGTCTAAAGCATCACATAGCGACTAGTGCATAAAAGATCTCACTATCGCTTACAGCCTACTTTATTCTCCAATTCCCATTGTACCTATAACGAAATATGTAATAATCATTTCTACAAACGTCTATTCTCGATCAACATTAAGTAGACAGATGAATAAACGGTTCTTAAGAATATTTTGTACAAAGTGTGCAGAGAAAGTCATGTGAGTACACAAATAACATTTTTTATTTAATTGTAAATCATTTCTAGGCAAAATGAGCATGAATAATGTGGATAAAATAATTAACGTTAAATGAACAAAATAATACAAAAATATGTGTGCGAAAGTGTGGAGAAAGTCGTGCAGGTGCACCACAAAACATAAATATAGACAACGCATCATGTCAAGCTGTTTGTCTAGTGTCTTAGTCAACAGTTTGTATATGCACATTATTTAGTAAATTGTTCAACGTAACTTGCAATGCATTTAATTATGGAAGACTTCTGTTGACATGTTTTGAGGCCCTGAAAAGTGTATTGTGCTTGAAGTTATGCAAGCTTTACAGACATAATTGTATATACCTGTAGTAAACCTGATACTACAGTAATCATTTTAAAAACTATACATGCAAAGTGCAAATTTTTGCCTATGGTTTGTAACGCGTATTTTTTTCAGGAGAGTTTTAAATACTCTTACAAAATAAAAAAAAAAAAAAAAGGAACAAGCAAAAATGTTAATTCAGAACAAAGAAATTAAAAAAGAGTTCCAATATCCTACTTTGTTCAAAAAAATGTTCCTTATGTTCGTATTGAACTTCAAAGTTGAGACATCAAAGAAAACAGCATAATGTAGGTAGGTAAATAATTAATTGCCAAGGCTTCACTTTCAGCAACGTAAAAGAACAGGTTCATATTAAAATTGATATTACAAAATTCATCAATTTTATATATCGAATTTGCCATCAATGTGTTGTGCATCGACCTCTTATAGGTATTTTGGGACAAATTTCGAATGATAAAATAACAATTTCATATAAAATTTGTCAGCCATAATAATTGAAGAAAGTATTCTTCATCATGGCTAATTGACCAAAACAAAAACAATACATTTTAGGCGATGGTTTCCTTGTGGCTTTTGTCTCCTTAAGAGTATAACTATACATTTTTGAACAATATAAACTTAAAGAATTACATTTTGGCACATAAGTGTAGTATTTTTTACATGTTTTTGATAGTGAATGAGCTTTTACCTAATAAAAATGCCACGCACTTATAGTATCGTATATTGCATTTCGTGAGGTATAAAGCCACAATTCTCGCGAATAGCTTTGAAAAAACTTCTAGCTTTGGTTTTGAAGTGGTGGACATAATTTGCTTTCATATAAAATGTTAGCTGATGAAAATCAAATACACCTACTATGCTAGAATGCTTTCTTTTTGAGTTCATTAGACTTCAAAACAAGTCTTTCTAGTAAACCTCGAAAGTGAGCAATGAAATACTGGCAACTACCAGAAAAAGTGTGAAACTAAACAGTTATTGTAAATCCAAAATGCTTCGCTCTTTACCACATGCTTTGAAATACAAGTATAAAATATTCTTGTTTATATCTACACATTTTAAAACGCAAAACTAACGCTTCCCAGTATTATGTGCCAATAGTGCAAATATATTTGTTGCAATACATGATACGTAAGTTAATCATTGCTAACATATATTTGGTAGTGTAAGGTAAATTTCCATTAATTTATCAATTCCCATGGCAACTTGTCATTTACTTACGGTACCAGTTGGAAATGACGTCGCACCCAACAGCATACTAATCTAAAAGTAAGTTATTAACGAATCCTTTGCAAAATATGCAAACGTGTGAATTATTTATTGATTGAAACATTGAATGTGCAATTGGACATGTTAACATGAGAAGCGATTAAATTCCTTTTATTTCTTCAGTACACTTTGAGGTAGAACCTAGATTTTCACATGAAATATATAAATTATTAGACCTATATGAGACAACATAATGTCGCTTTTTATTTGTTCACATTGAGAATTCATTTTTTCTTAATGTCTAATAAAATATGGAAAAGAAATTTTTACTTATTATTGCTTTTTTACGGGTTTTTCAAGTATTGCAAAAAGTGATTGGCTAACCAGGAACGGTAAGTTACTTATCAGATTTCGAATGCTTGGGCAATCTGAGGGCCTCGTATTCCCAAAATGCATTCTCGACCTGATAAGTACTATC
Organism: Tenodera sinensis; assembly: GCA_030765045.1. NCBI lineage: Eukaryota > Metazoa > Arthropoda > Insecta > Mantodea > Mantidae > Tenodera > Tenodera sinensis. The sequence goes on from CM060961.1 coordinate 212,087,994, forward strand.
TCTTACAGTTCTTGGTACGCAATATACTATTATACTTCTCCACGGGATAGTTATCTGACAGCGATCATATTAACAGACACGCGTAATGACTAAAGTACATATAGCGAAGTATTCGTCGCCAAAGAATGGTAACAACTGAGATACTAATGAGCAAATTCAGTAAAAAAGTTGATAATCTGACTATGAACCTTCTTATTTTTCTCCCCCAGGTCAAATCCCATTTTGACCTCAACTTCAGTTAATGCCTAATATCCACATTAAATTATTTCGCAAACACAACAGACAAAAAATGTCAAAAGTATGTACTATTCTAAAAATTATAATGCTAATAAGACGAAAATTATTAAAACCGTCAACACGTAAACTGTAATATCATTTGTTCTTTCTGCATGTTAAAAATGATGATTTTCTCTCCGTTAATTTGGCTACTAGGAATTTTAAAGTAGTGATGAATATGTATGTCTAGAGTTGAACTACCTACTCGTATATAAATCACCACAGATTGTGAACATTGTTAATTTGTGGAATGAAATTATGTTTTGAGAAAGAGAATTTGTGAAGGAAACGTTCCAGGTCTCTATGTAGGATATTTCCCCGGCAATGGCCAGTTATGACTGAGGAAAACTCCAAGATACTTTAGTCAGGTAGGACGCTCTTGGCGGGATTTGAACCGCGGACCTCCCACATGCGAGCCTCACACGTTACTGCGGAGCTAACTCGCTCGTTGTTCCGAGTTCGAACCTTGGTTAGGGTGAGTTACCCGGATAAGGTTGTTGCCGAGGTTTTCCCTTAATCTGAAAAGATGAATGTCGGGAAAAGGGAAGCATTTGAGCATCATTTCACCGAGTTTCATTCATCGTCCGACATTACCTACCCGGTTAAAAGTGATTCGGCGTTCTGTAGCGCAGGGCATAGCTCTTTGTGTGTTTAAATCTGTATACATGTGTGTATGTATCACTAAAAATAGAAAAACAACAGGAATGTATGGAAAATTAAACACAGTAAAATAACCGTAGCTTAAAAAAGCTATTAAGAGATATGTAAAGATTTTCTGCAGTGTATTATTTGGTAAATGCTGTTTAAAACAATTATTTTTTCTTCCTACAAAACAAGTTGAAACCTTTAGCAAGATACACAGCTACAGCTCACCTTACTTTTGAATTCAACTACATATTTAGAAGGTGTCATTATTAAGCTTGTGTCCATTCAGTCCAGTGAAATGTTTAATAAAATGTAGTATTCTACTGTAGAATGACCCTAAGGCCGGTATCCACAGCTACATTAAATAATACTTATAAAGTGGAACAAGTCTCGATTACAGACCAATTAGGTATTACTGTGGCAGCTGCAAAATTTAAAGGTGGCTAACAGTTTTATTATTATTGGCATTATTATTATTATTATTATTATTATTATTATTATTATTATTATTATTATTATTATTATTATTATTATTATTATTATTATTATTATTATTATTATTATTATTATTATTATTATTATTATTATTATTATTATTATTATTATTATTATTATTATTATTATTATTATTATTATTATTATTATTATTATTATTATTATTATTATTATTATTATTATTATTATTATTATCGTTATCGTTATCGTTATTATTATTATTATTGTTGTTGTTGTTGTACAGGAAATTGAAATAAGTATCTCTAGTGAAATCTGGATATCGAATTTCTGGGTGGAATGCAATACTTTCTCTGCCTTATTTAGTACGTGTTAGGGAAAGTAAAAACGATCGCAACACTAATAAGACATTAGTGTAGGTCATGGTAATGTGCCGACAGGCGAGATTAGGCATTCAGGCATCTCGCCTTGTTGAGGAAAAATGTGAATCGAAGGGAAGTTGGTTTACGTGGTCACGTGCGAGTCCTCTGCTAATGCCTCTATCCAATTAGGCCTCCCATGCGTGACGCAAAGGAATCCCGCACTGGAATTAAATTGACTCTTAATTCACTAGATGGCTCAGAGATGTACAAACGTTTACTTACTCGCTATACGGCTTCACAGTTCACGAGAATCGTTTTACTTTCATTTAAGTTGCATGGAATTTTTTTTTCTGCCGCTTACCAGAAGAAATAGTATAACCCATAAGCAGGGAAATGGCATGGGTGCTGCATATCAGGTTCTTTTCTTTCTTCTGTTTAGATGTACATTTAAAAGAAGAGATAAATTGTTATTTGCAAGGAAATAAATTAAGGTTCATTTTCAATTTGTTCCCTTTAGTTGCGTCGTATTCTGTCCATATGAATAAATGAAATAACTCACGTAAGAGTTAAGTAAGAGTGTGTAAGAGTTAAGGGTACTTTTTGTGTAGAGCTCCTGAAAAACGCATTTTTACAGCAAGAGAATTAAACATTCACGAACACGTATTTGAAGAATATATGACCACATATTTCAAACTGTCCAGTTTATACAGATAGGCTGGTATACATTTCCTTTAAAATAAACATTGAGGAACTGTTGTTATGTTTCAAATTTGAAGTCGACACAAAATTAAGGGAAGTTTAAATACGAGATTTCCTGAAAGTTTAGAGTTTCAAACGAACTTATGCTCCCGCAGAGCTGAAATTTTATGTATTAGTTTTTCGAAATATTTCAAAATTGGTTTCAATCAGAACAAGATGTGGAGTAATCGATATTAAGTGTATCCCAAATGTGTATCACTTTGGTGTTTGTTGAGCATACTGTTCATTACAATAAACTTTATGAATGCTGGATTACTGTTTTGCTTGAAAGTTCATGTTATAGGGATATGCGATTCTCTTCAAACCAAGATAAGTGCAATTTGTGCAACTGGCCCGTTCTAACTGATAGGTAAATTAAAATATTTTGGTATATATAATATTATTTGTCCCCAACTTTTATGGTACGGTTTCTCACAATACCTTCTTACGTGTACAGTTTGTTTACTTCCTGTCCGAATTGTTACGCTGGTGTTGCAGTGCTCCGTGTAAATAATCTTGAACAGACATGCCAAAAAGGAATCAGGTTCTCCTGCTCATATTTTTAGTTTCTTTTTATAGCGCCCATTTATAGTTAGTTGGTAGAAGTATTGTATTCCACTCAAGAATTCGTTATCGATACTTCACCAAAACTCAAATCGAATCCTTGAATAGAAGGTTGTCTTTAAATAAAGGTCCATGTCTGTCTGTCCCAAAAACGAAAAATTGGATACATACCAAATTGATATTCAAGTACAGTATCCTACAAGGATCCTCTCACCCAAACTTCCCTTTACATGTAACAATGTTATCGAAAACCGTTCTAATGATGTTTATTACAGTGACACATGTGAGACAAATAACATTAGGTCTGCGAATAGCCTATGAAGTACCTCTTTATTCTATATAGCTAGTAAACAGCAGCTTACGAAGCGGGAGGTCCGAGCTGGATTCCCTGTACTGGCGGGCATTTTCTCCCTCTGGGAGACCTGGCGCGGGTGCACTCAGCCTCATAAGGTCACTGAGGGACAAATAATTAAGGAATTACTTGATGGAGGTGTAGTGGCTCCTGGTTGTGAACACATCGGCTGGCAGGGACTCGGCGTGCTAACTACGTCCCACCCTCAAAACTGCACCGCACTCATAACGCCCGATGTGGGCAGAGGGGGAAATAAAAATACTTTGTTCTTTAACGACACTGTCAATTGCCAGGATCACATCAGCATCACCGGTGTGCCGGAATTTTGATCCGCAGGAGTTATTTTACATGCCAGTAAATCTACTAACATGGAGCTGTCGCTTTTAAGCACACTTTAAAAACCATCGGTCTGGGCCGGATTTGAACCCGCAACTTTGAGATCAGTAGGCCAGCGTCCAACTGAGTCACCCAGACCGACGGCCAGAGGTGGAGGGCGCAGTGGTCGGGCGGTAAGCCTTGGCCCGTTATCAGGCTGTAGCGCCATGGAATTTAATTTAGTTTAATTTAGTAAACTGTATAGAATGGACAAAAACGTACTAAACAAATAATTTAGATATAGTTAAAATGGGTAATTTATGTCTAATACATGGAATTGTGACATCAATCATTTCTAACATTCGTTGTTATTGCTTAGAATTTTCAAATAGTTAAACTTTTTAGTATTTAAATAATTTGTTTCTTTCTTGTGGTCATGCAAAGAGTGGAGCTTAAAAGTCAGCTTATTTTGGCCCGCTTTTTAAACATTTGACTGCTGCTTCACCTTCTTGTATAACCCTTGTACCTACCTGCAACGAACTGTGCAATGACGCCATTTCTGTGAAATTTATTTTTATTATCACGAAGCATATAAAATAATAAGACTTTGTAAGAATTGTTTGAATAATAAGAGGCGGAGAAAGTAATGTGGATGTAACATCATATTTTAAGTTTATTTTGTCACTATTTTCAAGCGAAACTGTGAGTTAAATTTCAATACAGTTCAGAATGTATGGCCTTTCTTGAGTAACTTCATGGCTTATATTGAAGGAACCAATTGACTAGGACATGGGGAGGTAGACAATGTGTTAAAAGTAAACAGCTGTGCAATGTACTCAGAGGGTGGGAAAAAAGCCTGTATAAAAGAAGTTAACAACTACCTTTTCCACAAGGGAATAAGTGGCTGCATTTGCAGTTAGTCTCCAAACAGTACTGACGTCATTCAACATGCATGTGAAAGAAAGAGTAACAGTAACAATAAGATATTTACAACATCTGAAAGTCCGAAAAGCTCTCAATAAAAACGGCAATGAGACTACTTACTCGTAAAACGGCCATAACACCAATAGTACCTTATGGGACAAGTACCAATCTGGGACAAACTAAATGTCAACGGCCTCATAACAGTAGAGAAAGTCAAAGCGAATCCTGGGAATCGGAAAGACATTACCGTCAAGGCTGGCTTACTCTTAACAGAAGAAACTTTCTACATAGAAGACAGCAGAATGCAAGTATTCCTACAATCACCAAAGCCTACGAGAACACACGCCAAATATTCATAGAAAAACAACTCTATCTGGAACGTCTTCTGCTACCAACCGACACCATAATAACAGAAGAACGGAAACAGGCAAACTACAAGCTCCAACACAGAGTAACACGATGATTTCTGTTACAAGTTCTACCAAAACAAGAGATTCCACCAGCTAGATGACTGCGTGTGTGAACTGTGCAATGAACGCCCAGAAACATTATCGCGCAAAAACTGTAGAAACGGGAAGTGCATAGAGTAACGTATCCAGTTTTGTATTTGCACATTTGCGCATTTATATTATGTAACTATACCGGGTGGAAGGGAAGTCATTACATTAATTTAAACCAGTGATAGATCTCGGTATTTAGAACACATTTTGTATTTTACGTTTTTGGCTCCGACCATTTCCTATGGAGATATTTTAATTTTATCGAAAACAACCTGGCAACACTGCAGATTGTGTGTGTGACTTTCCCTAGCTCCGTACATAAACAAACAGCGTAATCGTGCGTTTTGAAAACAAACTCATACCCTGCCTTGTCTTCCCGTGTTTACTGTAACAGTGTAGGCCAATCACAAGCGTTAGCTCCCAAAACATTACCGAGAGCGACAGCTGTTTACATGTACAAACCAGGTCAATTCCCTAACCAACCTCAACGCAACGTTGTCGAGTTACGCCATCTCTGAAATAGCAGCTCAGAGTATTCCTTCACATCTTTTAAGTGATTCATTATTTCGAAACCCTGTGTGATGTCCCATAATTACTACCGAAGTTATGTCAGAAATAAGTTACTCTACGCATCTTACAACTAAAAAACTGTTATGTTTGCACATTCTTGTGGAATTAATCATCCAACTTGGATAAAAAGCTATTTATTTTTTCGAAATCGGCTGATCAAAGAACAAAATACCATACGACTTTTTTGTTTGTAATGGTTCTATGAAACACATATTAGAAGGAATGTAATAACTTCCCTTCCACTCTGTATGTATACTTATAAAATAATTTGGTTACCTGAATAGAAGAGTTTATCAGTAAAACAGAATTACTGAAATGAACTCAAACCTTTTGATAAGGTACTAACAGATAGTAGAAGCGCTAGAATAGGCTTTACAGAGCACAACTACTACAAAGACCCATTCACTCTTCTTTCTTCGCAAAATAGAATCGTTGTGATAGAATAAAGAGTGGACCATTAAAAATGCTGGTTTTTATCTGTTGAATAAAATACTTTTTCATGAAATGCACATATTTCAACTTCAATACAAAGGAATACCTAATGTGTTGCACTCACATGACTTTCTCTACTCTTGTACTACCCATTCTCAAAAAATCTTATTCTTATATCTTCGTGTTAGTTCAAATAAACATTTGTACAAATTATCTTATTGCTTATTTCCTTGTAGGTGCAAGGGGAATATTAGAATACAGTAGGCTTTGAGTGATAGTCAAATCTTTTAAAGCTTTGAGATTCCGTTCTCTTTGCACGGCGGCGGCGCCGTCGCCGAGCGGTTAGCGTGCTCGCCTACCACCTAGGCGGCCCGGGTTCGATCCCAGGGACCTGCATGTGGTATTCGTGGTGGACGGAGCGGCGTCAGGGCGGGTTTTCTCCGGGTTCTCCGGTTTCCCCTGCCATCTCATTCCACCGGTGCTCCATCTTTATTCCATGTATCATCAGTGTCACCGCCTGTGGTGCCGTAGTAGTAAAAGCGGGCGTTAAACACTACAACAACAACAACAACTTTGCACGGCTAACATATAAAAATGAATAACGATGTTCCATTTGACGAAAGTTTGTTTTCCAAAACTCACACAAATAACAAGGAATATCTCGGAAATGGTTCACTCCACAAAAAAAAAAAAAAAAAAAAAAAAAAAAAAAAAAATATGGACATAAATTGTGCGTTCTAACGAGATTTACATTTTTTGTAGAGTAAGATTTGATCTATCACTTACAGTTTACACGTTATTCAAAATTCGTTAAGAGTAAACAAGACATATATCGGTTATGGCCAGAAAATTCAAAATATACATTTCATTTGGCATAAAAATATCTTAAACATGTGACTTTTTAATGAAAATCGTTAGAGCAATTTTCGAGAAAATAAAAACTTTCGAAAAATGTTCCTTGTAAAGGGTAGGTTAGAGTAGAGGAATTTTCTTCGAAATCTTTGTGTACTATCCTTGAAAGAGAAACTTAAGACTGACATACACACACATACACGCGCGCGCGCGCACACACACACACACACAGAGAGAGAGAGAGAGAGAGAGAGAGAGACGGACTATTTTCTAAAAATACTTTTTTTTTGGATTCAAGGGACCTTAAAACATATTTCCGATGAAATCTGGACATCGAATTTTTGGGTGGAATACAATACTTCCCCTACTTACTATACGTAGTAGAGAAAGCAATAAAAAGGAATATTTCAATACATTGATGCAGCATTGATAGAGCAGTTAGCATTGAGCATCAGTCCGCGCCTGTTTCATAATCAGCTCACTTGACTCGCGGCCGTGTAAATCAGTGTTAATGTTCTTGGATCATCACATTAACTGGTTGAAAATCATGTTCACAGTAGGTAAATGTTTATTCGCGTTTGGCTTGGCGTGACATAATTTAATATTTGTTCCAGCGGACTACGGCAAATAAATAAAAATCGCACCGGTAACAGGCAATTAAGGTATGAGTGTTTCAAAATCATGAACTACACATGTCCACTAGATGAGTTGGCCGGGGGCAAACGATAAATGGCACACAGCATTCGACTACCGCTACAAATGACGCTCACTGATACATGACGAAGGGAGCGAATCTCTGCCACTTGATATTGCATAGAAATGACGTAACAAATCTATTCAATTCTGTGTAACACTGAGTTGAATTTTTACTTATAAAATAAATATAAATTACTTATAAGTATTATTTATTAATAAATGAATTAATTAAGGATGGGCCGATACTAGTTTGTCTCGATACTCGATATCGATACATGATATTTTCCACGATACTCGATATCGTCATTTCTACTTCTAGTTTCAAAACAAAACAGAATATTGGTAGAGTTGTGTAATGCTAATTAAATTAATTAAGTGCACATATTTAACGAGACAACATTTAAAACTGTACTTTTTTAAACTCCACATTAGAAACTTAAAAGCAAAATGCGTTTTTGAAACAGTTCACTTTTATAAGTTTTTGTTAAAAAATACTATTATTCTCACTCTTCCGGGGTCAAGTCAACTTCTTTTCCTGTCACATGAGTCCTGCTGTGCTAAATAGTCTTTCAGAGAAAACTGTTGCAGATGGAATACACCAAGATTTAGCACATAATTTTTACTTTCTCTACTGGTAAGTGGCCGCCTCCGTAGCGCAGCTGGCAGCGCGCTTGCCTGTGGCGCGGAGGACCCGGGTTCGATCCCCGGTACCAGCATGGGGATTTTATCCCCTCTGGGAGGTCTGGCACGGGGTGCACTCAGCCTCGTTAGGTCCCGGGGGGACCAATTGAGGAGCTACTTGATGGAGAAGTAGCGGCCCCAGGTCGAGAAGACCGCATAACTGGCCGGGAGGGCTCGGGGCGCTGACCACGTCCCACCCTCCAGTACTGCACCTCACCAATGACGCCTGTAGTGGGCAGAGGTGGGGGACGCAGCGGCTGAGCGGTAGGCCTTGGCCCTTCGTGGGTTGTCGCGCGGGGTTTACATTACTGGTAAGTAGGGGAAGTATTGTATTCCACCCAAAAATTCGATGTCGAGATTTCACCGGAAATACATGTTTTGAGGCCCCCTGAATAAAAAAAGCATTTTTAGAAAAAGGTCCGTGTGTATGTGTCTGTGTGTCAGTCTGTGTGTCAGTCTGTGGACAGTATAACTCAAAAACGAAAAGTCGATTAACAACCAAAAGTTGGTATTTAAGTTTAATGTCTTTCAAGGATGCGACACGAAGATTTTGAAGAAAATAGCCCCACCCTAAACTACCCTTTACATGGAAAATTTTTCAAAAATTTTGGTTTTCTTGAAAATGGGTCTAACGATTTTTATTAAAATGTCATATGTTTGAGATATTTTTATGCCAAATGAAATGTATATCTTGAATTTTCTGGCTATAGCCCCTGTAGTCGTATATACTCTGGACGACTTTTGCATAACTGGTAAACCGTTAGAGATGGACCAAATCATACTACACAAAAATGTAGATCTTGCTAAAATAGACAATTTATGCCTCAATAAATTTTGTTGTAGAGTGAACCATTTCGGAGATATTCCTTGTTATGTGTGTGAGTTTCGGAAAACTTTAGAACATTCGTCAAATGGATCATCGTTGTTCATTTTGTTTATATGTTAAGTGTGCAAAGACAACAGAATCTCAAACATTTGACTATCGCACAAAGCCTGCTGTATTCTAACATTCCCCTTGCACCTACAAGGAAATAAGCAATAAGATAATTTGTACAAATATGTATCTCAACTAACACGAAGAAGATATAGGAATAAGAGTTTGTAAGAATGGTTAGTACAAGAGTAGAGAAAGTCATGTGAGTGCAACACGTCAGATTTTTTAGTTTTGGAAACTTTGAATTTGTTTTCCAGTAATCCAGTACACTAGGAAGGGGAGGTGAGAAATTCTCGTTGAGATATGCAGTGATTTCTTCTTGGGAACTGTTAGCTGGCAGTGAATCTGACACATGATTATTTTCTTGCAGAATGTTACTGTACAGGCATCACATTCCTGGCAGTTTCTCGGGCTTTGCAGCAGGTGACATCTTAAATAAAATAAAGAAAATTTTTGAACTGATCGATTTGTACGAGTATGACATGTCACCCATGTAAAGAGTGGTTTAGAATGCAGGAATTTTCTTCAAAATCTTCGTGTCGCAACCTTGGAAGACATTAAACTTAAATACCAACTTTGGTTTCTAACCGACTTTTCGTTTTTGAGTTATACTTTCCACAGACTGACAGACACATGCGCGTGCGCTCGCGGATCTTTTACTAAAAATGCTTCTTTTTTATTCAGGGGGCCTCAAAACATACATTTTCCGCTGAAACCTCGACATAGAATTTTTGGGCAGAATACAATACTTCCTCTACTTACTATACGTAGTAGAGAAAGTGAAAAACCATTACACAAAGAACGTCATGCCCGGATGACAGTAGAACAGTTTTATATTTATGTTCCAGAAGAGACAATGTCGGCGCACCGACGCTTAAACTGAGAGGGAGAACATATAATTCACAATAATCGAATACAGATGGCGGTCTCAGAGACCGCACTTAGTTATATTGAAGATGTAAATACTCAGTTTATATTTGCTTTAGACCCAATGTAATGACTCTTTAATAATAATTTTAGATTTGAACTAGGGCTTTGAAAACGGAATATTTGTATTACACATTTCAGTTAGATTCAGTAGCCTCTGTCAGTGCGATATAAGGATGGTAAGGCATTTTTACTGGACCGAGGAAAAGTTTGAAAAGACGAGACGCAGTCAAGTCATGAATTAGTAAAACCACATAACACGCGTGTATTGCGTACGGTTTTTGGGAGATAATTATTAATATGGCGTGTGAATTAAATGTAAAGCACTAACCTTGAAGCATAACATTCATCTTTCCATGGTGTTTTGATAGTTCAACTTCATTAGCATATATTAACTATAGTATCTTTTGTATCTCTCTTTAGGTTTTTCAGGTATAAGAGAAGTACGATGTTTTCCAGTTTCGCTTTTTGATGTGAGAGTCAACACACTCGTTGAAGTTAGCCATTACTGTGGGTAATTATTGCTTTGAGCACGGCCTACTCTGTTTATCTCGCGGGACGTGTATTAAGATTCAGTGATTCTCTACACAATATCTTCGATCGTCATTACAAAAAAAGATTGATTCCAGTGCTTTATTCTTTTAAATTATAACGTATACATTATATAAGTAAGAGGACAATTGTTCAAAGGTAGAACTTAACAAGTAGGTTTGATCATATTTTATATCTGTATTAATTAAAATATCGTTAAATTTAGGGGTGTGGAAATGCTAATGGCCTAGGCCTTAAAGGTATGTAATATAGGAGGGTAGGAAGGGACACAGGGAATGAAATTTGAAAGTTCCACTTTTTAGATAGATTTTTCTGAAATTTTTACTGTGTTTGTATTTATACGAGAATAGGAGGTACACCAAATTTCATTAAAATTGGATAATTCGTTTAGGATATATAAATTATTTTATGAATTTAATAGGCACATTTTCAAAATAGAGCTCGCGTCTAATGACTTTTCAAAATTCATTTATATTGGCAGAACTGATACTCTAAAACACGGTAACAATTGTATGAAGAGATATTTCAAATACGTTTGCTGATTATGCTGTACATATTTTTTTTAATAACAAAGAAAATTTAATCTTGAAAATTATTGATTTTTTAATACAAAAAATGTTTTTGGAATTCATGTTAATGATAACATCAATATTGAATCATAGTTTTGTTTAGCTGCTATTTATGAATACTTATGGAAATTTTCATTGAATTTGAAACAAAACTCAGGCGCGACCTTCTTTTGGAATGTGCAGAAATGTAGTTTTGAGAAAAACAGGCTTTTATAGATGAACATGCTGTGTACGTTAAGGGAAGAGCACTATTTGAAAGGACCGTAATGACCACATGGAGTGGGGAATATGAAAAATGTTAGCTGATCCAAATGCACAGGTGTTCCAGGAACATTTTAAGGTAAAAAAGCAATTTTCGACTTTTTGACAATTTTGACCAAAATTTCACTCCCAGTGTCCCTTAAGTTGGTAGATGTGAATACGGGACAATTCATTTACCAGCAATGTCAACAGAACCAGAAAGACCATGAAGTCGTACTATCTCCCAAAAAGATATTATCATAATGTTCATTTTAATAAACTCCTTCAACACTTGCTGAGTGAAAGAGGTTGATGTTTCAGGACGGACAAGATCTACCGTTTCACCTTCTGTTTCGCAAGCGAAAGTTTCGTTTACTTTTGTTCACTCTCATAACCAAGTCAATACAGAAATTATACAAAATTATTATTGTTTTCGTTTTCAACACAAGATAAATACGAACTCTGTGGAAGTTTGTTGTATAGAGGATCTAATGAAGGAAACAGACCCAGCTGCGTACTTAACATTTTGAAGCGCTCGTTATTAAATCCAAAATCAATGTAACGTGCACGAGGTGTATTGACGTTTCCTGCATTGTTGGTCTACACCGAGCAGACAGAAAACACAACAGAACACACACAAATAACCGCATCAGTGCTGCGGTTAAACCTGGGGCAGTAAACAGAAGGCAAGATTGGGTAATCCAGTTTTATGTACTCTGTCGAGTGTAGTTAGGTTATGGAGCGAGCTTTCTGTGAAGCTTTTCACAAACATACTTTCTACCTTTTTGACACGAAGGTGTCGTTTCAAAGTAAGCCACTATTCAGGAATAATTATCCTTGATACTACTTCCAAAGTGCCTAATAGGTGCGGTCTCCAAATCCATAAGTATTTCACTGAGTGTTTGAAATTGTTTGCCTCATTTTACCAAAAAGTCTCCTTAGTATGCAATTTTTATAGCTTTTAAATACGTTTTTCTCACTCTAGAGCTAAAAATAAGTTCGCTAACAAATACTATTTGAAATGTATTGATTCTAAAAACGCAATTCTTGTTTAATTGTATTCGGCTTTTGGAAACACTATATATATGACACTTGTGTGGTCTTGGTGACGTAACACATTTCTGTTATACGAGCATTAATAACTGCAGGGCAAGTACTGGTTGGTATGTATTGGGGAAACTGTTCCAAAAGTTTCAGTCTGATAGTTTACAAATTACATCGCAACGAGCATTCTAACTTTTAAAAAAGAATTAAAATATTAAGTCGAGAATAACCCACTGGCAACTTTACTCATAAATACTGGGCTGAAATTCTAGTTATGCTTTTCTATTAAATAGTGTAAATTTTAGTTTTAAATGCGTAATTTTGAAATACTAAAATAACTGCAGGAAATTTTGCGAAAATAGAAATTTTCAAATAAAATCTTGAAAATATCGGGAAAATGTGCTCAGGTTTATTTTAACATCCATATAACTCATTTTTACTCCAATAACAAACATATGTACACAAAAGCGTTGCTAAAGAACCGGACGTAATAAGAAATTAAAAACTCCAACTTATAATTTTTTGACATTTTGCCCAATTTTTAAGGTAGGTACCGTGAAGGGTCCCCCCTCTCTATTTTACGTCGCTTTAACTTCGTCACGAAGGATCTGTTAGTAGATCGGTGTGTGGCGGACAGTTAACCATCAATGTCTCAACCCTATACCATACCGCCTTGCTTCGTCACGAGTCCTTAGAGGGATTAGTGCAGGGCAACTGTACCTCCACCTCTGTGACGGGCAGATGGCATTAGGGTGCCATCCAGTCTACCTGTTTTCATTATCTGTATATAGGTGGCACAACATTCGCTATTACCGTCTATTTTTTCATTTTTATTGTTTTAGAATTACGGTAGAGTTAAGTCCTGTCAGATTGGTCGAATTTGAACCCGGGACCTCCAAAGTGTGGGCCACAGACATTACCTCCTGAGCTATCCCGCTCGGTCCATAGAGTTTTGTTTTGTGAGTAAGAATGTTTGTGACAATGTTGAAAGCCGAAAGCTATTCGACGAACAAAATAAAATCACTTGTAACATGTGTGTTGTCAGATACTGTTTATTTAAACAGCCCTTAATAGGTACTGAATTATGTGTCCATGTGAAATTTGTGTGGAAGTTTCCATTGGATGTGCACAATGGTGAGCTCTAGCTGTTGTTGCTTGGCCTTCGTTGTTCTTTGACCGTCATGACACCAGTCCTGGCAACATGATCACTTACACAATCATAAAATTCTGTAATACTCACAAGGCTGTGGCAAAACTGAATAAACATTTAAGTGTAACAATATTTGTATTAATAAACATTTATTTAATTTAACATTATTATTATTATTATTATTATTATTATTATTATTATTATTATTATTATTATTATTATTATTATTATTATTATTATTATTATTATTATTATTATTATTATTATTATTATTATTATTATTATTATTATTATTATTATTATTATTATTCCTTTCATGTAACTGTGATGTTGATTGTACACTTATTACAATTTAGAATATTCTATGTGCAGAAGAAGCAGCATTGGTACTGGTAAAAATTGATTACATTGTTTGGATTGGAAAAAGTTGAATTCATTTGAAGAATCCCTTTCCGAGTAATCAAATAATTCACCATTGCATTAAATATTAGGAGGCCTGTGCTTAATATGCCAATAATTTCTATCGCAAGAAGCAAAGGTGGCAACAATGGAATGTTACAAAAATGTATTCCAGTGAGAGATTATAATCTTAAATTTCTAGTATGAGTGGCTGGTGTTAAGAGCTTTACTTTTAGTACCAGCTACCTAGAAATAGTACTTCGTCAATGATTAAACTTAGACAATTTCTAAATAAAAGACACCGGCAGGTAGCTATACATTTTGGCAAATCATGACACCCAAAGAAGGACCACTCCCCCTGCCCCTGGGTGATAACCATTAGCAAACAAAAGGTAACCCTCATAAACAGGCGAGCAGCAAGACATCTTGTAGTTCCTTTGTTATATTTTTAAACAGCAAACCTTGTAAAACCCATACCTCAAAGTAATGCCGGCTTTGGCAGCGGAGTGAGGCAGAAGTATCATTTTTCGGAGAAAAAAAAAAAAAAAAAGCTATACACTACTTTAGAACTGTTGGCAGTACACGGGGTAAAGAGCTTGCTTGCCGAGCAGCGACCGATAATGTCACAGCAGTGGGGATTCAACGTTTGGCGCAGCAATACATGTGAAGACGTGGCTGACACTGAACAGTTTGAAAGACTTTTCCAGGATTTACAAGGCCTAGAAACACAATTTGATATAATTGTTATACCATTTGCAATAAAGGTTTATTCGACTTACAGACTTACATTTATAAATTATTGACCTACAATGCTACAGAGAAGTGAAATGCAAGATGATCTGATTGGTTTTTACCAATCTTTTCCTCGTTTACGAGTTTCACAGCGCATAATTGTATAGCTGCGATCTTCTGTATGTTCGGTACTACTGATATGTGGAGCAGTTCTACTCCATTTTAAAGCCAAGAAAACATGACATCAAAGTAAGCTCTCTGTTGAAAATATTCATGCAGTACTTAGGATCAAGGCAGCACAAAATATCACCTCAAATATTCATAGACTGATCAACAGAAAACTAACCAACACAAAACAAAACATATAAGTTGCAGTTTAATTTTCTTATATTTCATAGTTTATATAAGTTACCTATTCGCAATTTCTCATCATTAATTGTTCTAATTGTATTATCTGTCTTCGGTTTTTATATTATGAAACATAATTTCGTTCCTATTACGTTTGAGGGTTCATCAGTTAAATGTAGAAAAGTCGTTTCTGTTTTATTTTTGCTGATTAAATCGCCGTGCATATAGATATAAAATAATTAAACAGAATTCTACCGCAACTGTAACGCAGAACTATGATAAATTGTCGACAAATTGGAATAAATAAGTCTGTAATGACATACACGTACTTTGTAATGCTATAAACGTAGAATGTTGATTCACTATTTAATTCAGGTTAATTTGACCTGCTGTATGGTTAGTAAAGCACGTCGCTGACGTAACCCGAGGGCCGCGCTGAGGCTCTAAGCTAGCAGCGATGAGCAATGCTCAATCGGGCAAACCCGGTACCTGATCTGCAGTATGCGATATATAAACGCCGGTGCCCAAGTTTCAACAAGTTGCATAAGGACTTGGATGGCCTGTAAGACACCTCCTTAATATATTTTCCAATAATATATATTGTTTGCAATAAAGTGTTGGGCGTTACGCTTTTAATCTCTCTTTAAATAAGGCTATTTGAGTTTCTTCATAATAAATGTTGATGTTAGAGGAATCAAATATAAACCTAAATTTGTAAATTATTAATGTAATCTATTAACAAAATGTACAAACGTTAAGATAGACTTTTTCCAACAGATCGTCAGTTTTACTTCTTCCTTGGAAACAAGAACGGTGACGGATGCGCAGCAAGTTGCACAGGAACTGACCCCGAGGCCCACGGATTCACGCCAGCCTCGACTGTCCCACACTTGCGTCATCGGTCAAGCCGCGCGGTAGTCCCCCACCTCCTCTTTAAGCGCCCCAAACGATTAATGATAGTCACAGGACAGGGCGGTAAATCTGGTCTATAAGGAGCGCGTTCCAAGGACACAACACTTGCAATCAAGCTGACAAGCTTCCTTCGGCCCTGACCGGCGGGTTTCTCCCTTCTTGCGCCATCCCATGCTCATTGCTTTTAATTCAAGAGCGGAGTGGTGCACCTACCCGAGCGGTAACTTCGGGACTTGCATTTGGTAGGTCCCGCGCTCGATCACCGGCGACCCACCACTCTGACCAAAGGTTTTCCTTGGTCACTAGGCGAATGCTGGGTTGGATACTTTACTTTCCGAGACTTTCCGTCCCTCCATTTAATTTCAATCCGGCCTCTTCAGGATTAGAAATGTGGCGATGACCGATCGGCGAGTTTGGCGCTGCCGTGTGGGGACTTTGCGCGCTGTAACTGCTGTTCTCAAGGTAGGTGTGACGTAACCACCTGGTCTGCTGTGGGGGGTGGGGCACCAATAGTTTGCTACACTAACCCAACACAAATTTCGTACTCCGTTAGAAGCAACCAGAATGTATCATACTGTGATCATGGTTGACATATTAGGATATGGTGGAGCTATATGGGCCCAAAGAGCTAGAGTGGTGAAAAATGTTAAGCTTCTACGCAAGACTCAGAGACAAGTAATTGTAAAATGTATCTGTTTAGTAAGTACATGGCTATTCTGGTGGCTTTAGCTATATGGCTTATAGACTTGATCATTAATGTTAATGCATTATTTTATGCAGTGTGTTATTCCTGCTTAGGCTATGGACATACAAACACCCATTATATATTTATTCTAAATCTAATTTCAAATTAAAATATTGACTGCACTAACCTCAGGTTAAAAAGCTTATGCTGAATACAACATTAATACTTTGTTTTTCATCTTTCTCTTTAGAATTGCAAATTCCACATAAATATCGCACGCGTTGATTTTGTGCATTAACGCGATCGAACTGTGTAAATAAGGCACAAAACTTCAAATAAACTTTTAAAATTAATTTATAAAACCTTAGCATTATAAATACGAGTGTTTTAATACCTACATTCGTGCAGAATTTGCCTTTAGAGCACCCATTCTAAACTGCTAAAAATTAGGCAAATACGCGTTTAAACTAAAGCCCAAAATAAAACAGCGAGGAAATGTAAATTTTAGTAGTCAGATGCTATGTTTTGAAGTATTGTTTAAAACTACAATGGAGTTCTTATAAAAATGTGTTTGTTTTTGTCTGGATAAATCAGTGAAGTTGAAAACTATGTGAAAATCAAAGTGAATGTTCTTTGATTTATTGATTTATTGTTTTAAAACAGGTTTTAACAGCAATCTATGGTAACAAATTGTTATTTTTGTTCTCTGAAGCGAATACAGAGGATAGAGACACCTGAATGGAGCATCTGTCGCAAAAGCAGTTGCGTGGACTGAAGATGACCGTTCAGCTCTTTTTGTCTCCAGGATTCTTCATGTAAGACCTTCTGTCATCTATAGAACTTACGAGACGATATGTAGAAACCGGCGAGTGCTAGAGGCAATCCTGGCAAGGGCATAAAAACAGAGGTACAGGAAAGATACCTTGCCATATCAGCTTTGCGCAGCGCAAATCTATAGCAAGAATCCTGCAAAATGACCTACTAACCACTGGAGTGGTGATTTCTGATCAGACTATAAGAAACAGGCTAAGAAATGCAGGATTGAGATCGAGAATCCCCATTAAACCCTCTTGCTTGACACTCAGAACAAAGAAGCCCGGTTGAGATTTGCTCGAAATCATGTCAACTGGGAGCTCCGCCAACGGAAGAATACTAATGTTTCAATTAGACTAGACTACCAGATGGCAGGCTGAGAACAGCCCGAGGTGTGTCATCCGTGTACCTGCCCTTTTAGGGCTTAACCACTGCATGACGGGATTAGGAAGTTATAGGATGGCTGGTGAAGAATGAGGATTGAGGATTGTTGGGAGGTAGCATTTTTATGCTCCTCGTCGGATGTTACTTTCAGCATGCAACTGCCGTAGGGCACTGCTGATGGGTGGTCCAAATAAGGATGTTTGGCGAAATGTTTTGGACTTCCAAACTACTCTTGGAAGGACTGTAAGGAGTTCAGCTTACGCTGTTGATGGGGTAGCTCCTGTGTTACCGGGGGTGCCCGCAAGCCATGCGGGGAACCCGGTGTCGCACAAGCGTGCGTTCTCTAGGGATATAGTCCCCAAGAGACCTAACCAGGGCGCTCCGATGTTGTGGAAACTGGTCGTAGAATTTAGTTGCCCGGCGCCTAATTTCGTCCTCCACGTACGGGAGGGACGAGGCTTCGTGCAATAGTCTCGTAGGGAATCTGCGGTATACAGAATAGATTACACGAAGACCTCTATTCTGTATACGTTGCAGGCGCAGGAGGTGGGTGTCTGCAGCCATGCCCCAGATTTCGCAGGCATACAGAAGGATAGGGATAATGAGAGCCCGAAAGAGACGTAGCTTTAAGGGGATTGGCATCCCCGACCGCAGCATAGGGTACAGTGAGGCAATTGCCCCGCTGGTCCGCGCTGATAGGTCGTTGATGTGTCCCCGAAAAGTTAGGCCCTTGTCGAGCTTTACTCCCAGGTAGGTAAGGGAATCTACCCACTCAATCCTTCGGCGAAGGTATGTGAATGTGGGGAAGTTGGCGGGAAAGCGGCGTTTGGTGAAAAGTATGGCGCGGCTTTTCTCCGGGTTGATGGACAATCGCCAACGCCTACACCACTCTTGGATGAGGCGGAGGTGTCGCTGTATGGGGAGAAAGGTTCTGCGAGGGTGTTTATTTGTACAGTATAGCAGCACGTCGTCAGCATACTGGGCTATGTTAACGTGCTGCTCGGATGGAATGTCGGCCACATATACGCTGAACAGCGTAGGGGACAATACAGAACCTTCAGGGACTCCGCCTCTGATTGGCCTTCGTGTGGATTTGGTTCCCGCAACTGCGACCACAAAGGATCTATGTTTTAGGAATGAGTGTAGCAGGTGTATTAGATGTGTGGGTAACTCCAGTTGGATGAGTTTGTGAAGGAGACCGGCATGCCAGGTCGTAGAGAAGGCCTTCTCAACATCTAGAGAAACCGCGGCGGTATAGGCTTTGTCCTGGAAACCCAGGGCGGCTGCCTCCACCACGCGCAGCAACTGCTGAGATGTTGAGTGGCCAGGCCGGAACCCAAACTGATGGGGAGGGATGGCTTGAATGTCCCCTAAGATGGGAGACAAGCGGACTAGAATAAGCCTCTCGAGTACTTTCGAGAGTACAGACAGGAGACTTATGGATCGGTAGTTGGCAGGATGAACCGGGTCTTTCCCTGGCTTCAATATGCAGATCACCCGGGCCTCCCTCCACTCGCGTGGAAAGTGACCAAGGGCGAGGCACATATTGAAGACCTTAGTAAGGAAGAGCACGGCCTTGAAAGGAAGGTGGCGGAGCATGGCAGGGGTTAACCCGTCAGGCCCCGCAGCCTTTTTGCGGTCGAGGCGTCGGAGTACGCCCTGGAGTTCGCTTGGTTTGATGATGGGAAGCCGATCCGCCTCCCCATGAGGACGCCGAAGGTATCGACGTACCTCCTGGCGGACACGGTCGGAGAAGTCTAGGTCCTGCGGATCATCTCTAGGACGCATAGTCCTCTCCAGGTAGTCAGCAAACACATTTGCTTTGGCTTGGGGTTCATAGGCCAGGCCTCGGGTGCCTTGGATGGGTGAGGTGTGTGACCCTCCTCGGTTCCTGAGTCGCTTGGCGATCTTCCACACGTCGCCATCTTCCGGGTTCAAACGAGTCATCGTATCCTCCCACGCGCGCACTCGGTGCTCGCGTAGACGGAGACGAACCTCATGGCGTAAACGCCTTAGAACCGCTAGATGATGGGGACGGGTTGTGATGGTTATATACACGTACGGAGACGTCGTGGTGAACGTTTTGCTCCAATCACTGGTAGGCATTACTGTTCAGCATCGGAGAGAGCTTGTTGTTCCACAACGCGTGAATGCACATGTTTACATTAACAACATTATCCTTCAACATGTAACACCCTCTTCTTATGGAATGGATCCTAATTTTCTTCTTTAGCACGATAATGCTAAACTCCATACAGCACGGAGTACCAAGGATGTCTTACAAGAATGCCAAATTCGGGTAATGAACTGGCCTGCACACAGCCCTGACCTCAATCCCATTGAAAATCTGTGGGATAAGCTAGAAAATCTGTATGTAAGCAGCCTGTTGTGCCACAGATCCTGGGAGAATTTGTAAAAAAACTAATTGAAGAATGGGAGAAAATCCCACAAATTAGTATTAGGAGTTTGGTGAGAAGCATGCCATACAATTATTGCAGCTCATGGAGGTTAAACTAAGTACCGAGTGTTGAAATAGTGAGTGTTGATTAGTGAACAATTTAATATTGTATTTCCACTTTGTTTTGGCATCAGCAATAATTTAATCGTATTTCCAATCCTTTGAAATAATAATTTGTTAGAATATATATTATAATTTTACACAGTTCTTCAATATATAATTACAAATTGCCAAAAATTGAATTATATTAATAGGTTTTATTTGATTTGGGACAATGTTTTAAACATGTGTTCCTCTAATTTAATAAGACTATCTGCAAACAATGACGTACGAGTATAAACCTAATGAAGTGAGTGTATTCATACGGGGTGGTACAGTGGACACACTTAATATTATCACAACCCTTTAATTTCTGAAATGAACATTTTCAAATTTTACACAATGTAGTATGATCTATGGAAATGCATTTCACTTCGCCACGTGTTCAAAGTGCTCTTCAGTGCAGCGGACGACTTGGCTAAGGCCAGTACTCATATCCCTTAAGCATGGAGACCCATAGCACTGTGATGTTTCCCGGAGAATGAACAATCAGTGCTTGAGGTCGTTTCCCTTCCAATAAACTTTCTTCTTCAAATTTTCTGGTTAATTGGAGAATTGCGTCCCTTGGAGTCCAACGCGTGTGGAATATTACCTTAAACCTTCTTGGCGCTGTTGTGACACTTTTCAGTTATGATAAGGGAGAACTGCCTTAACACGCTACTGAGCAGATAAACGCCCATGCTCGTCCATGGCGGGACTCTTGCTGTGAAACAAGGGACGGGGAACATTGCAGCAACACGACCTCTGCCGACACTTCCATGAAACAAAACAAGTTGAAACTACAGGATGGAAGTGAAATGATCCATCCGACTTTAACAGCGAATTTCTCGTGTTGTGAATAACAAGAAAGTCTAATACCAAAATGTTGAAAAGTTTAGTTTTATAGAAAAAAAATTTTATCAAAAAAAAATTATCACCTGGCTGAAAAATTATTCATTGAAGGTTCTTCATTTATGGCTATATTCATAGAAAATTTAATAAACGATGACCTTTTCCTTTGGCGTATTTCAATAGATTCAGCGGTTTTTGTCATTTATTCTTGTTATATGTTGGTGCCACTTTTTCCTGTATTAATTCAGACAAATTAAAAATATCTAGTTGTATATTTTCACTTCTCTGATATAAGATAGTTGCATCAGTCACATTTCTTAGAAATTTAATTTCACTGGTTTCCTTTTTCTTTTTAGTTGCTCGATTTATAGGAAAATTTTCTGAACCATAAGTTAATAGAAACTTGTAACCTATAAGGAATATTATGACGTAGCGGCTATGCTCAAGCAGTCCCGGGAGCTGGGAGATAAAGTTCGCTCTCACCCAGCGTAAACACCAGAAACACTATCGTCGATAACCAGAATCTTCTGGTAGCTTTCTTTCCCTCCGCCTTGTGGCGTACTGTAACGTTGTACTGGGGTGCACTAGAACGTAACTCTTGTTAAGTCTGTGCAACCCACTGACACGTTTTAACCCTTTAGGATACCGTGGATCTTTAAAGAAATTACACTGGCAATTAGCAAGTCTTGCTTGCCTTTATTATAAGAACTACAAACATACAAAACTTAACACCTTGAGTTACATAGACCTTGAATGTGTCGCCACTTTACAGTGGTTAGAAAAGAATATCACTTGACAATACCTTTTGTGACATGATGGTTTTAATACATTAACATTTCGAAAATTCCTGCCATGCTGATAAAGTTTTTACTCACGTGGTAAGGATTTAGTTATATAAAATGAAAAGAGAAGAAGTTTCACTCACGTGGTAAGGATTTAGTTATATAAAATGAAAAGAGAAGAAGTTTTACTCACGTGGTAACGATTTAGTTATATAAAATGAAAAGAGAAGAAGTTTTACTCACGTGGTAAGGATTTAGTTATATAAATATGGAAAGAGAAGAAGTAAAGATAATTTAGAAAGCAATTACTCGCGTATAATCACATGATGCCTCCCTATGTACCTAGCCACCACTTTCTCTGCCCATGCTTCGCAGAGAGTTCCTCCGTCGTTGAAATCCCAAAGTCGACTCACAGTCTGACGTTCCCGGACCTGGCTTGACAGGGATGACTAGTTGATGCGCCGCTGTTTTCGGCAGTTCCCGCCAGAGGTCGTGGAATTCTCGGTGTAGATATGCAGGTTTCCTGTTGAAGCACCATGACGCTGCTTGTTTTTAGATTTGGCGAAATTGTACTGATGGCTGTCTTTTGGATGGTAGGTAAAATAACGGCTCAGCCTCTAGAACGTTCTGGAAGTATACGATTGGCTATATAGTCAGTGTATTTGCCAGTGAGAGTTAGTTAATGAATGAGAATGAATGAGTGAATGCGTTTCTGGTGTGACAAAGTGCTGTTCTCCGAGCGAGTTTGTTACGATTGATGCGACGCATATGAATACTGCAGAGCGAGAGACTGCATAAGTAATGCGTTGGACTCTCCAGCGAGGAAACGTGGGGAAAAGAGGCTCCTAAGCTTGCATTTCAGTACGACACGCAGAAAGTGAAGCAACGAAAACTGAACAACTGAACTAGTTGATGTGACAGAGAAAATTGGACTAGATCAGAATTTTAAGTGACAGAAATCACTGAGGTGACAGTCAAAAATTGAACAGGCACAATATACTTGGAAGGTAGCTTTGACTATTTTTGAGAATGTTCCAATTAACATTGCCATGGAATAGTAAATATTTTATGTTACGTCAGAGGAAATAGCCATAATTACGCACTATGTATGCGATATTTACACCTAAACCTTTTTGTAACTCTTGTAGAAAGTTTTGCTGTGCACCCTCTGTATGTTATAATCGAGTTTATTGACATAAGCACATAACGAGAAACAATTCTGTATATTCTGATTGAGCTAAGCATCAGAAATGTTAACGATATTTTAGGGTTAACAACTGAGAACAGACTGTTTGCCATTTCCAAAATGTATAACTAGGGCGCCTGGGAGAGGGAAATTTTCATATTAATCAGTTTCACCGCTGTTTTGTTGTATACTGATGTCAGGGGCTTTTCTCTATTATGCAAAAGCCGTGTAGCCTTTGTTATTGAATAACTAGGGAATTAAAGTGATGGTACAAAGCTTCAAAATCTCATCTACTGTGATTAAAGAATTGCTCGAGCCTTTGGATGGTTGCTTCACGCTAAAAGCAGCAAGCTATGGCATATCCAGACCTCGAAAGACTCCGAAGGAATTCAAGAAAATCGGAAGTGCCAGTGAATATCCAGGGGCTTTTAAGTCCTTTTCGTTATCACGGGACTTTGCGAAATTCAAAAGGGCATACAACATACAAAAGCTTATGTGTTGCACTCACATGACTTTCTCTAACTATTCTTACAAACGCTTAGATATTCCTCGATCTACTACATGTTAATCGAGATAAACATTTGCAGAAATTATCTTGTAGGTGTAAGAGAAACATAGAAATGCAGGAGGCTTTAAGCGATAGTCAAATGATTTACAGCTGGTCGCTGTATGATGGCTTTGAAATGTCACTCTCTTTGCGTAGTTAAGACATTAAAAAAACGAATTACGTATTCACATTTGAGAAAAGTATATTTGGAAAATTTAAACAAATAAATATCTCGGAAATGATCTACTCCACAAAAAATGTATGACATAATCTGTGTGTTTTAACGAGATGTGTATTTTTTGTGTAGTAGGATGTTGTCTATCTCTTACGGTTTACCAGTTATGCACAAATTATTTTAAAAAAGAGGACTTTGAGAACATTCCCCCCCCCCAAAAAAAAATTCAGGATATACATTTCATTTGTCATGAAAATATTTTAAACATATAGTACTTTAATCAAAATCATTAGAGCCAATTTTGAGAAAGTCAAAATTTTCGAAAAATGTTCCATGCAAAGGTTAGTCTGGAGTGGGGGTTTTACTTGAAAATCTTCGTGTCGCATCCCTTAAAGACACTGAGCTTAAATACCACGTTTGGTATTTAACCGACTTTTCTTTTTGGGTTATGTTGTTTACACACACACACACACACACACACACACACACACACACACACACACACACACGCACACACAGACAGAGAAAGAGAGAGAGAGAAACGCGCTCGCGCGTGATGGGTATTTTTATAAAAATTATTTTTGTGCATGAAACGTTGGGTGCAATATTACAATTCCTCTACTTGCTATTGGAAAGTAAATTACAAAACAATGGAAGGCCAACTGATCTTGGAATAAAAATTAATCGATATACAATATTAAGTATATTACTATTTGCCGATGATGAAGTTCTGGTAGCAGCATCTGAAGGTGATCTACAGAAACCAGTGAAGACCTTAACTGATACACTTAGGAATTTTGAAATGAACATCTCTACAAAAAAAAAAAAAAAAAAAAAAAACTAAAGTTATGGCATTCAAAGGTGACTATCCCATCCATAGTAAAATAGTCATAAATAAGGAAATTTTAGAACAAGTGAATGCCTTCAAATGTTAAGGTTATACTTAGCCATATAAAGATGAAAAAGATACAGAAAAATCATAAAAATTTATAAGAATAAAATGATTTATAAATAATACGAGTGCCTTTAAATCTTCAAAGGTACCACAAATAAATGAAAAAGAAAAAGAAAGAAAAGAACACTAGAATTGGAGTCTATAATGTTCTGGCTAAACCAACACTTCTGTCTGGAAGCGAAACATATACTCTTAAGGATACCCATCTGTGTAAAAAGACAAAAAATTTCAAAAATTGCCAAAAATGGATTTTTGTTTTATCAAATAGTATAAATCTTCTGCTTTATTTTTATATGCTTTTTATAGGCTTACGGCCGTTTTAACTATGTCACGTGGCCGTCTAACTGATTCCCTGTAAGTGGTCGTGTCCATTTAAATCCATACAGTTCCATTATCCTTGCCATGACTTCAAACTTAGTTTTTCCATGGTTTTATTTTTAGCACTGTTTGCTCTTTAAAATGCTCCACACGATGCAATTTTCGGTACTTATGCATGAAATTTGGTGTACCTGCTTAGGAATAACATTAAAAAGAAATGATGAGATAATTTTTTCATAACGTGAATAACTGCTGAGTAATTAAATATTAAAGTTTACATTTCGAAATTTAAATGAAAAAAATAATGAATTTAAACTTTAAAATTTATTTTTATTCAAACTAATAACAAGATTAAGAAATTATCTTATAAATTTGCTAACATTCTATTACAGGACATAACTGAAAATTATTAAGTTTTTAAAATCAAAATTGCATTATGGGGAACCATTTATACAAATATTAAAAAAATATAATAAAATATTAATACGTTAGCAACTAATCTGACTAAATGTATGAAATTTAGCACAGTTACCCCTCACTATACAGTAATTGTGTTAAAATTTCAAATCAATCCAATGAAAACTGTCGATTTTCAAAATTTCACAGATGGGTATCCTTAAACAATAAAATTTAAAAAGAATTCAAGCTGCAAAAATACGCTTTATGAGGAAAACTGCAGGATTTACGTTATGGGGTAGAAAAGGTGCAGACATATTAAACCAATTACAAGTTACTCATATGTTACAACATGTTCAAAATTGTAGAGAAAAATCTGATGTGTTGCACTCACATGACTTTCTCTACTCTTGAACTAACCATTCTTACAAACTCTTATTCCTATATCTTCTTCGTGTTAGTTGAGATAAACATTTGTACAAATTATCTTATTGCTTATTTCCTTGTAGGTACAAGGGGAATATTAGAATACAGAAGACTTTGTGCGATAGTCAAATCTTTTAAAGCTTTGAGATTCCGTTCTCTTTGCACGTTTAACATATAAAAAATGAAGGATGTTCCATTTCACGAAACTTTTTCCGAAACTGACACAA
Source organism: Tenodera sinensis (assembly GCA_030765045.1). Classification (NCBI taxonomy): domain Eukaryota; kingdom Metazoa; phylum Arthropoda; class Insecta; order Mantodea; family Mantidae; genus Tenodera; species Tenodera sinensis. Next base: position 212,114,443 of record CM060961.1, read on the forward strand.
ATAACAAGGAATATCTCCGAAATGGTTCGCTCTACAAAAAAATTTATTGAGACATAAATTATGTGTTTTAGCGATATCTACGTTTTTGAATAGTAAGATTTTGTCTTTCTCTCACTCGTCTTTTGTATGAGTTATACAAAAGTCATCCAAAGAGGACTACATAGGCTATAGCCAGAACATTCAAAATATACATTTTATTTGTGATTCAAATATCTTAAACCAATGGCATTTTAATAAAAATCATCAGCACCATTTTCAAGAAAATAAAAATGTTCGAAAAAATTTCCATGTAAAGGTGGGGCTATTTTCATCAGCATCTTCGTGTCGTATCCTTGAAAGACATTAAACATAAATACCAACTTTGGCTCCGAGTTTTCGTTTTTGGGTTATGCTGTCCACAGACTGATACACCAACACACGGACCTTTTTCTAAAAATGTTTTTATTATTCAGGGGTCTCAAAATATGTATTTCCGGTGAAATCTCGATATCGAATTTTTGGGTGGAATACAATACTTCCTCTACTTACCAGTAGAGAAAGTAAAAATGGATAGAACATGTTAATAGAATGGGACAAATTTTAAATTACCAGGCACCTTGGGAAAAGAAGACTACGTAAACCTAAGAAAAGATGGTATGAGGGTGGAACAGGTCACATGGCCTAATATCCATAAAAGGAAGAAGAAGGAGAAGAAAAAGTAATACCTGAAAGATATAGCATAATGGTATCTTTATGAATGTATGCTCTTGGAGAAATCAATTCATATCAGCTTGGTCCATTACAGTTGAAACATACTTGTGTGAAGTATATGAAAATAAATTGGTACAACTATACAGTGAGTTAAAAGAGGATTTTATAGGAAATAATAGTAAATCTTGTTATTGTCTCTGAAGAGAAGTGATTCGGCTGGAGTTGTGATCGTCTTTCTGCAGAGTTCGGGCGGGCGGGCGGGCGTATTGCGGAAATCGGGAATCGACCGACCGGGAATGGAACTTCCTCTGTGAGGCAAGGAAACGCTTTATCCTGACGAGGAGATGGCTTAATCGAACAGAGGTGGCTGGTATGTATGTATGTATCGGTAATGCAAAGTACTGCCTTTACATTGACTAACTTGAGTTCGCCGCTCTAATGGCAAGCAAATACGAGCGAGACCTAAAGGGAAACAATAATCCATGTGTTTTCTGGGCAACCACATCGTTAAAGCCACTTTACATAATGAACACTTCACTTCAATTTAAATATCGTTGATCCGGACTAACTGGAACTAAACACACTCCGGAAAATTAGAAAATAATAAAAAAATCTGATGTGTTGCACTCACATGACTTTCTCTACTCTTGTACTAACCATTCTTCCAAACTCTTATTCCTATATCTTCTTCGTATTAGTTAAGATAAACATTTGTACAAATCATCTTATTGCTAATTTCCTTGTAGGTGCAAGAGGGAATACAGAAGACTGTGCGATAGTCAAATCTTTTAAAGCTTTGAGATTCCGCTCTCTTTGCACGATTAACCTATAAAAAATGAACAACGATGTTCCATTTCACGAAAGCTTTAAGTTTCCGAAACTCACACACATAACAAGGAATATCTCCGAAATGGTTAAACCTACAAGAAAATGTATTGAGACATAAATTCTGTATTTTAGCAAGATCTACATTTTTTTGTATAGTATGATTTGGTCTATCTCTAACGGTTTAACAGTTATGCAAAGTCGTCCAGAGTAAATACGACTACAGGGGCTATAGCCAGAAAATTCAAGATATACATTTCATTTGCCATAACAATATCTCAAACATATGGCATTTTAATCAAAATCGTTAGAGCCATTTTCAAGAAAATCAAAATTTTCGAAAAATCTTCGATGTAAAGAGTAGTTTAGGGTGGGGCTATTTTCTTCAAAATCTTCGTGTCGCATCCTTGAAAGACATTAAACTTAAATACCAACTTTGGTTTTTAACCGACTTTTCGTTTTTGAGTTATGCTGTCCACAGACTGACACACAGACACACACGGACCTTTTTCTACAAATGCATTTTTGGATTCAGGGGTCCTCAAAACATATATTTTCGGTGAAATCTCGACATCGAATTTTGGGTGGAATACAATACTTCCCCTACTTACCAATAGAGAAAGTAAAAACGAAAAGTCGGTTAAAAGCTAAAGTCGGTATTTGAGTTTGTCTTTTAAAATGCGACTCAAAGATTTTGGAGAAAATTCCTCCACCCTAAACTACCCAAATCAATTTTTTTTCGAACATTTAGATTTTCTTGAAAATGCTCTAACGATTTTGATTAAAATGCCATAAGTTTGAGATATTTTTATGGTAACTGAATTTTCTGACTATAGTCCATGTAGTCCTATTTACTCGGTTTGACTTTTGCATAATTGGTAAACCGTAAGAGATAGGCTAAATCTTGTCCTACAAAAAATGCAGATTCTACTAAAACAGACAATTTATGTCCAAAGAAATTTGTCTTTTTAGAATTAACCATTTCGGAGATATTCCTTATTATTTGTGTGATTTTTTGAGAACTTGTACTTCTGTCAAATGGAACATCGTTACTCATTTTTTATATGTTAACCGCGCAAAGAGAACGGAATTTAAAAACTTTAAAAGATTTGACTATCGCTCAAAGTCTACTGTATTCCCATATTCTCCTTATATCTACAAGAAGATAAACAATAAGATAATTTCTGCAGAAATTTATCTCAAATAACACGGAATAAGAGTTTGTAAGAATGGTTAGTACATGAATAGAGAAAGTCATGAGTGCAACACATCAGATTTTTAATAAAGCATTGATCCACAGACTTCTGTTTTAAGAACGTGTGGCGTTTGAACGAAGTACGGTTACGCAAACATTTGGGCAGCGATCAATGTCAACGCTTTCTTTCCGGCGTCATTTACAGCTGATGAGACATACCGTGCCAGCACCGTGTGACACACTACTAATTTTTTCTTAAACTTAACAGATAGGATTTTACAGTACAGTACAATACGATTACCATAATTGATTGTACAATTTATGCAGAAACCGAACATTGAACCAAACTAAAAACCAATATTTGGCGTACATGTATTTATGTTCTGGCTATCATAGTTAAATTTATTATTTAATGTGAACATTAAATTTTAAAAAACAATATCTACAAATGCGGTCCAGAATCCGCAGATTCGGATAAACGAGGGCCGGATAAGCGAGGTTTTACGTAAGCGTCTAGTGAAATGTTACTCGTAACTGGAGCCCGGATTTTGAAGACCTAAACTGTTTGAAAAATGACCTATATACAATGACTCTAAAATTTTAAAAAATGGCTATAGCTGATGATATGTATTTAGTTTATTAAAATTCATGTTATTAGTTTATGTATAGAAAAAGTAGGTATAAGAATAATCCAATTATTTAGAAAATCAATTAAGCAAAGTATTTTTACTTTCTCTACTACGGGTAATAACCAGGCGTACATTTATTTCTGGAAATACTACTTGGCAAAGCCATGAAGCGTATCGGAAGGTATGTGAAACTGCCCAGCTGTTTACGTGAGCTTATCGCACAAACAAGGTGAGGCAGTGTGTGTACACTCTGTTCAAATGCAATTATATCTTAAGAACAGCAACGTCTCATATATCGGCAGGCGCGAGAGATCATCTATTTGTATTTTATCACTGACTATACGCCAAGTTACTATTATTTCGCTCTTCTAATAAACAAGATAAGAAGCGATGGCAGCGCTCGACCACCAAGGTCAATACGCCTCAACGCTTTGGCAACTAGTACATGATTTGAGGTCCCCTAACTTAAAAAAAAAAAAAATCTGTTTGTGTGTGCGGGCGCGTGCGTCTGTACGTGTGCCTGCTGTGAACAGCATAAGTCAAAAACGAAAAGTCGGTTAAACATTAATCTTGCTGTTTAAGTTCAGCATCTTCCAAGGATGCAATAGAAAGATTTTCAAGAAAATTAGCCCAACCTTAGACTACGCTTTATATAACAAAATTTTCAAAACCTTTTACTTCCT